>BSAI01000096.1:5111777-5135142 GCA_036245035.1 Adrianichthys oophorus | reverse complement strand
GCATTTTGTTGCCTGTAGATTAACAACTCTACCTTCCCTTCCCTGTAGCCATTCTCTAACTGCTATAATGCACCATCTCTCTTTCCCCCCCTCCACCCCCCAACTCTCTCCTTTTTCCCCTTTCCTTTTCCGTCCGGTCCAACAAAAAAGACACAAATAAAAAATATATATATATTAATAAAGTTTGGTTTAAATTACAAAAGGGGCTTATACCAACATACATTTTGTGTTCGCTATGATTTATAACCCCTGATTGTAAGAGTAAAATCTGTCTAATACAAGAGGTTCTCAGCTCATATCTGTTTGCTCAGCTGTTGGACAGGACAAGTTTAAAAAAAAAAAAAAAAAAAAAAATGCATGGGTGACATCGATTACAGCTGACCTCCACTCATTCTGCATTCAGCTGAAATCCAGCAAATGTTTTGCTCAAAATGAGGAATTATTCAAAGGAAAGCCTGATGTCACAACCTTTTAATTCTCATGGATAATTTAAATTTTCGGTGTCAGCCTTTGTCAGATTTTAATGAAACGCATCGCGCATTCCAGTGGTGTCCTGTTAAAGAAGTTAATTGTTGCACTTTGCCAGAGGAGTCCACGGATGACCTCTCCAACCCCATGAGTCACATCACTCTTTGTCCTTCACAGTCGCAGAAAAAAGACAGGACCCTTCGTTGGTCAACAACATTGCGGTCATAATTGCTGTCACTAAACCGTGGCAGTGACTGTGCACAGTCATCTTTGCCGCAACAACTGAGCAGCCTGCCAGCCCTGAAATTAGATGCAGTTTCCCAGCAGGAGGCTGGTCTGGTGATCCCTGGAGGCATGTGGCCCTGTGGCTGATGGCCAAACCGAAGCTCTGATGGAGAGGGTAATTGAAAGAAATGATCATTAAAAGTGCATGAGACACTGTGAGCCTGTGGATGGATGCCAAAGAAGGGGGGAACTAAAAGGACGCTATGGGGTAAAACTGTGATCTATGCACAGTGGCTATCCTCACTATAAGGGGACACAAAGAGCTTCAGTTCCTTTTAAATTTATTGAAGCACACTCAAGATACCATTCATAAACCACACAAGAACAAGATTTCTGAGAACATGGCCAGCGAGTGCAGCCATGACCACTTCAATTAACACATTAGATAAAGAGTACGACACAACAAGCCTGAGACCAAAAGAACAGAAGCATAAAAAACAAGCTACATTCAAGAAATATTTAGGCAGAAGTACCTTTAGAGGATGGAGCAACTCATATCTCGCCCAAAAAGCAGGCTGGTGCACTGAAATGACTTTCATGTAACATTACATGACAGTCTACGAGCAGATGCAGAAGCACGTGCCTGCCAAGGTGACAAGAACGCGAATGTACAACATTAGAGGTAATGCTCCCTGCCAGAAGAGAAGGTTTAACTGGCTCGGGAAACTGGGAACAGGTGTTCTAGTGGGAGGGACAGATCAGATCAAGGGTTTACTGCAAAGGCGCCAGCCAGGTGACTTGAAAAGACAGAATATCTGAGGACATCTGCTGGATTCATAGAGAATAAAACAGGCAGTGTAGGGCAGAGGTGCAGAACGGAGCAGGTCGGGAGCTATGGTAACACAAAGCTGCCTTCGAGCATATGAACTGGTTTTCAGTTGCTGCCAGAAAATTCAAAAACTATAAAAGGAAATTATATATCCAGGAATTCAACTGACTCTTCCCCAACACACTCACTTATGGACTGTTTACAAGGTAACATTAACTCTGTTTTATCTTTAAACAGCGATAACTTCTAATCTCTGTGCTGTCCGGAACCTTTGCAGGAGCTGAGCACATATGTTGAAGCCGCAACTATAGTCTTACTTTGGATTTAATGAGAATGCATGGGAAAATGGGCCACCAAGGAGATGGGGGAGAATTTTAAGGTCAACAAATGGATATGTATTATTGCTGCAGTGCATAATTTTGTCCTCAGGACTTTTCTCTTTTTAAGGGGTTCAGGTGTAACTGCCAGGACTAGCAAGAGTAAGAAGGAGCAAAGACGCAGAAACTTATCGTGAACTTTTAAAGTCTGCAGGCGCGGTCCAGTCAAGCAGAAGCTTAGGGAGAGCAAAGGAGGCACGCATTGTTGTTTTGAATCGACTATTTTTAGCTAAGTATCAATCAAGAGCATTGCAGCCACTTGGACACCGGAGACATCTGCTTAAATTGTTTTCACACCTAAAAGACTGACCTTGATTCATAAAAGTCTACCATAACGTGGGTGTCAGCGATGACGGTGTCGCCTTGTGCTGATTAATAATGGATTCCCTCGAGACAGATGGACATTTCTTTGTAGAGAGAAGACGATGCAGGTTGGCTGTGTGGTGTATTCACATTTTCTCTCAATTGCATCCTATTTCACCAAAGGCCATTCAGGCGCCACATTCATATGATATGATTGAGAGGGTAATTGGACTCACTCATCATTCCCTTTGGTACTTTGAGGCCT
The DNA here is from genome assembly GCA_036245035.1 of Adrianichthys oophorus. Lineage (NCBI taxonomy): Eukaryota > Metazoa > Chordata > Actinopteri > Beloniformes > Adrianichthyidae > Adrianichthys > Adrianichthys oophorus. Next base: position 5,132,675 of record BSAI01000096.1, on the reverse strand, counting down.
TCTGGCTCAGACCTAGTTCATATCAATCAACGTGATGATTGCAAAGGGTCACGATCCACAGAGCAGGCCTGTAGATGTGGAGTTGGGCAGCTGATATGTTCCAGGAAAAATATATTCTTTTTATAATGTGCAGTCAAAACAATGTAAAAATACAATCAAAAGTGCTTTTATGCTGCCTGGTTTTAATTACATCAAATTTTCCTCCAATGTAGCAGTGACCCTCACACAGATGTGTTCCAGTTCTTTGGTTTCAGGCATTTGTCAAACATTTTCAAGGCAAATTTGTTTCATCGCCCGCTGTTATGCGTTTGTAAAAGACAGCAATATGTTCTGTATGAGAGGACACTTCATCCTTCAGATGTTTGGAGCTGAACCGGCTGAGGTGCTGTCATTTATCAGCTTGTGGTGGTATGGGGGCAAACCAGGAACAAAGTCATGTCCAAGCTATTGTTTTGAATCTAAATACAAAAGCAAGTCATTGCACCTCAATGAGTTTCGGATTTTCCACACTGTAAGGCATACTTTAAAGCCTTCATAAAAAAAAATAAAAAAACAGTGCCCCTTATAATTCAGAGCGCCTTATGTTTAGATTTATTATGGCTGTGCTTACTGGTGTTGAAGTGTTTTTAGATGCACACAGCACCCTGTCAAGATGTCAGTCTGTTTATTGTGTTTTATTTTTATTTTTTTTACCAGTTACAACAAGGTTGGGTATTTTTCAAAAAGCCTAACTTGGCTGAAGTGTGTTTTAAAGTGTTTTCTTTTACGTGTTACTAACAAGGTTGGGAGTTAGTATAGTCACAGTAATGCTTGTTTTACAGCATCAGTCGCTTTTTTATGCATTGCAAACAAGGTTAGGAGTTACAGGTTTTGTGAATACGCTAACACTGCTAGCGTGTACTAACAAGTTCTAAATTGACTGACCAACTAATCCCTGACTTAATGGGCTTAATGCGACTTAAAGTTTGGTGCGCCTTATATATGACATAAGTTCGAAATAGACCCATACATTGGCAGTATGCCTTATAATCTGGAGTGCCTTATAGGGCAGAAAATGTGGTCAATTTGTTGGTTTACTTTTTTAATTATTATTTCAATCAAACCCAAAGAAGTATGAGCAAACCATGAGTAAATAAGTCATCTGTTGGGAAAAAAATTGGCCAAAATTCATACATTTCTATAATCTAATAGTCAGAAAAAGTAACACAATAAGAAATGCCCATCTTGAAGGGTGTGTTGTTTCAAACATTTTTAAATTGATTTTTTTAGAGACTTTAATCATTTACAGAACTGTCTGATCCAATATGATTAACAGAGAGAAGTGTTTAACACTTGCTTAAACTTTACAAAGAAGCACTTCCTTCACCTTTAAACTCTGCAACATCGGAGCACCGTTTTCCTGCTCAATTTGACTTTTTTGAGCTAAGATGACATTTTTGCTTGATTGTTCTGTTCTAATTTTATTGAAAAAATGAAAAATGGGATATTTACATACAATGAATTAAATTGCTTTAATATGCTCAACAAAAAAAAACAATCCAGCAGTTTTATTTGTCATATTTTCTCCCACTTAGAGTTAAGTGTCTTAGATATCATAGCTCACTTTAAAGGTTCAGATGAAAATGGTGTTTTTGGTGTTCTTAACATGTTCTTGTAGCATTTTTCTTATGGTGAAGGAAATATATTAAGAAAATTAAGCTTAAAATTGCATTTCTGAATATTTCATGTTTCAAATTGTTGTGCATAAAGAGCAGACAAAAAAAATTCAGTTTGAAAAGGATTGTAGTTGTGATGTCAAAAAACCTTTGACCGGCCACAAGTTCTCCGATAACGGTAGAGCCAACAATTCAGAGGTGAATTTCTAATCAATTCTGCCACTCTGCAGAAACTATCTTCTAGAAAACCACACAGGTTTTTTTTATTTTGGATAAAAGCAATATAATCATAATTGAAAGACCACTGGGAAGGCTTTTAAAATAGCTCAAATGAGGATCAGAGTGGGTGGCTGAAAAGACCTATGAATAGAAAAAAGATCCTTCAAGGTAAAGTCAAGAAGAAAGTAAAAGTTTGGGAAAAGAGGAGGTGGCTGTGGAAGTCAAATGTGCAGGAAAGATAGATTGAGGGCATTATCAGTGGATGGGTGCCATGTGATGCTGGGGGTGGAGAACATGCTTGGAGCCACTTGCAATGCAGTTTGGTTTTTAGATTTGAAAAAAATCACAATCATAAGAAAATCAATCCTGCTAGCCTCCAAACCATTCATTTGTGGCAGAAGCACAGAAATCAGCATCCTAAACTCTCGGCAGAAGGTTGGTCTGAGGTATGAGCTCAATCAACAATCGCAGATCCTACTTGTTTACTGCTTCTGTCTGGTGGCTTAAAGTTTGTTTTTTTGATTAACACCCCGTTTTGACAGGAGTCAGAATCCCTTTTTCAATCACCTGCTATGTTTTTTCCTTCACATATGTCTTTGTGAAACAAACCATCTGGCATGTAAAGTTAGGTATTATTCTCCCCTGAGAAGACAGCTGCTGACACCACAGACAAAGAGACGTTCAGATTTCCTACTTTTCATTCTGCTGCCACATATGTATAATAAACTATCTGTCCGGCTGACACTGTTCTTTTTCCACATGATTTGCCATTTTCAACCTGCAATTTTCAAAGATTATTACAAATGTGAGTTCCAGTACGGGTTGCAGTGTGGCAGTGGTTTTTACTCTTGCCTTGCAGCAAGAAGGTCCTGGTTCAAACCCCAACTAGGGCATACCTGTGAGGAGTTTGCATGTTCAGTGTGCATACAGAATTTGATGCCTGCACCGGCAGAAGACATTTGCTTCGCAGAGTGTAATTAATAAGCATTAACATATTTTAACGTGTTAAATTTTTTAACTAATCACGGGCATTAACGTTGAAATCCCTAGTTTTGACACTCATGGGAAATGTCTATTGTCCTTCTCTAATGAAGTTGAGTCATAGCTACTCAACTTTAAGACAACATCGCCTAGATGAATGAGAACCTTCACTGGCAAATTTTCTAATAATTTACAGAGGCTGTCATAAGTAAAAAAGGATTCACTAAGAAGTCCTACTGTTTCCAACCTGCTCATTCCTGAAATGACTTGTTTTGTAAAAATGTTCCTTTTTGGTTCTCTATGCATGTGCTCTACTGCAACTGAGTACTAGCATTTTTAATCTGTTGTTTTGAAAAGTACTGGGAAAGTTTAAAACTATTCAATTGTAAGTAACGCAAAAGTAAGTAAAAACTTTTTAAAAACTCTAAAACTCTGTCAGCATCCATTCCAGCTCCAAGTCCAGCTTTTTTCAAGTATGTAGGTAATATCACATTCCAAGCTTTTGTCTCTTGATTTTATTCTAGCATGTCTTCAATTTTTCAATCATGTCCAGCAGAAGAAAAAAAAAAAGTTTATTTGCAGGTGATACTTTTTATTATTAATTCCTGACATTTCCTGAGGTGACTTTCAACAACTTTGGAGGGGAACAGACTAATCAAATTGCTGAATGACAATCTTGAGTTGTTAACAGGTTGGTTTTCCCAGAAAAAAAGCTAAATTTGATTTGTTCAGCTGAAGTTGATTTAAAATCTACAGCAGAAAATGTAATGTTTCCACCATTGGATACATGTGGGTAAAAATGACCCAGTGCTGTTACTTTTCTCTGTGGAATAATGTCTTCCTACGTTTGTTTTTTGAAAAATGTGTTTTTGATATGTCATTTCTTTTGCTTTCCCTGGGACCGGGTACCAAAAGGCATCGTTGCAGTTCTTGTGGCTCCGCTTATCATATTTTGCTTTTAAACTGCAAAGTAGTTTAAACGTGATGCACACAAGGTGGTAGTAATTTGCAAGGCTGGGATGACAGTTGTTGGCAGAGAACATTTTCTACCATTGATGTATTATTAATAACATGCTTATAAACATGTCAGCATTTAGCATACTGCTTTATCAAGAATACAGTTTTGATTGAAGATCTGTCAGTAGTCACGTCTCACTGTTTCATAATGCTAAGGTATTTGTTTAATTTTTTATAGTTTCAATACGTTTTGAAAAAAAGCATTAGAGGATCTTTGTGTGTTTCAAAATATACTTTTCTATAAATAATTATTGTTGACTAAAAGAAAATTGTTATATTTTCATATGAATATAAGGTACATTTACATGAATGTTTAAGGGTAAACAAAATCTATAAAATCTTTTTCTGTGTTTTCAAAATAGCAAGTATTTTTTTCAGTAAACCTAAATTACAATTTAATGAAGAAGTCTAAAATGTTACTATGAGCCGGTTTCATCATAGTGATTTACAAATGCAGAGCGTAAAAAGCTAAAACTGGGTCACATTTAGGGTCAAGCGCAAGTAAAATAAATCTTATTTTTGAGCATTTGTTCTTTGTTTTCCCCAAGATTTCCTTTTTTTGTTTGCATGCAGCTTGTAATGAGCATCAAACCGGTAACAGAAAATCTGTGCTTTTATTTTGATATAGTTTGACTTTTATAGTAGACTTAAAAACGCAAAAGTTAAAGATTGAATTAAAAAAAGTCTGTCTAAATTAAAAAGCTACTTTTCACATGATTTTTTAAATGTATTTCACATTTGTATTATACTAAGTGACCAAGACACAAGATGAGAAGAAAAACAGTTTCAAGCGATAAAACCTGACAGCTTGTTTCATTGCAGACAGGTAATACACAGGTAATGTTCTAGTTACTCAAAGTGACATTGGCTTAAAGGAAAGAAAAATATAGATTCCTCTGAGGCAAAGTTTGGTTATGTGTGGAGAAAATCTTCACCAGTCCAGCAGTAAATCAGCTGAGGCAACAAAGAAAAAGATGTTCTCACCTTTTGAAAAAGGAGGTAAACATTCCCAAACTAATGCCATTCATTGTAGAAAATAAATAATATAAAATAAGAAACCTAAACTCTTTCATCACCCTCAGGGGTGGAATGGTTCTTATTTTCTCCCACAGTGGAAAAGTTTCATCTTTTTCTTTTTTTTCCACTGACTTTTGCTTATTTTTCAAACTCTGCAACAGACTGGAAAAATCTCAGGAGTTGTTGTTCTTCACCAAAACAGAAAAAAATGTTTTTCTCGCCTGTTTGTAACATTACTTAGTCTTTTTGGTGCTCTAACTGTGAATTGCAAGAACGTGTTTGTAATCAGTACCCATCTGCATCGAATTTGCTCAGCTCTGTAAAGAGTGAAGGATTCATAAACGGAATATCTTCTGATTAATGGATGCCTTAGCAGCAGGCATCCCAATCATCAATTAGTTTAATAACATATTAATTACTTGTCATTCTGTATTACAAGTAAGATAATGAGCATGGTGGTCTTGAGCGGACGACAATGTAAAACTGGCCTTAGGAAACCATTAGAGCAAAGAATAAATGGACAAAGCTCTAATGATCTTGTCACTTTGAAGAATCACATCATTCATTTTGGTCATCAATGCCTCTTTTTTTCTATATTTTGTGTGTATTAGGGGTATTGTGATGCTAAGTACAGTTCATCTCTGCATTATAATCATATTTCAAGATTTTTTTTTAACTAAACGGATCCAAGAACAAGCGCTAGCCTTGAAGATTTGTAGACTTACAACCATATCTATCAGATGAAAATCAAATCTACATCGATCGATGTAATGATTCTCTTAAGGTGAGACAATGTAAAGCTCTCCTACACTTCAAATGCTTTAATCCAGAATATATTCTAATATACAGTCAGCAGAGGGGAGTTTTGTGTGACGGTGCAGGTACATTAACCCAATAAGGGCTCAAGAGAAACTGAAGACAAAAAACCTAAAACCCTAATAAATGATTGAAACAATTATTGATGTTTTGAAAAGTTTTATATTTTGGAAAACTACCGGATTTGGTTCACCACATCAGTCTGTCTGGACACGTTACATGACATAAAGCGGCATGCTGCCAGGTTAGTAAAAGCTGATAAAAGCCAAACAATAAAACGTATTTGGAAAGTCTCTTTGGAGAGGAAAGAGTCAGTGAGTAAATCGAAAAAGAGCCTTCGACTCAAAGAAAAATAAAGCTGCTGTTTACAGACAAAACCAGGAGTATTCATCGACTCACAGATTTATTGAAACAGTTGTTCTCACGTACCAGAAGCCGCTCTGCTTAATATGCGGCAACTGACTCTAATGTTTCATATACTCTGATAATAAAGATTCAGAAACCTTAGTGCAAAAATGTCCTCTGTGTTAAAAAATATATACGAGTCAGGATTTATGTACAAACAAAATATGATTTTTTTTTTGCCCTGAAAGATGATCTGAGCCTGGAATGACTTCTCAGTGTTAGTATTTATGGAAAAAACCTAATAATTGAATTTTTACAAATGAGAAACTACTTCTACAAAGCAACAATTTTGCTTCACCAAATCCTCATCATCTGGAAAAAAACAAATCTACTGATCTACTTTTTTTTATAATCCATTCTTGTGTGTGCTAATTAAAGACCTCTTGATCAGTATCTTTAAAATTATTCTCTCACATATGGCTTGAAATGGGCCACATTGGACCAGCTGAGATTTTATGAGCAAAATTCATGATAACTATCATTATCAACTAGATAGCTATCGTTATGTACAGCCAAAAGTAGAAAAAGCGTTTACAGGAAGTCTGGAAGCTCCTTAAACTTTAGTTACATGCCCACCAAAAACAAAATAGTGACCATTTCCATAAAAGATATTGTGAAAACATTTTCATGTGTTGCAGCAACAAGAACATTCTGGTTTCTTTATTTATACACATAGTTTGAATAAAATCACTGTCAGGGACAGGTGACTTCATGATGCAACACATTATTGTCCCACAAAAAACAAATGTTAATCCAGCCAGGAAAGTGACCAGCTTCTTGTTTGCCTTGTGTTGCATCACAGTTTTAGTTTTTCTGCATTGCATTTTCCTAACAACATTCACTTAAAGTGGCAAGTGGTGCCACGAGACTAGATAGTTATTTATGCTCAGATCATCCAGTAGGGTTTAAGTTCAAATTTAAATTAGTCACAGACTTGGATTAAATAGAAAATCTCTGCTCATTTTTTTTTCTTACTGTTAGGGCAGGTATCACCAGAAAATGTTCACCTGGAGTAGCCATTTGGGGCAAATGAAAGTCCTTTGGCGGGAAACTAAATCAGTTTTCTTTGTGGTTTCAGGATGTGGCCGAGGACGCTCTTGTTCAAAAAATATATATTTCTGGAACATTAACCAAACAACAACAGTTCATTACAATACTATTTCACTAACACTATATCACCAAAAGTATTCACTCACCTGCCTAGTGCCATCCTATTCCTAACCCATTGAGTTCAATATGATGTCAGGCCACCTTTTGCAGCTATTACAGCTTCAGCTCTTCTGGGAAGGCTGTCCACAAGGTTGAGGAGTGTGTTTATTGGAATTTTTGACCATTTGTCCAGAAGCGCATTGATGAGGTCACACACTGATGCTGATGGAGAAGGCCTGACTCTCAGTCTGTTCTAGTTCATCCCAAAGGTGTTCTTTCGGGTTCAGGTCAGGACTCTGTGCAGGCCAGTCAAGTTCATCCACACCAGACTCTGTCATCCATGTCTTTATGGTCCTTGCTTTGTGCACTGTGCAAACATACATCAACTAGTGATGCGATCTGGACACATCATCAGTGATGTTCCCTGGGGTCACGGAGTGTTTCGGGTCTTTCAAACATAATACACTCTCGCCAAGAGAGAGATCCCAGCTGGGATCCCAGCTTGTGTCCAGATAGTGCTACCCACCCACGGCTCCCCCCTTCCAATACACAACCACTTTGAGACTGCTTCTGCTGTCTCCATGACCTCCTTAATGGCCCTTCACTTGCTGGCCCCAGTGACGCCCAGCATGCTGTGCACCCTACAAAGCGACTGGCCTATGAACCCCCTACATCTCACCTCTATAGGCTTGCACCTTGCTTTCCAACCACTGTCCCTACACTCCTCTACTAAGTCAGCATACTTTGCCCTCTTCCTTTCATTTGCCTCATCGATCTTCCCAGGGGACAGTCAGCTCCAGGAGAAGCCTCTGAGATGAGCAGCATGTCTGGCCTCAAGGTTATGATGGCAATGTTTCCTGGAAATTTCAGTTGCTTTTCGAGGTCAACTTTTAACTCCGAGTTTTGGGCTGTTGTTAGCAGGCCTGAGTGGCCTTGGCAGCTAGTGGCTTCTCCCCATCCCAAACAAATGTAATGATGTCCTTTGCTGGGCGGAGGCACCTGCAGTGTTTCATGCCACTGCTAATAGTGTTGGATATCGCCTTTAGCACTTGGTCATGGCACCAGTGGTTGCATCCCTCGCCCAGAGCTTTCGAACAGCAGCTGAGGATTTACTCCAGGGTATCCCTCTTCAGGCACAGGTTGCAGGCTGGTGACTCTGCCATTCCCCAGCAAAACAAGTTTGAGGGGCTTGGTAGGACGTCATAGACTGCCTGTATCAAGAAATGTATGCAATGTGGCTCAGATTTTCATTACTCCACCCATGACACTTTTCGTTCCACTGAATGTTCCCATCTTGTCCAGGCTCCCTGCTGAGGCATGCCCACCACCCTGCTGGCTCGCTCCACCTCAATAATTGCCCACACCTCCTTCTGTACTCGTGGTCTCATGTCCTTCCCCTGCACCTCCTCTCTGTGGTATGCTGTGCCATAACCCAGCCCAGCTCTTCCATGGGTCACTGCTCCAACCAGTGCCCTGTGAAGGAACCTCAATTCAGCAACGTCAACAACATTTGCTGCCTACAATTTCCGCCCCATTCGCCCCATTCGGGGGGGGGGGGGGGGGGGGGGGGGTTTCTAAGAGCTAAAACTACTGTAGCCATTGGCTCCAAATCCAAAAACTGTAAAACTATTCAAAGCATTCAGTTTCAGGAGCCTATAATTATCCTTTTATTTTTGTCCTGTACCAAGTCATGGGTGTTGTAATATTGATAGAGTAATGAAAACAACTATTGATTGTAGGTATATATATATATATATATATATATTCAACATTTTAAGCCCTTATTTTTAAGCAGAACATCTTTTTGAGCGAACAACTCATAGCGGGCACATTATTCTCCATTGGTTTGGATTTTAAGGTTGCTGTGAAGTTCTACTTTGCCCTCGTGGACCCCAGGCTCTTGGGGTCCCTTAACTGAACCCCAGAAAAACTCAGTTTCCCCTCCTTGGCAATGAAGTTGAGGCTTCACGGCTGCAGGATGTGTGGATATTCTGTGTAGTTTATCTCCTTGTTCTCCCCCCGGCAAAGTAGCCTGACAGGAAACCCCGCCACAGGAAAGGATTAATATTAATGCCTTTCAAATTACTCAGGGATTCAATTATGCTGGATAATACAAATAGTGAGTCTTACTGGTCTGCTTTACTTTCTGCTTACAGAGAATCAGCCAGTCGAAGCAGCATTGTCTGGAACAGCCTTTTCTCTCATTTGTTTGCACATTTTTTAAGTAACATTTTTATTTCCTTTGCTGTGGGGATATCCGTTCATTAAGTATATTTACAAACCAAAACCAACTTCAGTACAGGAAGCTCTTCCCACCTGATCATCTCTTCAAAATATAATAAAAGTTTTTTTTTCCTAAACATCAAAGAAGTTGAGGGCTGCATGGTGGCGCAGTGGTTAGCGCTCCTGCCTCACAGCAAGAAGGTTCCCGGTTCAAGTCCTGGCTGGGGGACCTTTCTGTGTGGAGTTTGCATGTTCTCCCCGTGCATGCGTGGGTTTTCTCCGGGTACTCCGGCTTCCTCCCACCGTCCAAAAAACATGCTTCATAGGTTAATTGCTTACTCTAAATTGTCCCTAGGTGTGAATGTGAGTGTGTATGGGTGTGTGATTGTGGCCCCTACGACAGACTGGCGACCAGTCCAGGGTTGTACCCTGCCTTCGCCCATGAGTAGCCGGGTTAGGCTCTGGCAGCCCCGTGACCCCGAAAGGGAAAAAGCGGATTGGAAAATGAATGAATGAATCAAAGAAGTTCTCCATCTTCTTTTAGGAGTCTTGTGCTACAGATGTTGTAGTTTACTTTTTTTTTTCTCCAAGCCAAAGGTAGTGTCTGCTAGTTGGCGTGCCCTCACATGATTCAAACCAGCAGTTAATCAATTGGCTTCTCAGCTAGAAAACCACTCAAGCAAGGCGAGAAAAATAACATGACAGATGGGAGAGAGAAAAAAATAAAAAATACTGCAAGCTTGCTCCCTGCAGCAGAGCTGCTATTCTTTAAAGCATAGCATGCAAACTGCATTTCAGGAAAAAATTAAGTGGCTGACATGACTTTCAGGCTTCACAGCTTCTGAGTCGACGTGTCTGAAGACACTCCATCCATCCATTTTCTAAACCCGTTTTTGTCCCTTTCGGGGTCAGGAGCCTAACCCTGCCACTCGTGAGCAAAGACAGGATACACTCTGGACAGGTCGCCCGTCTGTCACAGCATCTGAAGACACTGCAACTTCCCTTTTTAACCCTATTTGAAAACTGACCTCTTTAATGTTGCACCACCAGTTTTTTTTCCTCAATAATAAACTGGTTTAAACTTTCTACACTCAACTACGTTAAGAAAAGTTCCTCTTGGGAACGCACAACACCTGTTGGAGAAAGCAGAGTGGCAGAGAACCACTCGGTTCTTCAGCTGCAAAAAAGAAAAAAACAATTGCATGATGTCCTATTGCCTTTTCTGCAGTTACTTCTTGCCATCTGTGTTTGCTGAAGGTATCAATTTGTAGCTTGAAAACTTGATACAAAGGGGGCCTATCTATATAGCACTTCTATATTACATGAATGTGCCTTTAGAAACAATAGGTAGAGATGACAGAAATCATTTTTCACACATGAAAAAAAAATAGAACTGTGCTGTTCCCTATTATCCACTATATACTTCAAGAATTCCCCAGTGGGCCCACCACCTGCAGGAGAGCTCAGAAGGGGCCGGTGCGATGTGGTTTGGGTGGCAGTCGAGGGCGAGTGCCTCGGCGGCCTAAACCCCGGTCATGGAACTTGGCTTTTGGGACATGGAACGTCACCTCTTTGGGAGGGAAGGAGCCTGAGCTTGTGCGAGAGGTTGAGAGGTACCGGCTAGATATAGTTGGGCTCACCTCTACGCACAGTCTGGGCTCTGAAACTCAGTCTCTCGAGAGGGGTTGGACTCTCTACCATTCTGGAGTTGCACATGGTGAGAGGCGGCGGGCTGGGGTGGGCTTACTTGTGAGCCCCCAGCTTAGCCGCCAAGTGTTGGAGTTCACCCCGGTGGATGAGAGAGTTGCGTCCCTCCGCCTTCGGGTGGGGGACAGGTCTCTGACTGTGGTTTCGGCTTATGGGCCGAACAGCAGTTCAGAGTACCCAGCTTTCTTGGTGTCTCTCGGAGGGGTACTGGAAAGTGCCCCAACGGGGGACTCCATTGTCCTCCTGGGTGACTTCAATGCCCACGTGGGCAATGACAGTAGCACCTGGAGGGGGGTGATTGGCAGGAACGGCTTCCCTGATCTGAACCCGAGCTGTGTTTTGTTGTTGGACTTCTATGCTAGTCATAGTTTGTCCATAACAAACACCATGTTTGAGCACAAGGGTGTCCATCAATACACGTGGCATCAGGACACCCTCGGCAGGAGATCAATGATCGACTTTGTAGTCGTTTCAGGAGACCTTCGGCCGTGTGTCTTGGACACTCGGGTAAAGAGAGGGGCAGAGCTGTCCACTGATCACTACCTGGTGGTGAGTTGGATTCGATGGCGGGGAAGGAGGCCGGAAAGACTCGGCAGACCCAAACGTAGTGTGAGGGTCTGCTGGGAACTTCTGGCTGAGCCCTCCGTCAGGGAAGTCTTTAACTCCCACATCCGGGAGAACTTCAAACAGGTACCAAGGGAGGCTGGTAACATTGAGTCTGAATGGACCATGTTCTCCACCTCCATTGTCTCTGCTGCTGTTCGGAGCTGTGGTCGCAAGGTCTCTGGTGCCTGTCGTGGCGGCAACCCCCGAACCCGTTGGTGGACACCGGAAGTAAGGGATGCCGTCAAGCTGAAGAAGGAGTCCTATCAGGTCTGGCTGACTTGTGGGACTCCAGAGGCAGCTGACAGGTATCGGCAGTCTAAGCGAGCTGCGGCTCAGGCTGTAGTAGAGGCAAAAACTCGGTCCTGGGAGGAGTTCGGTGAGGCCATGGAGAAGGACTATCGGTTGGCCTCGAAGAGGTTCTGGCAAACCGTCCGGCGCCTCAGAAGGGGGAAGCAGCTTTCTGCAGGCACCATTTTCAGTGCAGGTGGGGAGCTGCTGACTTCGACTGGGGACATTGTCAGGTGGTGGAAGGAATACTTTGAGGATCTCCTCAATCCTGCTGACACGCCTTCTCTTGAGGAAGCAGAGGCTGAGAGCCTTGGGGTGGGGCTGTCCATTACCCAAGCTGAAGTCACAGAGGTAGTTAACAAGCTCCTCGGTGGCAAGGCACCGGGAGTGGATGAGGTCCGCCCTGAGTACCTCAAGTCTCTGGATGCTGTGGGAGTGTCTTGGTTAACGCGTCTCTGCAGCATCGCGTGGCAGTCAGGAACAGTACCACTGGACTGGCAGACAGGGGTGGTGGTTCCCCTTTTCAAGAAGGGGGGCCGGAGGGTGTGTTCCAACTACCGGGGAATCACACTCCTCAGCCTCCCTGGGAAAGTCTATGCCAGGGTACTGGAGAGGAGAGTCCGGCCGATAGTCGAACCTCAGATCCAAGAACAACAATGCGGTTTCCGCCCTGGTCGTGGAACTGTGGATCAGCTCTACACCCTGTCCAGGGTGCTGGAGGGTTCGTGGGAGTTCGCTCATCCTGTCCACATGTGTTTTGTGGATTTGGAGAAGGCGTTCGACCGTGTGCCCCGTGGTGTCCTGTGGAGGGTACTTTGGGAGTATGGGGTCCGGGGAGCCTTACTCAGGGCTGTCCGGTCTCTGTATGACCAGAGCAGGAGCATGGTCCGCATAGCTGGCAGTAAGTCAGACCTGTTCCCAGTGCATGTTGGACTCCGGCAGGGCTGCCCTTTGTCACCGGTTCTTTTCATAGTCTTTATGGACAGAATTTCTAGGTGCAGCCAGGGTCCGGAGGGGGTCTGGTTTGGGAACCACAGGATTTCCTCTCTGCTCTTTGCAGATGATGTTGTCCTGTTGGCTTCATCGAACCAGGACCTCCAGTATGCATTGGAACGGTTTGCAGCCAAGTGTGAAGCGGCTGGGATGAGGGTCAGCACCGCTAAGTCTGAGGCCATGGTTCTCGACCGGAGAAAGGTAGTTTGCCCTCTCTGGGTGGGTGGAGTGCTCCTTCCCCAAGTGGAGGAGTTTAAGTATCTTGGGGTCTTGTTCACGAGTGAGGGAAGATCGGAGCGTGAGATCGACAGGCGGATTGGTGCTGCGTCCACCGTTATGCGGTCGCTGTACCGGTCCGTCGTGGTGAAGAGAGAGCTAAGCCAGAAAGCAAGGCTCTCAATTTACCGGTCGATCTACGCCCCAATACTCACCTATGGTCATGAGCTTTGGGTCATGACCGAAAGAACGAGGTCCCGGATCCAGGCGGCTGAAATGAGCTTCCTCCGTAGGGTGGCTGGGCGCTCACTTAGAGATAGGGTGAGAAGCTCGGTTACCCGGGAGGAGCTCGGAGTAGAGCCGCTTCTCCTCCAAATCGAGAGGAGCCAGTTGAGGTGGCTCGGGCATTTAGTTCGGATGCCCCCTGGACGCCTCCCTAGGGAGGTGTTCCAGGCATGTCCCACTGGGAGGAGGCCCCGGGGAAGACCCAGGACACGCTGGAGAGACTACGTCTCTCAGCTGGCCTGGGAACGACTCGGGGTCCCCCCAGAGGAGCTGGAGGAAGTGGCTGGGGAGCGGGAAGTCTGGGCATCTTTACTTAGACTGCTGCCCCCGCGACCCGGTCCCGGATAAGCGGAAGAAAATGGATGGATGGATGGATACTTTAAGAATAGATGTGTTCATTCCCACACAGTGCAGGATAAATTATGAGTACAAGAGGGCGGCTCAGGGGGGTAGGACTTTATGTGGTAATGCCTTTACAGTAGGGCAGTCAACGTTAATGCGTTAACGCATGCGATTAATCCGAAAAAAATTAACGTGTTAGTATATTTTTACGCAGATTAATTACACTCCGTGAAGCAGCCATTTTCCGCCGGTTCAGGCTACTGCTGCGTGCGTCAGTTTCTGAAAATGCACATTTCGTCGGGCAGAATCTCGCTTTTAACACGGTCACTTACAAAAGAAACAAATGGTCAATCGATTTTTAGTACTTTATTCTTGTTATTTTTTAGGTTCAGATCGCTTTTTCACGTAAGGCGGACTGTTAGATACATAATGTGGTTCGTTGTCATGATAAGTCAATGCGTTGCTAAGCCGGCAGCGATCTTGAACTACAGCGGCAAAGGAAAGTGATATATGTGCTGATCATCACGATAGGTCCAATAAAGCATCAGTTAATAAAGAAAGTTCACCTATTACTGCTTGTTTTTATCCAAACAAACCCTTTTGTTCATCTGTTTTGGCTTTGGCTGTTGCTCGGTTTACCATTGTGATGTGTGGTTGACCTTTGCACCATAAGTTAGTAACAAACACATCATTATTGGCTAATCATAATGAATAGGTCCATTGTATTTATATATTAAATAATTAATTCATTTTGTCTACACATCCTTAGGTGATGTAAAACATAGAAGTGCACAAATGAAAGGATTTATCCATATATACATATACATACATATATATTTATATATATACATAAAATGTTTAAGTTTGATTTCACATGAGATCACAAGCCAACAGCTACATGAAATTCAAATCAAGATTTAAAAACAAACTATTTACCCAACGCAAACATCATACTTTAACCCTGGCTTCAGTCCTGACACACACACTTATGGACTGCCATAAATGAACAAACAAAATTCTCAGTTGACCTCACACTTGTCAGACTCCACCCCGCCGCCACACAAAGACATAAGGCTTACTGAGCCTGGAGGGGAGCTATGGCAAGAGGCAGTGCCACTGTGGGACAGCAATACCATCTCTGTGCTGCTCCTCATCTGGCTTGCCTGTAGACAAAGCCCATCTGTTTGAGTGCAGGTCACGCACACTCAGGATTACAGATGGGCTGGTGAGTCGCTGCCCTGCCACTCTATGATTTAAGGAGAGAGTTTACACAAGAGCAACTATCAGGCCAAGTGTGAGGGTAAAGGTGTGCATCGGTTTGTTTTGTTAGAATATACATGTGAAGATTATGCAGCGTCTTCACAAACTGAGCCATTAATGTTACCCTTCACTGTGAGTAACATTAGGTAAATGTGTATGTTTGATATGGATGGGTAACTGCATGCCTACTAATGTGTACCTCTGTGAATGCAAACAACTACTGATAACACAGGATAACAGTTATGAAAAATATTGTGGTAAAAGTATTAAACCTCATACACAAATCAGTGAGCTGGTGTGCAGCAGTACTTCAAGCAAAGATGTAAAAAAAAAAAAAACCTATTACAAGTAGACTTACTCCTAATTGAGCCTGGTAATTCATAAAATGTTTTTTGACCTTTAGACAGCATAAACAAACTTTATTGGCTAAAAAGTTTTCCTTAAAGCAGGAATAAGATAATGCCGTTTGTTCTAGCATTTTCTCAACGTTCCATTCTCAGGGTGGACACTACCACAAGGCCACTGAGCTAGTGCTTACAAAAGATTATTTTATTACATCAGGATTTATCATTTAAATAAAACTCAATTACCAACATGTGGAAAGTTACTGAAAATACTTGGAAATTTTAGCCTCAGTGAAATTTTCTAAAATGCCTTCAAGAGCAAAATGAGCTCCAGGCTGTCACAGTCATGTAAAATCCTGTTTTAGCATCAAGCTCTTACAGGTGAAACTGTCGAAACTCCAGAAGCTAATCTAAAATCGCACAAATACACCTAAAACTTAGGGACCATCCGTGTGCCAAATCATCCAAAGTAGATGGAAGAAAACCTCAAATCCCAAGAAAATGTCTGCATCTTGTCAAATAAAGATCCTTTAAGTGGAGACTGTAGAAGTGATTGGTTGGTGCTCAAGCTGTTCTGTCAATGTGCTAATGGTAAAACAGGATCTTTCCTGCCAAAACATGATTTATGCAAAGGATGGCATTAATGGGCAACAAAACTGCAAACTGAGCATCTTCATAAATGTTTTTTTTTTTGGGGGGGGGGTCGTCAAGTCGTCTCTCCAAAGACGACTTGGCGCGTACCGCTGGAGGAGAAGTTAGCAAGCAAACACTTCTGATGAGAGGCTGCATACCCAGAAATCTGTATGAGGTGTTTTGTTTTTACACTCCAATCGTTCCAGAGCAGTGGTCAGAGGTTGATTACTCACACCACCTAGTGGTATGACAACATTTTTGCTGGCACAATTCCATTTTGGTTCTGACATTCTCTGCGTACTTAAGCCACCAAAAAAAAAAGTCTGATATTTACTAGGGGTCAAACAGATCAATTTTACTGATGTAATTCCTTTTCAAAAACAGAAACAAGAAAGAATGCTTGTGGAAAAGAAAAGGAACGACCTTAAAGCTATTTAAAAAAATTGGAGCCAGCAACAGAGAGATCAAAGAAGCAGTGCTGCAGAAACTGGTTGAGCCTGAGGACGTGCAGCCTCAATGAGAGGCTTTTGATTGACAGTGGGAAGCGTTAATCTGCTGTGCTCTTCATCCTCTTTTCTCCCATTCTTCCTTCCCTCGTGCTCTCCGACGTTGGAGGACATCTTCCCAATCGTGTTAAACTATTGCATTTCCTCATCCATTTCCACAGATTATTCCAGAACACACTTTGGGTTCGACTCTTCCATGTAGGCGGATCCAAGGCAGAGAGCCAGTCAAATATATTTAAGTTTCCTGCTCTTTAGAATTTAAATGTGCTCACCTACAGGAGTCTAATCATGTATTTGCATGTCAGGCAATGAGACATGAAGACATAATTACAGGCTTGTTGCGCGGTGTTTACTACACAAACATTCAGCAGCCTTTTCAGATCCTGACGTTTCCAATTGAGGCCCGGCTGCTCGTATCGACACAGCTGTCACCGGGAGCCTCTTTTGTCGCCTGACAGCACTTTCTTACATCCTTCCCTCTTTCTCCCAAAGCCATTTGTAAGAGTCCAAGTTGGTCGCGGTAATCTTTTGTTTTCATTACACATCAGTCAGTGGAATAGTCGGCTGATTGTTGTTAATGTGCCGGCCACATTCTGGACTCGGAGGGAGGCAGGGGTCGCACGTTCAACTCCTAGTGGGAAAAAGCTGCAATACAGAGCTCAAGCTTTGAAAAATGAAATTTCATTTTAATGTATACTTTGGAAAAAATGTGCAAAGAAATCAAGAAAAAAAACACACGAGGAGGTTTTCTGAAAGTAGCAATTTTTTTTTCTTTTTTTTTCCCTTTTGTGGAGATACAATTATTTACATGTAACCAGGAATAATGTTCTTAAAACAGGTACAAACATTTTTCTCTTCCTACATTTTTTTTTTATTTTGTTTTTTCATTAAACTCAGGACTTTTGTAGAAAATATCAGCTTCAAGAAAAAAAGGGGGGAAGTGGGGAAGAGGGAACAAAGCAGTCGGAATATTTTATGCGTCCATAAACTGCTATGTACAAAAGTATTTACATTCTAAAACTCAGCTTCGTTTTCAAAGCAAACAGTGGTAAACAAAGTTGTAATCGTGTTCACCTCAGCTCTACAAACCAGATACAAGCGATGTTTATACAGGTATGGCTGTCGTTGGGTTCAGACACGTACGAGCGGTCGTCGATGGAGGCTCCATAGAGGTTCGCGTGCATAATCACAGGTAAATGACATGGTGGCAGAATAAATAAATGAGAGCTTGATGCATGGTGAGGAGAAAAGCAGCACGTGGCTGCGCATACAGTTCCAGAGCCCCATGTCAGTCGATGAGCTTAAAATCAATTTAAAATGTAGCTAAATGTAATTTTTTTTCTTAAAAAGCTAAAGCTATTACTTTGTAAAATCAAATACGTATTTTATGTTCACCCACTCAACCTATTTAATGACATTATTATTCTGATGGATTCTCACAAGGTAAAGACTATGCATTTACACAAACAGAAGGTAAAAGCATTAAATTAAATATATAATTTTTTCATTTTATTACAAAGTAAAAATTAAGCAGAACCACTACGTTAATTCATCAGGCGAGTTCAGCTTGTAAGTTTTAAAATCCATACAGCAATTCCACAGCGTTGAATGAGATTTAAATTATCTAAAACTAAAAGCGCGACCACACCGAAACAATGGCAAACATAGCGTTTTTTTTGAAAGATTTAAGAGAAAACAAAATGCTGATTTTCAAGGGATGTCTTTCAGTCCAAAGCAGGACCAGGTTGGAGAATCACACGGTCCTGATTTTTTCTTTTTAAGTTTGATAAAACAGAAAAAGTTTTTGGGGAATAAAAGAGAGATTTCAAAAGGAGAAAAAAAAAACATGAAACCAACACAATAAAAACAGAGCTTAAAAATCCTCTCAAACACTCAGTCTACCCGCAAAAAGGAGTTCGATTGAAATGAATGTTTGCATTCAGAAATCCTTCCATTTTCTGTTTCCATGCAGACATCATTTTAACATCTATGAAAATGATTTGAGTTTTCTCCTGATTTCACCCTTGGCTTGAATGTGGATAAGCAGAAATTAAAATGTAATGATCCATGAAATCTGATTCGGGTCTTCACACTCCTGCTATGCAACCAGAAATCAAGACCTGACAGCGAGCAGCGGTCTGCTCTCAGGACGACTGCTTTTGTCGAACCTTTCAGGGCCGTCCGTGGAAAGGTCTGCTTCGATTTCCTTCCGTGTGACATTGCATGGATTATTGAGATGCTGGCTGGATTATTACATCTCCCAGTCCGAAAGTGGATTGGAATTGTGGCACTGAGATGACTGAGAAAAGACGACGTGTCTGTTAGCTTTAGCAGGACTTTGGTTCAGGCTGTGCTCCAGAAAGAGATTGGAACTTCTGCGTTTGTGTTCACATACATCTACACGAATGTATGCGTCTATTTGTGAGATCTTTTTTTGTTTTCGAGTGTTGAAGGAGTCCGACTCAACTGCCCCCCTTCTCCTATTGGGTAGGTGTGAGTAAGGAGGGATGGGGCAGTGTCCTGCCCTTCAAATGAGCAGAGTTCGAGTTTGCTGGGTGTTAACAGTGCTCCAGGTAGTCAATGACCCGTGAGATGGACTTCTGTCCCGTGGTCCCCATAGCACACTGATTCAAGACAGGAGAAACAAGAAATAAAAAATAAATATCAGAAAAACTGAAGATTTTCAATGATGTCCGGATTTCTGCTCAACAGAAAATTTCTGAAACAGATGGTTACAGTCGTTGGTTCTGACAAGGCGAGTTACTCTCAAAGCGGTAGCTCCATGCACAGCTGTGACTGAAACCGCTCAATTCATGCAAATCTTTTATATATATCACAGAACTGTAGCTTTTCTGAATTATGTCCCTCCTTGAAATACACTGCAGAGACCTGATAAAATAACACTTTAGAAATTATTGATCACGCTTTATAACATAAAGCCACTGAAGGGCTGTACAAGGGATTTTAAAGAAGCTACAACCCCACTGGGAAACATTTTAGATTAACAAATATCTGTGTGCTTTTCCTCCATGACAGTCTTTCTCCTTTTTTTCTTCTTTTTAATAGCCAAGAGATATTTAGTTCCCCTGTGCTTTCATGGATGGAAGGACAATAAATGAAATTGTTTCTTTCTTTGCATAAAGCCGCTGCAAACGTTTGTAATTGAATGGAAATGTGGCGTCATAAAGAATCACTCAGGCTCTAAAATGTTTGATTCAAGTTAATCCATTTTACAAAAAAAAAAACGCTTTGATGCAATGTTGTCTACTTGATGGGATTTTTTTTGTCCAGAACCACATAATCAATCTCTGAAGGTTTTCACACAAAAGTCTGTGTCAGTGTTTTAGCACTTAAAAAGATGGCTAATCTTTTAGAAAGGAAAATCCATTGGATTTCTTGGTATTATATCATTTTGACACTTTGCAAGTTTCTGCAATTAGTCTCAGTGTCAAGATCGTTTATCAGCTTTGAAAACGCAGGTTTGATCCCGCCATTCATACTCACAGTGAGGTTCATGAAACTCAAGAACTTCTTCAGCATTTCTGTCATGATGGAGAAATCCCCTTGTGGCAGATGCTCTCTCACAGTAGTCACATTTCCCTAAGGGCAGCAAAGAGCTGGGTGAATACACAGACGCACACACGCAGAAATCTCTAGGGAAAAAGAAATATGTAATGTAATTTTATTGACTTCTCCTCACCTGGCTGCCCTGGCAGAGGCAGCCCAGCAACAGAGCAGTGTAAGAAGCAACGATACTGTCTTCCATATGCTTTCCTGCATGCTGCAAAGCTGTGAAAAAAAAAAAAAGAATGAATAAAAGAATGCACAGTGATCAAATAATTTGAAAAAAAAAACAACTTTAGCACGCAATCAGACAGATTAAATGACACACACCAGTACAAAGGTTTAAAAAAAAAAATAGCAAAACACTTGTCAAGTACAATCTTTAGTTAACAGAGGAAGAAATTTGCATCACGATTAGCATAACGAGACATCAATCACGTGATCAGAAACTGGACCCGATCCCGTAGTTTCAGACTTGACTGGAATTGGATGCCGCATCCCTATCAAGGATTGGATATTTATTTTATTCCCATTTTTAATCAGCACTATATATTACAAGCTTTTGTTACAAATAAATGCTTTTGTACAAGCCTGAATAGTCACAACGGTCACCAGTATGAGCAGCAGGCAAACAACAAAGATATACGCACGCACACGCACGTATATATATAT
>BSAI01000096.1:5090833-5111677 GCA_036245035.1 Adrianichthys oophorus | reverse complement strand
TATATATATATATATATATATATATATAATATAATATATTAAACATATATATTTTTGGAGGACATTGTTTTAGCTTAAGCTGCAGTCACCAAACTTTCTCAAATGACTAATTATCACTATTATTATTATTATTTGACTTAATGGTTAGCTTTGTTTTTTTAGTTGATAGTTGTTCTTTTTTTACTTCATTGTTGAAGCTACTTCACAGAAGTGCTGTTTAAGTGCTAAATAAATAAAAGAAGATTAATAAAATAACAACAGAATGTGCTTATTATATTTGTTTCATTTTAATGCATTAGAAAAGTATCTGATCAGGACTCTGCATCAACAGATTCTAATAATCAAAAAACTTGGAATCTGATTCGGACATTCCTAATTTCTATGCACTCTTCTGAATTAATGACCAGTTAAAACTTCTCATGATCTACAGAGTCATCGGTTACTCATGAGTTTGCCCCGTGTCTGTTAACTTCCACTGATGCAGCAACTTTTAAAAAGAAGCTAGCAGTAAAAGAACAAATGTTCTCAGTTCAACAACAGAAGAAGTTCCAAGTATAACAACTTCAAAGATAACTGATACTGGGGTTGAATGAAAACACAGGAATCAGACTTTGACAGCTGTGTACTGTAAAGCTCTTGTATCACTGTTGGCTCATCAGTATTCACTGACTTAAGTGTAAAAGAACCAATTAACCTTTTAAAGTTCAAGATGTGCTTGTAGTAGTTGCCATGGAATCACGCCATTGAGCTTATACAGCTGTAATTATAAGACAACAGATCTCTCCCATCAGGCTGGACCGATCTGAGGACTCTAAATTGTGTCTTTAACAAAAACCATGGGAAAAAAAAAAGGGGGGGGGGGGTTACAAGCACAGTAACAACACTTAAAGAAGGGCACCTTTATTTAGGTCCAGCTCTTCATCCTCCTCTTCTTTCTTTTCTGTCTGGCTGTTGTTAGTTTCAGACTCCACCCACTGGATCTCCCCCGACGTCTCCTGCCACTCGCCGCTTTGGTCCAGCGCTGGTTTGGGCGCCTCGCTGATGAGATCGTCAGTCTTAGCCTCGGCCAGGATGGCAGCGCGCTCCCTCTCAAGGAAGAGCTGGGGTTTGGTATTTAAAAAAAAAAAAAAAAAACACAACCGCAGCTTCTTCAGAGCATGAAACCGAAGGGTAGCCAGCATTTCAGGGTCGTGTTTTCAATTATTCATAGGAGAATGAAAGAACAGTAGATAAGCAAAACTAAAACATGGTGAGGGAGGCTGAAAACACATTTCATGTCAAGTTTAGATGCCAAGAAGTAATTTAAAAGTAGTAAAAGGTATAGCTAAAACTATACAATAACATGAAAAAATTAACACAAGTATTTAAAATATTAATTCCTTCTGGCACCGTTTGTACCTTCACCAGAGCAGCCAAAGCTCCCGAGGGTTTCGGCTCGTCAGCCGCGTCTCCCTGAGTGTCAGCTGACCGTGCTGCCGCCTCCGATTGTGCTGAGTCAGAAGGCTGCATCAGGCAGTCTTCCAAGCAGGAGTCGTCGATGCTGTACTCCATGTCCACCAGACTGTGCCGGTTTCTGGAGCTGTACTCCACAAGGTTGATCAGGAGACCCAATCCCTGATTCACAAACAAAACACAACAAATAAATTGACAGAAAACAAAAATAAATACTGCATGGAACAAAGGATTAACAACTGGAGTGGGATGTACTTACCAGTACTCGCACATCGAAGCGCTGCTCCTGTGGGATGTAGCGTGGAACTCGAAGAACACAATTCAAAGCAGTCATTAATAACTGATCCTGCTCACCAGTCTTGGTGCTTCCCCATTCTGTAGACACAAAAAAAGAAAAAAACACAAAATTACAGTCTACATCCTGCTTTGTAGAACCTCATGTAAAAACAGCCATTCCTAAATTCTAATGTTATGCTAATGAGGTGAGAATACCGTTGTCGTGGGTCAGATTGAGCAGCACCCCGATGATGGCCCTCATGCAGTCCTCCACTGCTTTGCCCACGTTACTGCAGCTGCTGTGGGGCGATGTTTCACCCGGGGACGGTGCGGGGCTGTTATTTACTGTCCGGCTGTACCGCTGGATCATATCCTCGCAGCATCTCAGAGCTCTGACCACAACATCATAAATAAAAGTGGATTGCAGAAACAGAGAGCATTATAAAAACAGATGTAATAGATAAACCAAAATGAAAACGGAGAAGGAAAACGATTGCTTTGATTAACGTTATCTGTCTGCTTTTGTGTGTTTACAAAATAACTGTCGTTGGCTATAGATTAAAATCAACCTTTTGCTTGCAATATTGGCAGACCGGAATCATGCTATCAGCTTTTTTCCATTATGTTCAACATATACTAAAGGTACTAAGTTTGTATTAGTATGAAGAATTGTGGTGCATTCATGGAACTAACCTGGCAGAGGAGATAATGAGTTGAGAGTCTTTGTAGGCGATTAGGTAACCCTGGTTTTCAGGGTTTTGCACCGTCACCTTTTGGCAGAAATTCAAAAATAAAAAGATAAGTGAAAAAGATCTAACAGTGAAAGTTTAAAAGAAAAGAATAAAATAACTGAAGGTGAAAAGAGATCAGTTTGACCTAGACATTTGGGTAATGATGAAAATTTCTGTTTTAACCAAGCCTGCCAAAAACAGGTAGCCGATTTCAAAGAGCTGAATACGACAGTCTCCCTAGTGGCACTCTCCTCAAACTTTTAAGGACAGCAGCCAGCCAGCTTTGCATTGTCCCACTTACACTTTCAAGCACTCTTAGACATCTTTCAGCTCCCCATAAAGACCCAACAAGCTTCTCCTTGTCGTCTTCTTGGCTCAGGTTCTCTGCACACTCTTTTACTGCAGCAACCAACACAAAAAAGCACAGTTAGAATTAAAAGAATGTGAACGGTTACAGGGTAGAATTAACATGGATCACACATACTCTTGTCCACAATATGGTCCAAGCCGCCCAGCAGCCTCAACTCTTCTTTAAACCAATCTCCAGCTCTCTTAGAGGTCAGAGAAAGCAGAGCTTCCATGGCAAGGTGGCCCGTCTAACAAAGAAAAGGAAAATGATCATTTTCTGGCTTTCACTTTTTAACACAGGAACTTTAGCTTCCAGCAGATTCTGAAGTGGAGAGAAGCAGCCTTGCACTGATATACAACACTTTACAATGGCAAGGTGCTTACGCAAATCAACATAAATCAGCTGATTATTTCGCAGAGAAAAGCAGCTTTGAACAACAATGCAAAACCCACATGAAAGGCTGTTTTTCCTAGTCAGAATCAGCTGATTGACAATCGTGCAAACGGTCGAAGATTTCCGGTATGTCAAAGATAGTTTAGGTGTCGCCGGCAATATATCCAGTGTTCAAGGGTTAACAGAAATCCAGAGTATTAAAAATGAGACATATTTATCAGGTACATTTATTTGCATTATTGACTTTATTTTAATGACTTCATTTTAACACGACTACAAACCCAAAAACAGGAACACTAGAACAAGTTTTAACACAGTTAATGCACTAACACTTTAAAAGGACTAAATATGTTTACTAGAAGTTAAATATATTTATCTACATTTGTGCTAAATATATAGTTGGGATACTCAAGAGAAGACAAAAATAGACATCTAGAAATGAACATTATTATTATTTGAGTGATTAGGAAGGTTTTACCGTGATGTTCTCCAAGTCGAGATGCTTGTTGTGCACAGTCTCGCACAGTCTCCTAATCTTCTCCTTGACCTTTGCCATTTCCTTTGCAGTGAGCTCATCCTGGTGGCCCGAGTAGTCCTGGTCCAGTTCCAGAAGCTTTATCATCAGCTCCAGACAGGCTCTGTCCAGATCCATGTTCAGGCGGTCACGACTCAGAATGTACATTAGGGCAGCTGTGCAAAGTGCAAGGTTCTGCAACAACGCCAACAGATCAGGAGTTACAAAGTGGTAAAAGTTGAACGTTTTTAGAAACAGCTTAACTTTGAATATTTGTAAAAAATCCTTGCAGCCCTCTACAAGTTTTTGCTATATTTATTTAAACATACAATAAAGTCTAACAGCATTTATTTGTTTTGTGCAACTACTTTAAAATGGAGCAGTTGCTACAGACGTGTGTGTTTCTTTGCAGTTAATTCTCTAATACAAGTATTAAAACATGGATCAAGAAACGTCTAATAATAAAATAAATCATTTAAAACTAAATGTGTGCACTGCAAACACTTCTAAGTATTTAAGAGATGGCTAAAATGTTAAATAACTTGATAGTAGAGGTTTTTGCATTAAAATTAACATATTTATTATGTCTCCAACTGGAAAAACCATTGCAATATATTAGGAGCTTAAAGTAAAAGAAGAAGCATCACAATGGCCATTAAAAATTAATTTCCACCTGAAAAAGTGCTTCTGTTTTGGATTTCTTTACTAAGACCTGTGACTCATGGGAGTGGAACTAAGGTAAAAACAGAAACTACATAATTCATTGCAGTTTTGAACTGGAATGTAATAAAAGATTGCAAAACTCCAGAAGGCAAGACTGAATTGAGAGCCAGTCTTTAAAAAAATAAATAAATAGAAGTTTCTGCTATTTTCCAGATACGCACTGAATAAAATGTCTTTTTTGGCTTCATTTGAGCAGCTGTTGCTCAAAAATGTAAGGCTTATATCTCAAAAACAGAAAATAAATAAATAATCAAAGAAAGGGTTTTAAGCGATCCATTAGAAATTGTCTTACAGCTTAAAAGGATTGAATGTAACAACATGGAGTGCAATGATTACCAACCCAGTAATGAACAGCCAGTACTAAATACGCTGAACCTACTACATCAAACCCAAAAAGAATTGTCTGAACTACAATGATCTGTAAATAAGACTAATACATAAATACTTAAATTTGAATAAAACTGGCGAGTTCGACCTACTGGGTGTTGGGGAGCATCGCTGAGCATTTTGAAAACCTGTGCCACCTTTCCTCTGGCTCGCAGGTGCATCCTGAAACTAGGCATAGCACAGCGTGTGGCCAGGCTGATTATACTGCAACAGAGAGGGAGAATAACATCAAGAGATTGCCAAAGAAGCATGTAGGCAACAAAAGAGAAAGCAGAGTTATTTTAAAAAACGCTATGTGTCTGCGTTCAAGTAAACACTGCACATCAGCATCTGCTTTAAGGCATCACAAAACTCAAACAGCAACGGTTTAAAATACCCTCACATTACATTCACTCAATCAATTCAAAAAGATACTTGATTCTCATCACCTTTAAAATCTCAGAGCAGATTTGGAGAGCTCTCCTACATGAGCCGAAGAAGGGGGCACCAAATGTTTCACCGCACTTACCTAAGGCATCTGGTGTTAAGTGGCTGACTGCTCTTCAAGCCAGTCTCCAGGTACTCAAAGTCGTCTGTGAACTCTTGATTTTCCCCAAACTCCACGACGTCATTGAAGTGTTTCACGTGTTGCACTACTGTGTACAGCTGCCAAGAGAAGAATGGGCTTAGTGAGTGAAAGTCTAATGGTTAAGCGGTCCATCTGTCCAGATGCAGTAATGGTTAGAGAAAGGTTTTAAAAGCCCAACTCTGATTAAAAAAATCGTGTTTTTTAAATGTTCTTGTGGACATTTATAAAGAAATTTAAGCTAAAAACTGTTTTTCTGAGTATTTCTTTATTCGAATCGTTGTCCTAGGAGGACCAATGAATGATGGTGCTCTGGGACTAGAAGGTTCTAGTGTCAACAAGCTTCAAGGATCTGTAGTCTCCTCACTATCTTTACCTCAAAGGGTTCAAAAATAACTATGGCAAACAAATGCAGTTCCTTTACCGTTTTATCTGCATTAGGAAAAGGTCAAAACGGGTTTTGAGTAAACATTTCTAAGCACTTCCTCATGAAAAATACAACTGTGTGCCCTGGACTCACCTCTTTGTGTTCTTTCCTGCACTTTAGCGTCGTCACAATGTCCTGGTTAAGTCGCGTGGGGATGGTCTCTGACTTAATGACTTTGGGGGGTGGGGGTGGGGCCTTGAACAAGCCATCATCTTTATGGGAGTTGCTGTCCTTGCTGCTGCTGGATAACATGGCCTAAAGCAGGAAAATAAGCAGAGAAATGGGGCGCGTACAGATGCAGGAAATTTTGTTTCATGGCATGTCTGGGTGATTTACCACAGACGAAGAAGCTGGCTAAGTACACACATCTTTAATAAGTGCTGTCAACAGATGTCGCATGAGATAGGGCAAAAGTTTAGCTGAACTTTAAAACGATGCACTGAGCAAACATTGGTGGCCATGGGGGAAATTCAGCTCAAAATAAACAAAAAAACACGAGAATTGTTTGTCAGGGAAAATTGTTTAAAAGACCAAAAAAGCTCATTTTTTCCCCACTAAAAACAAGATCTACCATTATTATAATTCAAACAGCAACCCCTAATAAGGTTTCATCCAACCATGCACAACAGAGGGGCATTGTTCCAAACTGAGACAGAGTGATAAAAAGTTTTCTTACAAAGACAAAACTTCAGAAGGTAGACTGCAAAAAAAAAACAAAAAAATAATATGACAAGTGCACAAAGACAAGTTACCGGAGCCGACTGAGACCAGGAAAGTGGAG
This sequence comes from Adrianichthys oophorus, assembly GCA_036245035.1. Taxonomy (NCBI): domain Eukaryota; kingdom Metazoa; phylum Chordata; class Actinopteri; order Beloniformes; family Adrianichthyidae; genus Adrianichthys; species Adrianichthys oophorus. The sequence goes on along the minus strand of BSAI01000096.1, from coordinate 5,105,079 downwards.
GCACGGGTATCTCCTCAGGCTCAGGCTGGTTCCAATGGCGAGCATTGTAAACAGCTTTGGAAGGGGACTGAAATTCAATAAGAACAAAAAACGTTGGCATCCAAAAACCAGAATGTTGTTTTTAGAAAGAGCTGCCATTACTTTAAAGTTAAACTCAAGACATAATAGAAAAACAAATTAAAAACTTGTTATAGATTAACACATTTGGAAACTCCTATAAAGTGCAACTGAACTCATTCTGATAGTATGTGACAAATTCATCAGTGTGGAGCCAAAGAGTCCTCAAGCAACACAAAACGCTTTCTGTAAATGACACTGTGCTCTTCAGGAGTGTGAAAATGCACGAAAGGCAGGACTGCACTTTCTGATGCTGTTTTTTTTTTTTTTTAATACCCAGAATGAGAAGGACAGATAACAAACAACCCGAAGCCACAGCAAAGTACCATCCAGACAAAAATAAAGAAAAGGAAACAAAACAACACAAATGTCACAAATCCAAACCGATTTGTTGGACCTGATAAAGAGGCTGCATTCAGCTGGCTTCACGTGAAAGTCCAACGTTTGAGCAAAATACTGAGCACGCATCAAAAGAACCTCTTCAAGAGAGACTTTATACTATTTTCTGCGAATCAATGTTTAGAACCAAATCTGAAACTGTTTTCTGCTAAAAGAAAACCATTTAGTTTTGGGTAGATTGGCTTTACTATTGCAGTGCTTTAGCTGAGCACTCAAAGCACTGACAAGCCATACTAACACCAATTCAAACATAATCGATGTGGGATTTCTCTGTTCAGCCCTGATTTATCACACAATTATACAATTATAACAACAACAAAAAAAGTCCCCAGCACAATTATGTCAGACAAAAGCAAGAGTCGCTGACACTTTTGTGTTTCCTATCAAACCACTTCCGGACATGAGCATATTCTGTTCAGCAAATGCAGTTCAAACATTGATGAGGCTTTTGATGTCAGACCCTCATCAGGAGAAAATGAGGAGCTATATCAGACGGGGATAGTGCTACAGGGTTGGTTCAATAAGCTGTCAGGAGTTTTCTTGTTTGGGCTCACATGATTTTTTACTCCCGACTAAATGAAGCAAACTATCCGAGGACACAAACTGATTAGAAGCAGACCGCCCTGATGAATGTGCCTCCTTATAAAAGCCATGCTCATTCATGACATTTAAAAACTGTGTCCTATAAACACACAAAGACACCCCTGTATTTTTTCCTCCTCAAAATAAAGCTCATGAATATTTTAACATACAGCCAAAAAAAAAACAACAGCATATCTCTTTATAAAATGTCAAAAGTACCTTTTTGGGTCCACTGAAAATCTTTTTTAGGCCAGTGCCAGCTTCCTTTGATTTGTCACTCGACTTCCCTTGCCGTCCTTTGTGGCCCTCGCCACCACAAGGACTGGAGTCGTCGGAAAACTCAAAAGTATCTGTTAGATAAATAAAACAAGCTAGAAATGATTATCATAAATCATATAATAAACGATGCAGAACACCATCAGACTGGATCTATAAATAAAAAAGAGAGAGATCTGCTCACCTGTATTGCTGCTGGCCTGACTGTCCTGAGAGTCGCTGGTTTGGGGGCTGTCCACGCTGGAGCTCAGTGACATTAAAGCTGCTGCCGCCCTCTTGGCTTTCTTTTCTTTGGCCTGAGTGCTTTCATCATCGCTGTCACTCTCACTCAGGTCATCAAAGCCAAAGTACTTGATCTTGTAGCTACTTTTGCCTGCCATGACTCCTTCTGAGCTGTCGTTGCCTTCTTCGCCCTCTTTATCCTCAAAACCAAAGAACTCCAGCTTGGTCTCAGTCTTGGTTTTCTTAGTTTTTGTCTGTGTGGGCCGGAACCTAGAAAAAAAACACAAAGAAAATGGGTTAACACATTGAATTTTGGTTATGTTGTGATTTATTTTAAATCTAAAAATTGTTTTTCAAACACAGCTTTTAAAAAGCTCTGTCCAACAATCACAATAGCCAGCAAAACAAATATGTTTGGAAATGAAATGCATCTTGGATCAAACTTATGGAAAAAAACAAACACTGCAGTATACAAAACGACCATATTGCCCAAAATTAATACTTTGCAGCTCTTCTTCAAACCCCTGACAACATTAATGAAAATAAAATTGGAAGTTAGAAGACTGAAAATAATGACAGTAAAAGTCGATTATTGACAGCATCCGAAAAATGTAGGTTACCCTGTAAAAAAAGACGCTCATGTCTTAATCTACACAACAGATTCTCATCATAGATTATCAAATGCTGAAAGACTTGTTTTGTTTTATTATTATATTGTGAATCTAGACACATGATAGTCAGGAATTACAAACTCTAAAAACAAAAGACATTCTTAACGATTCAAGTTTTTTTTTTTTAAATTGTCACTTTACTACAGGGGTGAAACGACATTTATGACTCTGGTCCCGGACCAGCCGACAACAGAGCAAAGTATGGACAGAAAAAAGATATGTCAGTGTGATACACAAGCAACATAAACGTTGTACAGTTCCTATAGAGTATTGCACTTTGATTAATTGATTTTTTTAGGAAATAAAACTCATTTTGGAACCACTAAAACATGGGGGTTCAGTACCACTCATTCCATCAACCCCCAAGTTTTTCATTGGTGGAAGACATCTGAATCAGCAGCTAATGGGAAGCAAACATCAAAAATCAGAGTGGACACTGGCCCTCAAAGACTGGAAGTGGGCATCTCTGCATTACAGCGTGTTAAGAGAGATATGAAACATAAAAAAATAAAAAAGCATAATTTTCAACAGCTTTGATGTAAAAATTAAAATTAAACAGCTGCAATCATGCTCTTGTCAAAACATGAAAACTTGCCTTACATCAAAATTAAAAAAGACAGCTTGTCTGTTCACTATTTCCCCAACAAACATTCTGCTTCTATCTAAAGTAGTTTTAAAGCAGGAATTCATAAAACTAGAGAAAGGCATAAACATATTACTTTTCAATCTACACCTTGACATAGGCTCCGGCAACCCCGTGACCCCGAAAGGGATAAAGCGGCTTGGAAAATGAATGAATGACCATGACATTGTTTCAGAGCATGGAGATGGCAGTAAGTGGCAAATCTTGCCAGGAAGTGGAATCATGGCTCAATAGTGTGATTTTGACAAGGAAACTAGTGTTCCAATCTACTGCACATAAAAATTGTACATACTTTATTAATAGGTTAGAATTTCTCTATGAAGTCACTTACAATTTTGCTGACACAGAGAGTTGATCAGAAGATTCTCCTGAGCAGATATGTGCTCTTAAACAGCAAAAAAAAAAAATGAAGCTTATCCGAGTTTCAGCCTTTTACATTCGGCTCCAAATGTTAAAAATTCTTTAATGCTGACCTGAAATTGCCCACGTTTACATCTAAAAGTCAATCAAAACTTTTGTTACCTTAGTTATTTTAACTGAACTGTTCTGTCTCTCACTTTACATCCTGACAGCATTTGTCCATTTATTAACACAACCTAAGATCTGTTGTTGAATGTTGGTAAAAGTACATTTTTATATGAGAATCCAATGTTCCTGTTGTATTGGAATGAACTTTAAATGAATTAAATCTGTTTTCTCATCCTTTCATTATTCTAAACAGACACCTCATGTGTACACAACAAGACTTACCTGGCAAGTTTAGCTGGCTGCGGGTCAGATTTTTTTTTCATCTGCCCTGCTTCTCCGAGGTCAGCGGGGGCAGCTGGAGTGGCAAGTTCATCGATTCCCCGCTCTATTGTGTCCTGGATTGTGACATTGCACACTGACAGACAGGATGGGTGAAGAACAGTGTAGTCCCGCACCCTCCCACCCCCCCTGCCAGCAGGCTTGGCTGCAGTTTTAGCACTGACAGCAGCACCACTTGAACTAGCAGAAAGGGCACTGCTGGCTTTATCTTGGGCACTTGCTGCATTCGTGGTCTGGTGGCTGTTGTTTTCAGGAGATTCAGATAGTGTTTTGCAGGCCCGGCCAGGCCGCTGGTATTTCTTGCAATTGGACGCTCTTAACGTAAATGGAGAAGGAGGGATGTTGTCCACTATTTCTGGTGATGGCTCTATTGAAAGGTCTTCGGCACTCCTGTTTTCTTCTGACAAATGCCCATCATGGGGTTTTTGAAGGTCTCCACTCCCTCTTGCTTCATCTGCTGAAAATTTAATGGAGGTGTGCACTTCAGAAGACACAGAAACAGCTTTCTCAGACACAGAGAAGTTTGGATGATCAAAAGTAGCCATGTCTGAAAGATTGGCCATGGGCGTGGTCTTCTGGATGCCACTGGAACCAATTTTGTACCATGGCTGGTTCATTTTAATATCCTTCTCTACAGGTGTCTGTTTACCTATAAACAGAGAACAATTTTACTTATAGTCAAATTAAAAGAGAATATTACACAGTAAATAGATTTATATTAAGCATGCTGCTAAGCCTACGAGTTCAGCGAACAGTTGTCAAACATAAATTGCTGGGTTTGTCACTCGTAGGTTATTTAAACAGTGAAAGACAGAAAAAGTTTTCATGCTAAAATGATTTAAATTAAACTGCAACATAGATAAATGTCTAAGGTCTTTCAGGATTGGAAAAGTTTATTTGTTGTAGCTGTCATTACTCACTTGTGAAAGTAGATGTTGAGCTTGCAGAGCCCTGTGCAGCTGTCACCATAGGAATCGTTTTCCGATCTTGCACTGCATCCACCTTTGTGGCTTCAATCTTTGTTGCAACGCCCTCTGAGATTTTTGTTTCAGACATATTGTGAGAAGTTACAGTTTTCGACTCTTCATCGCTGTCGAACCCGAAAGGGTCTTCTTCGCTGTCGCTGTGCTCAAGCCTCGGCCTCTTGGGAAACTCAGATACATCAGGTTTCAGTGTGGGCCTTTTGGCTCCCAGCTGAGCCTTGTACGTGGTCTCACCCCATTTGGTGGTCAGGGTAGGCCTTTTATTTGAGATGACTTCTTCAAACTTGGAATTTGCCTCCCCTCTCTTGCGGTGGTATGTTTTACCAAATCTTGACGTCATGTTTGTAACTGTATGTTACATATTCCCTGTGAACAGAAAAAGATAAATTGCCCATTTTCCTTTAATTATAGTTTATGAACTTAACTAATCAATTCAGTGTGAGTGACATCATTTGTTTTATAATTGAAGGCAATTTATTATGATTTTGGGAACATCGTGCAAACATTTATTTACTCTGTTCTAATGAAAATCTTTTGATTTGAAGGTGGAAATTTTGAATAAAAATGTACTTTTTTCAGTAATCACTCTTTCTTCCATATTGTGCTTCCATTTTCTTCCAGACGTTTTATGTTTTCGGCTATAGCCATTTTTTAATACTACTAATTAGAAAAGAACCCTACTTTTACAAAATTCTGATCTAATAAGCCCTAATTATTCCATATTGTGTAAGAAGGTATTAACTTCGACTGATCACGCAATATTGTTATACCTCATTTTAAAAAGTATTCACGCTAGTCACCTGTAGCACATTTATTGGATATGTTAATAATAAGCATTAAATTGAAAAAAAAAACTTAAAACCTAATTAAATATGGTCAATGCTACGAAAGTGTAAACAAAAGCTAATTTAATTGATTTGGTCAAGTTATCTCAACGGATGAATGCTAGCACACCAAGTTAGCATGGCAAGCTCAAGCTTTCAAAAACACGATGCAATAGCTGGATTACACGATAACCAGTTCGAAATACACAACATGTATTAAATGTTTTTTGTTTTTACTTGTACCTACAAACACAAACGAACAGAAAACGTAACTTCCCACCATGAATTTGAACAAGTCTACAGGTAAAGTTAACTACTCCAAAGTTAGCCTTTAGCCGCTAGCTACAACAATGCTAACAACGCTAACGTAAGTCTCTTGTTTACATTTTTAACCCAACAACATTTTTGTATAAAATTTAGCTTCAACAATTTAGACAAGTAAGCTAAAGTATTACCTTAATATATACATCCCCTTCCATAAATGTGAGTATTTTTAAAAAGCAGGGTAAACTCTTACCTTTCAACTCCGGTGACTACCTAACCCTCCGCTTGTTTTCAGCCGGCTAGGCCTGATCCCCCACTCACGCACAAATCAAGCGGGTAAAGTCCGTCTCGTGCGATAAAAGCGGCATAAAAAAGATGACATTTGTCAAAATAAACGATGCTCTTTGCCAAAATAAAAGTCTGGGTAGCATCAAAAGCGATTCCAGTCTACATATAGCTGTTAATCCGGAGTTTTTGCATTTTGAAGTGCTCCTGGCGGCCATTAAAGTATCCCCTCCCTCCACGGTGCTTGGTAAGATCTCCATGTACTGCGCTGCTACACAGAAACGACCAATCAGCATCGGCGGGGCTCCGCTATGCTTTGAGTGTCAACAAGCGCGAATCTGATTGGTTGGAAATTTGGAAGCGACAAACGCTAGGGGGCAGTCGAGGATAACATAAACCTTTATTTACAGTTCATAGTTCGTACAAACTACTGTTGTGTAACAAATTACCAACAATAGGACTAAAAAAATGCGTATAAATACGTATGAATAAATGTATATAACCTATTGTGTTTATTTCTGATATGTAGGTTGGACAAATAAAGAACATTCCAGCACAACACAATATAATTAAACTGATATTTTTTTAAAGCATTGAATTTGATTATCTTAATCTAAACAGCAGTTTCTTGAATAAAAACTTAATGCCACTCAAAGAAAAAAAAATACTAATTTAAAATTGAATTTTGCATCAAAATATTCCCTCTGTGTCTGTTAGCATTTAAGTCAACATCCCATTCGATTATCGGTAAATTTACAGATTTCTAGCTTTTGTTCATCGCTGGAACAGCAAAAAATCTGTCAGTTTGCATCTCAGTTCTAAGTCAGTGATCTAATGCAGACTGTTTCAGCTCAGGTTTTGGCAGTTTGTCACTTATGACCTCATTGATGCCTACATTACAGCAGAATCCAAAGACAAGCAATGCAATCTAAACAATTCCCAGTCTTCAGATAAAGTAGATGGGAATTTGTGCCGGTGCCAAATGAAATAACATTTCAGAGTGTAATTTAAGATTTTTGTTTTTCAGCACACCTGAATAGGTCAACCACAAACTGCAACTCTGAGACCGATCCAGGAGATGGCAGTAGAATTAACCATCTCTAGTAAAATGAAATAAAAAGAATAGAAAAAAACAATTTTTATGTAAATATGTGTAAATGTGTGGAAGAAATACTCTGCAAAGTAATCACAAAACCTAAGGAACTAGCCACCAAACAGCTTCCTGTCTTATTTCGACATCCTTTCAAAGCTGTTGAAGTGCCAAGTTTTCCTCCAATTGTAACAGTAATTTCTCGAATGCGGTATCCCCCCCAACCTGTTGTTTGCTTCATCATTAACATGCAAAAAGGCTTGTGGCATACAAGTATCTTCCAGAAACACTGAGTGCATTTATACAGGCCTCTCATCTGCGCCCACTGCCCAGTGGGTCAGAAGAATTTGGCTCGCGTCTCTGCGTCTGAGGTCAGCCTACACAGCCAATTGGCCAACAATCACACTGGACTGCTATCAGGCCCATATGAAAGCAATATAATCAAACTCTAAACAAACCCTTACTTGGCTGATACTTCCCCCTGAGTGAAGATATGCAAAGGTTGCATTAACCCAGCACACACTAAGAAAATATGAAAACTTTTATATGAAAATCTTTACAAGTGTGTGATCCTAAAGAGGAGAAAATGGGTTGAGAAACCAGTAGGCCTGTCAAGTAGGAATGTCAATTTAAATGGAGGCAAACACATTTTATTTTTGTTTTAGTATACATCAGGCAGTAAAAAAACAACAATAAACCAAACTGTTACAGTACTTGATAAAGATTTTTAGAAACAGCAATTATAAAAAGATCAGATTTGCTCAGCGAGTCTGAAAACGTGCCAAGAATGGCAGCAGGTCTGACCGAGCAAATATTTAAAGGCGCAAAAAACTGATAAAACAACAACTTAAATCTCATGTTTGAAAACAAACAGTAGTTTAGCATTAATCGAAGCTTTTAAAAACAAAAAGTGACAAGTCACATGGAAAACAATAGGAGAGCACTGCTTCTGTAGCTCCTGTTCAGCCGTTTCTTTACGACACGTACAGTTTCTAAGCTTTTGGAGACAGGTCGAGGGCTTCGTCAGTGGAAGCCCCTCCTATTTCAGGTCCACTAGTAAGAAGTTTAGCTAAATTCAGACTCCTTTGGAGTGAGTTTAAGAGTATCAAGGATCAATCTCCATAGGCACAATGGTGAGGATGGCGTCCTCATTGCCGCGGCGTACCACTATTCTCAAAATGTCGTCTCTCTTGATGGCGGCACTGACGTCAGTTGCTGTTGAAATCCTTTGGCCGTTGATGGAGATGATAACATCGTGGTCTTTCAGCCCACCACTAGAGGATTAAGAGGGGGGAGAAAGATTGTTTGTTGAGAAGATCATAAATCACTAGCATGTGTTGCCTTCATAACAGAAAAACATGATTTCCATCAATTGATGGATTTTTTTTCCCCTGTGAAAAAATACATTAAAAAGTGAACAAGTAATTGAAAAGTTCCAGAGAAAAGGCATAAGTATTCTCCATTTGGTTTTAATCAGTACAAAGTATGCCCACTAAACAAAATTTAAAGCATAAAAAAAAACCAACAACCTTGAGACAAAAGAAGTCACAACACTATTTTGTTTTTTTAGTTACAACCAAAAGGTTCACTGCAAACACATTTTATGGTCTAAAAGGATAAAAAAGAACATAACTTTCAAACACATTTTAGGTGTTAGATTATGGGAGACAAAAAAAACCCACAAAAACTGATACATTTGTGAAATTTAGGGCATTTACATTTGGAAAAGCAGATACTCATTTTGAACCTTTTCACACTGCACTCAAACTGCAAAAAAAAAAAAAAAGATGCCGTCACAACAACTGCCCATTGGGGGGCAGTGTTGCTTGGAATGAGCAGTGACCACTAAATATAAAAAATTAAGAAAACCCAGCTAGGCCTATAACTAGCATTTATAGATAAGAATCCCCTGCACCTCCTCAGTCGTCTATACCACATGTACCAACAAGAACTTTCCATTTTCTTTTTAAATTTCACTTCGTAACACCTCCAAAACCTGTTGGGTCTTTATCTTAATTACCGAATGCATAAGATTAAGATTTGTGGTGTGAAGCACTAATACAGTCCCACACCATTACACTCCCACCCCATGTTTCACTACATGTTTTTTAAATCTAAAAGCTTAATTTATCAAATGAACGCGGCACCACTGAACCCAAACAATTCAGTTTACTTCAGCCTGTCCAGTTAGTCATCCAGAAAGCTCCTGTTCCAATTAGTGTGTATTTTTAGAGCTATGAGAGATTGAGTCAACTTAAAGAAAACAAAGATAAAAAAACAGCTATTCATTTGTGTAGTTAGAAGAGAATTTCATAACAGAAACAATAACAATCCAGTGAAAAAAAAACACTTGAGCCACATGTACACATAGCACAGAGTTGTAGTAACTAGCGTACCTCAAATCACACACATGAATGCAGTTACCAGCAGTGACATCTGAGGCCGACTCTGCTCTCAAAAACAGCCACAGACTATCACACCATCACCCTCTCCTTCCCGTTATTACTCCCAAATGACCCCAAAAGGATAAAAAGAGGGCTATTCACAACATGGACACGATTTCCTTAAGATGTAAACCAATACAGCCCGAGAAGTTCAAACGCACGAAGAACATGCGTTGAACAGAACAAGTGAGATGAAAGGAACCACAGACATGTTGTGCAAAGAGCTGGGCGATTTCAGCAATGAATAAACTCTTGCAGGAGGGAACACTTCAGAGAGGGATGTGTGAGCTGGCACAGGAAAACCACCGCGCAGCCAGCAACCTCCCAGCATGAGCTCGGAAGGAAACAGCTGACCTCAGCGTCTCCTGCACCCCACTTCTCTGAAACTGTGGCAGCGGCTAATTTAAGTGGGTTGCAATTGGAAAAGAAGGAGTTAAAGAAATGGAAATTTTTCGTCCACTAATGATGTGACGTGGGAGGAGCTTTGGGAATAGTGAGGGTCAGTCCCTTTTGTTAACACAAAAAAACTAGGGAAAATACGAAGAAGGCTTTCTTACTTTGCAGCTGGTGTCTTTGCAATGACCTCCATCACATAAGCTCCTGAAGTGATGTCAGGGAAGTCACGATGTCGGGTCTTGAGCTCTTTGGCTAACCTTTGGGTAAGAAATGGCGGGAAAAAGCCGCGTTAGCGTACCCTTTTCATAGTAACACCCAACCTTGTCTTGAACTTGGGAGGGAAAAAGAAAAAAAAAGACTGACATTTTGCGCCATGCACCACTTAAAATTGATTCAACATCAGTGAGAACAACCAGAATTAATCTATTTACAAGTCGCTCCAGATTATAAAACGCACTGTCGGTTTTTGAATAAAATTAAATGCCCCGTATTACGGTGGCCTTCAAGTGCAACATATCAACAAGTCACTGGACGAAAAAACGTTTTAAAGATCACAACGAGGATTAAAAAATCAAAGCAAATATTTTTAAAAAAGCAGCATTGCAATTTAGAAAAAGCAAAATTCCAGAAACCAAAACATAAAAAATAAAAAAACTTCAGAAGACAAAAGTCATTTTCAGAAAACAAAATGAAAAGCAAAAACAAAACACAATGAAAAACTGGAAAAGGTAAGATACGTAAGGGATGTTGCTGATTAGATTTTTGTTTTTTTGTTTTTTATGTTTTAGTTTCTGGAATTTTGTTTTATTTTCTAAAATGTAAATCTGTTTTTTTTAAATATTTTTTTGGTTTTCTTAATTGATACTGTGATCTTCACAATGCTTTTGTGTCAAGTGATTTGTTGATGTGATTTCACTTCAGGGCCACACAGTGCGGACCATACGCTATTTATTATGGCATCAACACTTTGCAAAACAAAACAGCAAACTTACGCCGGAGTGAGAGTCATCATTCTCACACCAATATACTTCTTCTTAGCATCTTTTCTCCCTGAAAAAGAAAATTAGACAGATGTGTTGTTATTATTATAATTATAACTACTCAAAAAATATCCTATTGATTATAGTTATCATTTTTGTAACAACTGCTTTACAACACAATATAAAGTTTTACATTTTGCTGCCCTTTAATGGCTTTTATGTAATAGTGAATGTTTCTTTTTTTATATTACACCATCAACATATAGGTCAAAAGATTTAACGTGTGCAGGAGGATTTTACATACCAACTTATAATAAAAACCAGAATTTTCTAGTTACAGATACTGCAAATATAGAAAAAGACTGCAAATATTGCACAAGTTGTGAATAAATCATGCAGTATGATCAAAAACCCTCCAAAAGATACGTTTTATTGTTTGGAAGTAAACTTTGAGGGAGCATTAAAGCTCAAAACAAAGAGTTTTTTTTTCATTTGGTTTTTAAAAGCAAAAAGCAAATTTAAACAATAATATTAAGTAAAACACACACTAGACATCGGAACCAACCTAAATCTTTTTTTCTTTTGATCAAGTTAAACAGAAAAAATGTACCACAGAACTATTTTTTAATAAATCGTTACATAAATGTAATTAAAATAAATTATTACAAATATGAATGCAAATCAGTTTAATGTGCTCCCTGCTGCACACCGGGTATGATTTAGTAAAAACTTAAGTAATTAATAGGAAGTAAAATGCATTAATTGAAAATGTGGAGGTTTTTGTTGTCTATGCTAAATAGATGTAACTTTTTTTAAAAAGTCTTTAAAACTTGATAACATGATGCTGTCCATGGTGACGTCAGGTTGCATATTTTGTGAGAGATCCAAATACAAGCTGAAACTTGGTTTGCTTTCCAGGAAAGAAGAAGTAAACGTGTAAAAAGATGTGCCTCCAAGTGTTTGTACCTCTAGACTGCCTGTCGTACGACTCGGCTAGGAATTGACGAATTTTGTCAGAAGGTATGGCGAAGGAAATGCCAGCCGTTACTTTCAACGTGTTGATTCCAATCACTTCTCCATCCTAGGACACCACACGTCAGTAAGTGGGACACATGCAACTGTAAAAACTTTAGCAAGGAACCAAAATAAAAGACTTACCAGGTTTACCAGAGGTCCCCCAGAGTTACCATACTGTAAAACAAAATGATAAAATGCTTTTTTAGCACAGTTTTTATAGAGTGATGATAAACATGTTCTTTATATTTACATTAATGATGGCGTCAGTCTGGATGTAGTCCATGTCAGAGTTGCGAAGGCCCAGTTCCTTGCCCCCACGCTGAGTAGTGCTGACAATTCCTGTGGTAACTGTATTCTGGAGGGAAAACGGGCTGCCGATTGCGACCACAAACTCCCCGGGTCTAAGGTCTGAAGAGTGGCCAAGTAACAGGACGGGGAGTTTAGTCTGAACAATACAAGAAGAAAAAGGAAAAACAGTTTAAAATGAAGTCAAATCATCCTGTTCTAAGTAGCACCAAAGAAACAAATAAAAATAATTTTTGAATAAACTTTTAATAAAAAGTTGTATCAATTCCCAACAAAGCAAGACATCAATATGGGAAAGAGTCAGTACATTAAGAAAAGTTAAATGTACATGATTGATCACTTGTGAAGCCTCATGTTCTGATTATTCTTTGCAATGTACATCCTGATAAGCAAGGAGTTTCAATTCAAGTTCAAACAAATGCAATGAAAAGATTACATTTTTGTGCAAGTTTTTGTTAGCAGCAAAAGTGTCAGCAGATAAAGAGAGAAAATGAAATAGAAGAAGCTGAGAAGATGAAGTTCATTGCACCCCCTGTGAAATGAACCCTGGTTTTCCCAGTCCTGAACACAGCCAACTGAGCCACCCAGCCGCTCAGATCATCTTAATTGGGGTGTGCGTTTAAACGTGGTCGGTGTCATGAAAAAAAAGTCGAAACGACTCAATTAAAACAGTTATATTTTTCAAGAAAATGCAGCAATTAAAGAATCACTCCAATCATCTTTTGATCGGTTGGAAAAGTGTCTCCACAGGTCTTTCAATTATGACATTTTTAGCCAAAAAACCTCCAAAAACTTGTGTTGTATTCTAGGACATCGTTTCATAGTTCATCAGAAATTTGCCTCCAAGCTGTGGCCGGGACTGTTGGTGCAGGGAAAGCCTGCTCTCATTTCCCATGATCCCTTTGTTTATGCTCGCGCCCGCTACCTCACGACTCCATCTAACATTACATCGAACGAGGAAAACAAAGACGTTAATGGATCAATTTGTCTGTAACGAATTGCATCGGAATGGAGCGGAGCAGTGACTTTGGTCAAACTATAACAGTTTCTACATCATGCAAAGGAGAATCATCCTGCTGACTATATTTTGGCAACAAAGATGCAAGAATTTTTGGGGGAATTCCATTACACATATTTAACTGTATTTAAGCAGCCCCTCCTCTCTGCTGCAGGATTGTGAAATAAAAACGGATGTCAAACAGCTCCAATCTACAGTAAATCACATATCATTGAGTTCACTCTTTAACCACAGTGATAAATGTTTTTGTTACAATGCGGAATAAAGTAACTGTAGATGATTGGGTTGCTGCTCTGGTTACTGGTTTGAATTCCATTCGGGACACTTTGTGCAAGACACTTAAGCTGACATTTTTCTAAATTGTAATAGATCACTGTATGTCACATTGGTAAAAGCAGCAGTAAAAGTTTTACCAAAACCTAAACATAAATACGAAATGGGTGCAGACTGACCAAAAATATCAATATCCAAAAAACTAACTTCTCTAAATAAAGTCAGAGGGAAATTCAGGTCAGAACTTGGCAGAATTACTCATAAGTCCATGGACAAGAACATCAGGAAAAGAGGAACCCGTCAGCTCTTCTTGTTGTGTGTCCACTTTATACCCATGAATAAGAACACAAAGGAGGTAGCAGAACAACAAAAAAGCAAAAGTAAGTTCACATTTTCAGCAGCAACCCCCCCCTTCAAGTAATAATAAAATAATAAAGATAACTGCAGGATCACAAATGGACAATATTTTTGCACACTCACAGTTTACATATTCAAACGCACACATGAACCATTCTATTATAAGTGACCGATTCTTGTAAACTAAGTGAACATGAAACAAAAAGTGCCTGACCGGCAGAGGCTTCTGACTGAGCTTGTAAATATTTGGAGAGATAATAGCGTCACCCCGATTTCTGCGTGCGTAATTCTT
>BSAI01000096.1:5023119-5090823 GCA_036245035.1 Adrianichthys oophorus | reverse complement strand
GGTAGGGAAGCAATTCGGATTTGGCCCCAGTTCCAAGTGTCGGAATAGAGCTGTGAAAAGAAAAACCTGAAGCAAGATTAGCACTACTGTGACATTTAACACCAAGCTTCTTCTGACTGAGTACATGCACTAGCATTGGATATCAAGTCTTGTGTGAGCACTATGGGCTAAACGCACATTCAAAAAAGCCCCATGTGACCATAGCATTAGACTCCACAATGCCTCATAGACGCTGTGCAATAATTTTTGCTATTATGTTTTTGTATTATTAATTATCCGCTGTTTTAATAGAGATATGGTAACAAAATAATTTCCTTTTTGTGTGATCAACGAAGCTTTCTTCTATTCTATTTTATTTGATATTTAAAATTGCATCAAATCAAGATAGAGAGGCTTGACTTGTTCTTTTTTAAATGGATAAAGAAAACCTGCAAAAAAAAAAAAAAAAAAAAACAGGTCTTTTGTAGCTCGTATTATTTTTTATGTAGCCATCAATGCCCACATAGAGTTTTAACTCCACAGATAAACAGGAGCAATGATAACGATCATAGACAGGCTTTAAAAATATATGGAGCGTTATCATTTTATAATGGTACAGCTCTGATGTCTGGCGTCTAATTTAAAAGCCGATAACATTAACAGCTTTTTTAGCAGTGGACTAGATGCGAACTCTAACTTTATTTGAGATGTTCTGGCTGATAGCTGTCTGGTGGGTCTAGAAACACAAACAAAGGAGACGAGTGTATCGCCTGGGTGTGACCCCCTCCCAACTTGGATTTGTCAAAGAAACCCCCCACACACACCTGGCACTGCTTAGTTTCTTAAACTCAGACACATCTTCAGATACTGGAAAAACATCAACTGCAGAAAGTTCAGTTGAATTAGAACTCTTCTGAAGTCTTTTTAACCATTCCTTTTTCTTCATTGCCTTCAAAGTAAAAGCATACTTCTGTAATGTATAGAACTTTTACTATTGAAGGCCTGATGTTATGTCTCTGATGATGGCAGATAAAAAACAAGGCAGGATTCAGCTTGCGTGCCTCAGCAGCAAAACATTAAGCCGGGGGATCAACAGATCAGAGGTGGCAGGAAGAGAACTTGTATGCATCGTCTGCGTTTTATGGAACTCACTTATGAATGAGTTTGAGCTTGCTGAAGCATGTTTGACATAATTATGAAAGAGACTGCTCTACAGGTGAAAGTTACGAGTGCAGCAGCTCAGATGTGTTCGCTAATCAAAAGCCAGAGTCAACACTTAGGTCATTGCTTTAGTGAGCGATTCCTTGATTTGTGAAGGTCTAAATCCCATTGGGTAACACCATATCCTTGCTGACACAAGTGAGAAAAACCACTATGAGTTCCATGTGTTGCTGAGAGACTTGGGCCCTAAGAGCAAACATGTGTCTTTTATGAAAGCTCAGGAGTGCTCAAGGGTGTCGTATGTTATTTTCTTACTTCTAGCCAGTCTCTTAGGACCGTT
Source organism: Adrianichthys oophorus (assembly GCA_036245035.1). Classification (NCBI taxonomy): domain Eukaryota; kingdom Metazoa; phylum Chordata; class Actinopteri; order Beloniformes; family Adrianichthyidae; genus Adrianichthys; species Adrianichthys oophorus. The sequence continues at coordinate 5,089,343 of BSAI01000096.1, read as the reverse complement.
GTAGTGGCATAAAAGTGAGGGGAAGGTTTTTGTTAGTTTTAAACAATAGACTTATTTGTTTAAAATGTTTCTATTCTAAATCACATTAAAACTTATGAGCTGACACAGACTCTTGTGTTTGCTAAGAAAAGTTTCACACTCGATGACCAACAGGATGAGCAAGTTTGAGTTCTTTATCTATTTTCGTTTAATTCTTGTTGCAGGTCCTGCACAAATAAAAAAAAAGAAATCAATCAATATAAATAAAGTTTAGTTTGCATTGCAAATATACACCTTGTGTGTCCGAAGATTTATAACCACCGATCGTAACAGTAAAATCTGTCCAACAGAAGAGACCCTCAGCTCATATCTGATTGCTCAGCTGTTGGAAAAAGACAAAAAAAAAAATATTGTTTTGGTCTTGAAATACTGACTTAACAAAAAACAAGCCTATTAATACCACTGCCGCTCCCCAAACACTATGACCTAGAAAACACCTTTTTTATTTTTTACTTGGCCTAAAAACTGCATAACACAATTAAAAGATTACTGCGAATGTTTTTACAATAGATCAAAAGTTAAGGGAGGGTGGACTTAAATACAGGCTCCCATTTATTGCAGCCTTGCATTTAAATGTTACACTTTTCTTGAATCTGAATAACTACAGCTGCATCATCAACTGAGCATGTAGAAATCTAAAAAAATTGAATTTTTGTGTGGCTTTCCATTAGTTGGTATTAGTTTGACTTCTTGCCACTGGCACAACAACAATATTAAAGGACACATTTGGAGACTAAACAAGTCTGTTTTTAGGGAGCCGAAACATAAGGTCTAGGAAAGCAACCATCACCAACTGGCAAAACAAAACAGTTTAGAGTCGCCAAGCATGGAAAGCAGTCCGGGAAAAAGCCAGAGAGTGGGCCAACACAAATCGTGTAAAATCTCAGAAGGGAAATTGTGTGCGAAAAAGTGCATGTCAGATTTTCAAGGAGTTTTTCACATCCAACTGCATGGGAACCATTTTGGTGTGAGCAATACAGGAGTAAGCACTGGTCAGAATGGGAGGAGGATGTGGTTCAGTTCTGTTCCGACTCTAATGATGCCGAATTTCCGATCAAAATAACTCCCAATTTTTAGTAATGAAACAATAATCATTAAAGGAACTGGTGAAGCAATATAGCAAATTTATTAGCATTTTGGTTTGATCCTCATTTATCTTTAAAACTCAGTGCTTGATGCCAATAACAGGAAATGACATCAAATTACAAATCAGAAGGACCAAACAATCTGACAGTCACTGACATATTATGCAATACCGTTGTTGAGTTGAGGATTTTACAGTCACCTGTCAATCAAAAAAGCAGATCCCACTGTACACCTTCACAGTAAATTTGTTAATAAAAAAAAAAGTCCAAGACTAAAATAGAAATTACATATTTTTTGAAACCAAGTTACAAACTTTACTATTTCTTTTTAAAGGATAACTAACTTGCTTATCAAGCCCCCCCCCCCCCCCCCCCCCTAGTGGTAACTTGTTGAACTGAATCTGCTTCTTGCTTGTAAAATGAGCTTCAAACCGGAAGCTTAAGGGTTATAAGTTCTTGGTGATAAGACTCCACGTTGGTGTGGGTTAATCAACAACAATAAAATCAAAAGAAAGCTGTTTTTTTCTCATATGAGTGAGACCTTCCACGTTAATGTGCACAAATCCAACTTCAAAATAAAGACGAATCCAGAAGCTGAAGCCAAATCCTCTCGTTTGTCAGTGAACACAAACACTCATTAAACTTTGATCAAATTGCCTTCGATTTCTTTGTCTGTTATGATGTAAATTCCTTCACCCCCGACTATGTAGAGAAACAAGCGAGTTTAGCCGACAGACTCATGCATTCCCCAGAGCTAAGGGGTTGACCACAGCTCTGGGAACAAAGTGAGACTTGCTACCTATAAAATACAGTTTCATGCAAAAGATGGAATAAAACTGAGAGGAAAGCAAACATTTCCAGTCAGCATAAAGGTTCCCGATTCTCGTTAAAACATTGTAGGATTGTATTTAGTATTTTTGGAATCCTGTTCGTTCTTGGTGTAGAAACTTATTAGTCTATTACTTAAGCATGTGTTATAAAACCCCAAAATTGTATTAAAAATAAAAAAAAGAAAACTAAAAAGCAGAAAATGAGAGATATTTCTTCAGGTATAATATAAGGAGATCCAGTTTAGGCTTTTGGACCTTCATAATATCCTAACATTCAATTGAAAAACAGTTGTTTGAAATGTTTAAGGAAAATTAAGCAGGAAAAGAGCTGAAAGGCCTCAAGCCAATCCTACACACTGCAAACAGATTTAATGGGAAGCACGGAGGAGATCGTTTCTACTTTTGGGTTTTCTTCAATGGGTGACTGGATACATTTTTCTCTGATATCAAAGCCCTGAACCGCAGAGTGTCAAACTCCAGGCCTTGAGGGCCGGTGTCCTACATGTTTCCAGACACACACTGCGCTGTAAAGTTCAGTGGTACTTTTAGACATGATTGATTCTTCTACAAAACTCAGATGCATGCATGTTGATGCTTGCATCAGTATTGATTCATTGTTGTGTTTGCGCCAATCAGTCAGTCATTAAACTGTCAGATGTTAACTGATGGTACAGCCTGTGTATGCAGCTCCCTTTGCCATATTCCACCCAACAGTGTGGATCCTACTTGGAAATGAGCTGCTGCCATCTGGTAGTCATTAAATGTGGCAAACATATGTCACAATATATTTATATACCTCTGGGATGTTATTTATGCTGCTTTCAATCCTCTAAAACGAAGGACTACTAGACTGAGGTGCATTGTAAGACATATAAAGTCTGTTACAGGTGTTTTAGTTAGTTGTAAATCTTTTTTGGATGGACATTATTTGCAATTTTTACAGAATGGCCTTTTGTCGATGTCATGCTTACAAAAAGCTGTAAAAACATCGTTAATTTTTTTATTTTACAGTTCCAATTTTGGATAAACTTGAATGAACTTTTTAAAAAAATATTATAACTACTCAAAAAAAAAACAAGCATCATAGATATGTGTTGTTAAAAAAAATAAAAGTGCAGCTTTTTCCTTCATCCTGCGTGATTAACTTGCAAGTGCAAAGCTGGTACCAGCAAATTCTTATAAGACACAAAGAATGTTTTGTTTTTAAGAGCTACTTTTATTGAGGCTTTAGGGAAGTCAAATAGAGAATGAAGGGGACACTTTTTGACTTATAGAAGCTCACTCACTGCAGTGGGGCACAACTCAAAGAGAAGTACACAATAATTATGATTTACAAGAATGAAATTTTAAAAAAAAGTTTTCTGCTATGCGGTTACAATTATTTATTTTTTTTAACTATCCTAAAAAGGGATTTTGTTGGAATTTCACAATTTTTTTTAATACATAACCAAAAGGACAAAAAAACCGATTCGTTTTTCGTTTTTGATTTTAAATTGAAAAAAACGAATGAACGAAGAAATACACGGATTCGTATTGTTTTTCTTGTTTTTTTACAGATGAGTAATGATCAAAAGTGTAGCTCTGCTTTATTGAGCCCGCTCCAACAACTCTTGTTGCTACAACACTGCCTTTTAATCAGCTTGATTATCAGTTTCAACCATATCTTTACAAATACAAAACAGCCTTACTTAATGATACAAATTTTAAATTAATTCAAAACTTTTGATCTACTTTCCAGGATGTAAAAAAAAAAGAAAGAGGAGTAAAAAAAAAAAAAAAAACAGACTGAAACCATTTTAATTGATATTCTGCTTAATAAGACAGTTCGGCTCTGTTTTTTTAAAGTTAGAGACACACAAGATAAATGCTCTTAAACTCATTACAAAAAAAATAAAGAAACTGTAAAAAAATGCATAGCTATTCAGCTTTTCAGGTTCTAAAATGAAACACTGTTGGAAAAAGCTTTCCCCTTTAAATCTAAATGACAACTTCGCTTGCTCTCCTGCCCTGTAACAATAACCATTTCATCCTTTAATTTTCCATCTATTAACTCTCACTTGTTCCAAATATCACACACGCATCATTTCCGCCCCACTTGTGTCTAGACGGTTTGCTCTTTCCATAATGACCACAGGTCTTCAGTGGCCTCTCCGGTCATGCCTATGCCTGGATGACCAACTTGGGCTTCACAAATGAACTTTAAAAAAAACTTTATTAACTTCCAACCAGCAAGTATCGCCCCGTAGTGAAGAGTTCATCTGAATCGTTTGTGGATATCTTTCCAACCAATTTAAAACAGAAGATAAATCAAAGACCTCTGAAAATAAAGTTGATGTGTTTTTCTGAGTTTAAGTCATGGTTTTTTTGGCATAGTTTGGCCAAAACTTAGGAGCAACTTCTATGTGATTAAAAAGGAAATATTGCCTCATATATTAGTTATCTTCCCACTATGAACCGGTTGACCTTCAGTGGTTGTGTCCCACTAACAACCGCTAAAAAGCGCGTGTGTGTGTGTGTGTGTGTGTGTGTGTGTCAGTGTCAGTGTCCGCTACTGACAGCAATGCAGAAGAAATCCAAAACAAACATGGAGAAGAATCTGATTCTTCTCCTCCTGAACTTTATATTTATCTTATTTGTATTGAGACATTGTTATTCGGATTTTTATTGTTTTCCTTCTTCTGACTAATGCGGGACAAGAAGTCCTCAAACTGGGTTACAGAGAGACAAAAGTAACTCTGAAAGCGTCATTTTTTGAGTAGAAGGTAAAGACTGAATGCTCTCATGAATCCAGACATGGAGACGTGATTACAGATGCTTTTGTGGAGCTCTTCAAAAATAAATAAACCGGATCTCCCCACATCCTCCATCTCTTCCATACACTGTAAATGAGATACAATACTTTCATGTGGGGATGAGGCTAAAAACTTTGACAATAACTCCTCCCACAAATTACGCGATTATCATGGAATAATAGCTTCTGTCACTGGTCTTTGCTCAGATTGTTGGCCCAACAAAACCTCAGTGGTTCTGTACTGAAGGTCATCAATACACGTTGTGTTGCAGTCATCGTTATGCTGACTCAGTGAGCACTGGCTCCCTGCCACAAATTCCCCTCACATGGCTGGCTATGATCAACATGCCATGGGGATCTCTCTTGTCTAGTAGACAGGGAAGTAAACACAAAAAGGGAAGTGTGGAGAAATAAATGTGACAAACAGATGTCCCTGAGAAGCAAATATTTTCCTTCAAATACAAACACTTACCTGGCAGCACAGAACAGCCACCTTTGGGAGATTTTCTAAGATCTGTCATGTGGGGTCAGTTGTTTGTGCAGCTTTTTGTTTGATTAGACTGAATCTCATCTTCACTGTTGGCCAGGTGTGTTTCTGCCACCCATCTGGTTTCGCCTGAATTTGGGTTCTTGGGTTCTGGAGAGTTGGTTGCTATTCAAAAAACTTTATTGCTCATTATGCCCGATGTGATCACGTAAGCAGACATTTTATGGCTCTGTTGTTGAAATTGCACACAAACTCACTAATAAAAGCCCAATTTTAGCCAAAGCAGATCAGGTGTTTTTTTTTTTAGATAAAACCAGAGGCATCATTTATTCATTTCCATTCCCGGTTACAGACTGAGTACTTAAACCTAGGTCCCCACAGGTCAGGAGAGGGCAAACTACGACCCAGGGGCCATATGGATCTAACCCACCAAACTGGAAGAAATTATATTGATAATCCTTAATAGTGCGTTGTTTTTTTTTTGCAATTGACACTAAAATGACAAAAGCCACAGAAAAACTTCAAAATGTTCCGTTTTAAAATATCAATTTCAAATCAAAATTAACGCATGTTTTTGTCCAGATTCCATGTCGTTTCTTTCTCCAATGAGGGGGATTACAAAACACACCACGCATCTGCTCGTGGTCTGGCCCTCTTGTCAAATTTTAGAGATACTTGCATTTTTAAAAATTCTTAAAGGGATGTCTTTTTGATTGGCGGGGGTGGGGGGCTTCAGCTTTACAACCATTTGGGAATATTGTTGACTTTGGCGGCATAAACTTTGGTCAATATGCCCCTTCCTAGTATTATCTTTACTTTTTTTAGAATATTGATCAAGTTTATATACATCTATGATTTCTTTTTTTTTTGTTGCTCTCTCTGACTTTGCTCTCTCTGGCTTCCATTGCCATGTTAAAACAGAAAGAACACACAAGAAAAATGATAGAAATAATAGAGCAAAACCAAAAGCAAAGGAAATACACGGGGATGTATGCAGGGAAATTTACAACCACTAAATTGTAGTGGCTCATTCAAAAGTTTCACCAAAGTTTGATGATTGTTTTATAGGACAACAGTGAAGCTCGTGCGTGTGAATTGACTGACCGGTGCATCAATCTTGATGAGGGCGATGTCCGCCTTCTCGTCCACATCTTTGATTTTGGCGTCATAGGAAGCGCCGTTCTTCAGCTCCACTTTCACTCTGTGTTTATTGGCCACAACATGAGCGTTGGTCACAATCTGGCCGTCCTCGGACACAACAAAACCAGAACCACTGGCCACAGCCACCTCCCGCTTGGAGTATGTCATCCTGTGGAAGAAACAGAGGTTGGTGACAAGGGAGGGCGTTTTCTGCTGCCTTTCAACAATCCTCCGATGCTTCAACAAATAATGCATGATGGAAGTGACGTTAGTACTGAATTCAGCATGACAGTTTGTGTAGATACCCAGCAATAAAAAAAAAAAAGAAGACATTTAAAGGTCAGCCAAAGAAGAGCCAGTGGAATTCCATCCAGAGAGTCATTGTTTAAAGTCCCACTCCGATCATTTCCATCCATTTTTAAAGTGCTCCCAGTGGTCTTAATTACAATTATCAACAACCTGTGTTGTTTTCAAGGAGCAACCCCGCCCCACTTCCCCTCCCTGCTGCTGAGCACAGAGGAGGGAGCTCGTGACCCGCCCAGCGTGTTTTTTATGTCACAAATAAGATTTTTCTCAATCTGCATTTTTAATCTGCTCCTGATTCACAATTTAAATTAAAAAATACTCAAAAATGCAATCATGAGTCTAATTTTCTTAATATAATCTTTTTTATATTATACAACAACATGTTTAAAAAAATCAGTAAGAATTTCTTTATAATAATGATGAAACAAGGATGATGAAGATCAGAAATCAAGGCGTTAATACATAAAGGCAAATATAATAAGTCAAATACTTCATGCAGTCCATTGAGAAGATTATGACTTGCACATACTTGCGGAAAAGTTCAATGTGAACAACTGACGGAGCGATCTTCTCCACCACGTCTGCGATGAAGTTGTACTTGTGTCTCGGACTGTCTGGGTTGTCCTGAGCTGGAGGGAAACCACAAACAAAAATGCACAAGATTTTAGGCTAGAGAAAAGAAAAAAAACAATGCACCGAAACAATACATACTGTAAGAGCTGTGTGGGAACAGAAAAGTGGAAAATAAGAAGACTTTTTTATTTGGATTATAGCACGAGTAGGAAAAGGAAAAGATGATAAGTCATCTGTGGCTCAGACTGTCTCGATCACCTCCGTGCCTATTTATGGACCCTGCCTAAACACAACACATAACTACCTGAAATTGACCCTATCTTTAAATCTATACTGAGGTCCTGACACATCGACTGATCTATGGTCAAGAGTGGCCACGCTTCCACACAGACAAACACGTACAAAGACCACAGAAAGACCTGAATCACCAGCCAGCACTGGGGCAATGTGGAAATGTTTACTCAACCAACTGGTAATTAAGTCCAACTACGATGAAAGTTAAGCAAAGCCAGGAATCAAGACTTTCCTTTAAGCCTTTCATCTTGTCATTCTTACTTTGATTCTTGCACCACTTGGTAAAGGAAGAATCACATCCAGTCATTACATAGAAGACAGACTTAACAGAATGGAGGGGAACCCAGGAGCCGCAGGACGTCAGTCAAAGGTTAAGGAATGAGAGGTAGACATTTAACTCGAGGTGCAGTTAAGTTAATACGAGCGTGAAATGGTAACCATCTTTCCATAGGTTACAGCATAATTACAGGTTACATAAAACAAGTGTTAACTGTGTGCGGCAGAGTTTTGTAAAGGAGTGCAGTTCTAAAAGATTTTTTTCTGCATTCTGTCCCAAACTTCTTAAAGCCACAGTTGGGACTTAAACTACATTGTTAGTGTTTTTATATCATTGTCCTTAATGAAAGCTTCAACCCCAGAGAATACAGTCTAATTTATGTGTCAGTGTCTAGAATCCGTGTAGCACATGGGCTCCTTTTCCCTCTCACTTCCTAATGTTACCTTCTCACACACATGCTTAAATGTACTAACACCTGCATGCTAACTGACTGCAGCAACAATAGAAAACAAAGTCGTGTTGATCTACAGCGACTGGGAAAGAATGAATCAAGATGAATCAAGCCATTGGTGCCTCATTCTTCCTGTGACATAAATAGTTTTACATCACGCTTCTTGACTTCGGGTGTTTTCAGACGGAAAATTTGTTCCAGATTATCGGGGGAACTCTGGTTTACTTTAAGAGAACCAAATGTGTCCAGTCTGAATACAGACTCAAGCAAATTTTTGCCCTGATATTTTAGTTTTATTCTTACATCTGTGCATTGCAAAAGCAAATATATGGATTAAATGTATTTATTTTCAAGACTACTAAACTGTCATTTCATAGAGACCCTTAATTGCAGGGACTCTAATGAAATTCAAACATACTGGAAACCGTTTACAACTAAACCAAAACAGGAAGTGAAACGCATAGTTCAGACATTTTTTTTTAAAAGCTAAATATGTAGCTCTCTCATGGAAAGCAGTCTGAACTCCAGTCCACAGCTGAGCTGTAAAACCTTCAGCTCCATGACCATCCAGTTTGTTTGACACCACCTGTGCTTTAAATAGAAGACGCTTCACTTCCAGGTCACCTGCAAAATGCCTGTTAAGCAGCTAAGAAATCAAACTTGTAAATCTAACAGAGGTGCAAAGGAGGTTTATTTTGAAAGAATTTGTGCAGAAAACACCTTAAACTGGACAAACAAATGGAAAAGTTCCTCTGTGGGTGCTTGGATCAAACATGACCATCATGAGGAGGAGAGATTTGCTTTGGAAGTAAACTTAATGTGTCATGTTCCGCTGGATTCATGACGTTATTATCACTGCCTGCATAAAAGCTGGGAGGCGAATTTGTCCACTTGAGCTAACGGTAGACACATAAATAAAATTTAATTTAACAGATATTTGTTGATTATTGTGCAAGCCTGTAATATATCCATAAAAGACACTTAACTTTTTTTTTTACATGTCTATGTAAATGATACTGTATTTATTTTTTTTATTTTAAATCCTGTGAGAGCATTCCCTTCTCCCTTCAAGTGTTTGAATCAAATTAGTTTTTTCCCCATGTGGAAAACATATGGATGCATTTAGGGAGTTCTAATAAAAGAAGCCACTAAGGTTAAGCATTTGTTAACAGCTATCAGGTGTCTCTAGGATTGTTTAGGTTCAAGTATTAAGTGTAAAAACTAGATTTTTTAATATTTCCATCCATTACTACGCACACATTTAAAGCCATCATCGCCACAGTTTTGGGGATTCTTTGTTTGATTGGTGGCTGTAAACTAAACTTGGTTTTTTTTTGGCAAAAACTTTGTGGTTTGAGGAAAAAAAAAAAATTGTATAAGCTGTGAAGAGAATCTAAAAACGTTGCATTTGGTTTCTGGATTTGTTGATTTGAACAACTAAACGATGGATCTTCACATTTGGGAGTGCAACCATTTGATGCACATCAGGAATCTGGATGGATGGATGGATGGATGGATGGGAGTGGAAAAGCAGAGAAGGTTTTTAGATTAAAAAAAAAAGTATCCATAATGGGGTTGCCAACAGAATCATAAAAGCATTAAAATGAAGGTTTTGTTTAACAGAAGCAGAAGGAATTTGAGGCATTGAAGACAGGAAGGAACACAAATGAAGGAAACAGGCAGAAACAGGAGGAGGGGCAGAATGAGGGAAGAAAAAAAGATGAAAAAGGATGCTTTAATATTCAACGTGGCTCAGACAAGTAAAAGAATGTGCTCATTCAGCACATTTCCAAAGCTGTAGTCACAGTGTGCATCTGCAACATCAACCAGCGCTGAATCAAAGTGCAGCTCAGACGCTCCGAGGTCTCAGAAACAAAAACCTGTCCTGGTTTTTTGGTTGCTTAAAGTTTCAGGAGATTGTCTCAAGAGGACGTGGCATCACACACAGCTCTGTGATCAATTCTGAGGCATAATGGGTCTTAAATGCATCACACATGTGTAGAACTCCCTGGAAAAGTGGGTCACTTTTAAACAAATACACCCAAAAGTCACACGGATGTGTCCTACTTTCTGTTGCCAAAGTGAGCTGATTAATTTACATTTCTAATGTGCAGAAATGAAATGAGATCATGCAACTGCACTTGCATGTTTTCCTAAAGTGGGGCCAGGTGGCGGGGCAGTTCAGTGTCCCCAGAGGAGCCTGGCTTTCCCTCTGCAAGCTGGAGCCAGAGTTGCTTCAAGAAAGCAGATGGTGCTGCAAACAGCATCTTTTTAAGTTCTCATTGATGTACCTTTTGTCTGGGTTTTTTTTTTTGTGCAGCTTAGGGAAAGTTTCTCTTGGAAAATCAGTAGCACTCACCACAGTCTGCTTCAGGCATGTGCCTGGGAATGACTTAATCGTCCAAGTTGCTAACATGACTGACAAACAACTGTGATAATACAGTCTGCGCCCACACGCCCTCTGATGTACGTGTAAACCTTTACCGAAAAACCAAGCTCCCCATTTCTCCTGTCGGCTTTAAACCGTCTCTGACAGAGGAGGACTTGTGGCTTTGAATGTGTGCCAGGAATTCCTTCATTTGACGGCAGAGTGTGATTTATGAGTGATGGGAGAAACACTGAGATGGACTGAGATGAGAAGAGAGAGAAAAAAATAGAAGGTAGAGAAAGCAGATGATGGGTGGACATGCAGCAAGTTTTCAAGCCCGGAGCAGGGGCGGAGCTACAGGGGGAGAAGGAGGCCCCCAGCAAAAAATCTTTGCCTGCCCCAATTTTTGAATCCATATTAGTATCATTATTGACAAAGCTCAAGAAATCAACAATACAAGCTTCTTTAAGCATTAGAAATATCACTTTGGCTAAAATAATAACTGTTTTAGTAGTAATACCAATAGCAGCACGTTTTAATGTTTAGCTGGTAAATAAGGTTGTTTTTTTTTTTATTTAAGATGGCGGCCTCTTCCCAAACTCAAATGTCAACAAGATGTCTGTGGTGGTTTTTGACACGGCATTTTTTTTTTTTTTAGTTCTTTTAGTTCTTTTCATTGTTGGGAAAACAATATGCTCTTTGCGGTCCTTGACTGCTGTGGGTCATAATAATAAAACTGATGGAAATGTGTATTTTTGATCCTTTCATTTGTAATGCCCCTTAACTCTGCTGTTCCCATTTGCCACCATTCCAAAGTCTTCTGCCCCCCTCCAGCCCCATTTAAAATGTTCTAGCTCCGCCACTGGCCTTGAAGTAAAGCTGTAAAAAAACGTTTGTGAGCTGGCAGGTGTTGAAGTTTTCCATTAAATGCACAGCTTTTTTTTAACCACCTAAAGCCAGCAAATAATCTCGATTTCACAGAGAATAATGGATGATTTACACAAAAAGCGCAGCAGAATGAGGTCAGTGAATGTGACACAGTGTTGGTCCTTCATCAAATCAATCATACCACCTTAAATTGTTTGGAGATTCATTTTTTATTCAGCTGAGGAATTCAACCCTGACATAGAGTCCAAGACCAGCAGAAAGCATGGGACTGGTGTGAATGCATGCCAGAGTCAATCCCAAAGCTCACATCAAGCTTTAGCATCACAGAGGAAGTCCTGAACCAGAAAAGGTGGTGGAGGGGAATCCACTGATGGAGAGGATTTGTGAGAAAAGAACAAAAGCGGGGTCAGCTTGAATGTGGCTCTTGTTGACCAAAACACATGGTGATTGTTTGCTAAAGAATGCATCGTCTGTGAGCATCACCAATCATCCGAGATGAGACATTTACTGCCATCTGATGGGTGTTTAATAGGGGTGTAAGGCTTAATCGATTAATTGATTTCTATGCAATCTAACTAGAGTGATCTGTCGGAGGAAGAATGAAATCGACCTTAAAAACGGTTGAAAAAGAAATCGATAATTGAATTGATTTTGAAAAATATCATATGGGTTAGTACATGGGAGGTTTATTTTACTATAACGTAAAAATAACCAAGTGACATCCTAACGGTAATAATAGAACAAAAGAAGAAGTGATGGGAGCATCGTTCCACCCCTAGTGATGATCCTGCTCTCACCTTTCCCGCAGGCTCCCCGCTGAATCAACAGAACAGGTGGCTGCTGCAGCTTCTGCGCGCGCCGGCTCACCCTCTTCAGCTCGCAGATGTTCCTGTAGGACACCCCGTCGCTGCCACACACCGGCTCGGGGGATTTGCACACACAAATCCCGCTCTTGCTTCTCCTCCTCACCGTGGCGGTGAGCGAGACCCCGCCGGAGACGGAGCACTCCAGCCCTTCCTCGCACACCGGGTCACCGAGTTTCCCGCCGGCGCTGCACGCTTCCCCCTCCCCGGACGCGCACACCGGGCAGCAGTGGCAGACGTCCAGGGTCTGTCCCGCCGGGCAATCCGCGGGCAGGCGCGGGCACAGCGCCTTATCGCACCGCGCGGGACACCCCACCACATAGCGGCCTGAGTTTTGCGCGTCCGCCGGAGTCCAAACCGTCACAATTACGCACAAGAAAAGTGAACGCAGCATGATCCACGCAAGTTGAAAAAAAGTTCGAAAACGGCTAGAAAGACAGTCAGTCTGCGTGCAGAGTTAGTGGATGGGAAATGTCAGTGAGAAAGTCATTTCATTTCAGCTGGAGAGGCATTTAACCGAACCAAGACGCAGCCAATTACGCGCCTTTACGTTTCTGCTGGCGCCTCACGACAGGCAGCTCACCCTCCCCGCACAGGCGCGGTGATTGGTGCGTTTACGTGACGCTGGGAACGGAAGCGCTGGAACCTCGGAGAAGAAAGAGAATTCAAGAGACCAAGATTCAAAATAAACATATAAAAGCAGGGGCGGACTGACCAATACACAAAGGTAGTCGTCTGCCTGGGGCCCCCAACGCTATGGGGCCCCAAGCTGAACACAACCTAATTTCCTTACCCACTATTATTTAACTGTCATATAAAAAAAAAATCACTGAAATGACTGCTCAAGTGAAAGTTTTTTGTCCTCCCCCGTTCCTTTGTAACAATGTAGCTATGTATAAAATATATTTCTGTAACATTTTAAAATTATTTTACTTTTTAAATTCATATCAAAACATTTGAATTCCTGAAATGTGATTTCTTGACATTAAAAGTGGACTAGTAAGAAGTTATTTGATGGATGTTTTTTTTTAAATAAATTATTAATACAATAGCAATGTTATTATTGTTCGCCCCGTCCCCTCAATCTACTCAGTCTGCCACTATATAATCTTGTGGTTTTTTTGCAAGTAGGGAGAGTTTTTTTAATCTGTTTTATCATCTGTTCAATGTATACAAGGACATTTTGGTCAGATTTGGAAGAAATTATCATCACATATTTGAAAGTAAACATCCAAATTATCATTTCTACCATTATATTGTACTTTGAATTACATGGTTTGTCCAAAAATGTATTTTTTCTTATTCATCCTTTTAATACTTCAAAAATTCCATTCACAGATGTAAATGGTCCAATTCACAACCTTGTTTAAATGTCTGTCTTCTGGACTTAAAATAAAATTATACAACAAAAGAATTCATGCACAACATGAAAGCCATAAGAACTGCATTTTTTTTTTTTTTATGTTCTTTTCTGTTACCTGATGTAAACTTCTGGACCGTAAATTTTGACTGCCAAAGTGCCAATTGCACAGTATTTGTGGTGTTTTCTTGACCTCTTGACTTCAAGAAGTCTGGTTGTTGGTAAAGTTTTTTTTTTAAAGAGAGAGCGAGAGAAGAGGGAGGAGATGGGAGGTAAAATGTAATCATAAAATTCATGAGAAAATGCACAGAGGTCAGTTCCTGTGAGTAAATCCTCCCAGTTACAGAAAGAAGGCCAGAATGGAGGTCTGTTTGGATGCTCCTGAAGGCTTACTCCATCTTTATAGTCTATTTAATTACTGAAAAACGAAAACATGGAGAAAGAAAACCTCATTAAAGCAATTAGGAGGCCACATGCTTTAAAGGCTTCACTTTCTTCAACTCCACACAACCTGCAGGCTTGTTTCCTCTGAGTTCATTTGTTTGCTCCCTCCTGAATTAATTTGCTCCTGGCATCAACATAATTAGAAAGGGTGGAGAAAGATTATCTTCCATTTTCCCAAAACAAGAAATGCAAATGATTTATTTTTTCACTTTTTTCCTTGCGAAAATTAGCAAAAAAAACATAAAATACACAATTTTAGACTTCATTTATGTCATATAATGCACTTGAGTGAATTTTCTGTTTGTGCTTCTGAAGGAGACCTTTCCTCCAGTGAACAACGGGGATCTGTTGGATGTGGAGGGTTTTGTGGTGAGGTATAAGAGTCCAATCAACTCTTGCTGCAGTAAATCAGCACTGTAAAGCACCTCAACACAATGTGATTGATTGTGGTTGCAGATGGCGTCTTTGAGCTGCTGCCTTAAAAATGAGGGGCTTTCAGGCTGGAGACACCCCGGGGTGCACAGGAGTTCAGGATAACACAGGCTTGTGTATGCAGAGGATATATTAAAAAAGGAGGGAGGAAGCCAGAATGTTCCCTGTGACCATCAGTTTCATGCCAGCTCCTTCTTTTTTGGTGTGTGAAATGATGAAGTCCCACAGTAGGAGGAAGACTTCAGATTATCAACGCCTGCTTTAAGTGGGAACGCACAGAGGCGAGACACGGTGGGAAAATCCACACACAAAAACCACCTCACAAGGAACACCCATTTTCTAACCAAGGGAAGGGAAAGCTGGACGCTGCTGAGGTCTGTGTGATCCCAGACTGCCATGAGGTCTCAGCAGTGGGCGAAGGCCTTGACAGACCAGAGTGGGGTTTATGTTCAGAGAACCACAAGTGGGGCAGGCTCCGAGCAGCGCTTAGCTCAGAGGAAAATGTATTAAGAATGTCCGCTGCTGTACATGGGAGCTGCTGCTTTTATATCCTCTGGAGTTTTGCTAGTCATCTAATGTTGATGAAGTCTACGATTTGTCAACAACCTGAAAACTGAAATGATCAGAAACGACCTCTATTCAATGTTGAATATGGGTTAATTTTGTTTCAGCATAACAGGTTTTGGGTTATTTAAAGACAAAAACACCATCCTGCAGTAAATACGTAGTTATCAATCAATCCAAACTGTAGTGAATATAGTTTTACCTAATGAATGCATTTTACTGGCATTATTTTGTTTTCTTTTATTTTGAAAGGGTAAATTATGGAGTTAAAACTTTTTTTTTGACATATTAAAAGAATGTCTCATCTGTGAAATGACGAGCCGGGTGAAGTCATTTTATTGTTAGTTACTGATTCACTGGCTTCATGCTCCATGTTTATAGCATCTGGATTTTTTTTTCCTGAAACCCAATGATGACGTCACGGAGGCTGCAGCTGATGCTTTCCTTTCACCACAAGAGGGCAGAAGAGCTCACAACACAGTCATTTTCAGGGATTTTTCTCTTCAAGCTGGTCCTGAGTTTTATTTTTAATACTTTTGGGCCTTTAAAAAAACCATTGTCACATTTCTGAATAGATTAACTGGCATCACTGCCTGTTACGCCTCTGTAGTCACTTCTGAAGCAGATAGTTGCTTGAACTTTTTACCTCAGCACCTCAAAGTGTCTTGTAAGGGAGGTACTCCCAGGATTTAACTTTTTTTTCCCACAGATCCTTTGTGACATTAGCAGATCAACATGTGTGACACTGTCACCTTTTTTTCTCTCTTTAAGAGACACCATTGTTCTGACATTTCTTTTATGTAGAAAAACACTTGTATTGCAAACCAAGAGAGCTAATTCTCCAGAGATCCAGCCTTAAAAACCTCACATCTCCACCAGCTGAATGCATTTCTGCCAGACTTCTATAAGCAAAGCACAGATGCTCCAACACATTTTCAGTGTTTATTTCTTTCAAGTCATCCACATAATAAATACAGACAAATCAAACTAGTTACATCAGACAGAAAAGAAGTAAAACGGCTTGAGTTTAGCAAACTGAAGTAAGACAGGCGCTTTAAAAACAGACAGTTGTGCATCTTTAGCAAAAGGACAGTGGGGCATTTTTGAGTTTTTATTTTTTTCCCCTATTACGAGGCAGCTGTTTTAAACAGAACCGGCACCAGGAAGTTCAGAGGGAAAAAGACCCAGGGAAGAGTAAAAGCATATAAAAAATAAATCCATCTCACAAGAAACAACTGTAACAAAAAAAAAAGAACAACCTAAAGAGGCGATAAAATACTAGCATGCAGATCTTTAAACTGTCAGGACCTGTGTTTATGTTGACCTAAAATATTTTCATTTCATCCAAACTGATACACTTCAATGTTGGAAAACACACTGATTTAACTCCATAAAGTACAGAGAGGATAAGGTCATGGGAAGCTGATGTCAATTCTCCAGGAAATGAAGGAACAATGACGCCACAGACAGAAAATGTGTAGAAAATGGTTTAGTTTGTACATTTGTCTTGTAGTGTTTCATCCAGTGTTATAAATGAGTGAATAAACAAACCCTAAAGTTTAGTTTCTGGTGAACTGAAAGGCAAAAAAAGTCAGTTTAAGAAAATCTCCCTTGTTGAACAAAAATCCTTGTGCCTGTTCAGGTTAGGATAAAGGCTCATCCTTAAGTTTAAGTCAGTAAAATGTTTGTTTTCTTAAAACATAAAATTCTGTTAAATAGCTGTGCTGTAGTGATGGTGTGAGGGCAGGTGGATGGAGGTGGAGCCTGGATCATCTTTGGCACTTAAAGCTCAGTTTGCAGGTGACCCAACTTGTTTCTACTGCGCAGTTTCAGGAGCGCCACGGTCGGTTTGTGACGCAGCTTTGTAAGCATCGAACCAAAGTCTGAATCACAGACGCCCTCAGACCGAAGCTGCACGTCGATTGGTCAGACCTCACTAACCGGCAGGTCTGCATCATCCAGGTCCAGAGGAATTTCCAGTACGTCAGGCTCGAAACTACTCCGCCGTCGCCATGGCGATTCCTCTGGGACAGTGATGGAGGTCACGGGGGATTGGGAGGTCACTTTGCCAGAGGCGTCTCCTGCAGGGACAGGCGCGCTGCCGTGTTGCTGTGATTGGGGCGTGGCAGCAGGCTCATGAAGTGCTCGCTGTCCCACGCCAGGCTGCGGCCGTGCGCCACACGTGACAGCAGCCCCCCACTCGGGGAAGAACTGTGGCACTGCAGATGAGGGCGAGGGAGGGACGCGGGGAGGCGTGGGGCTGCGGTAGAAACTGGTGCGGCTGCCATGTTCCTGAAAATGACAGGTGAGTCACTGAGAGAAGAAAAAACTAAAAGATTAAAAAAAAAAAAAACCTAATGCAGACAGGTTGTTTGAAAAGATGAGTTTACAGACTTGGAACCAGGACATGGAGGCCTGATGCAGCCTGAAGGCTGTGGAAGTGTAGAGTAGAGTGGATATGGTGGGGTAGTAGTAGTAGCAGCAGTGGTAGCAGAAGTAGTAGGTGTAGCAGGAGTAGTAGTGACAGAAGGTTTTAGTTTTGGTAGCTTTAAATGGTTGCGGTGGAAGATCAAGCAGAGTGCCGTTGGATTTGGGTGTGGCTCATTATGTCACAGCTTGTCATTCTCACATTTCAATCTCTGGAAAACAAACAAAAGCAGGAGAAGAAAGAAAGAGAAAGCCAAAATGGAGAAAAACTGAGCAGTTAGTGAAGCACTGGACGACGAGCTAAGATACAAGACATACATTTAGATTTCCATTCTTCATACAACTTTCAAGCCATGCCAGAATCTTGCAATTACTGCTGATTTAATATTTTATTTTTTGTTTTAACTGAAAACATACAGTGTTAGGGCCACCATGAAAGAATAGAAAATTTATGTACAAAAAAAAAGGTCCTAAAATTATGAGAAGAAAGTCATAACATTATAAGAAAAAAAGTTTTTAGAAATGATGTGAATAAACTCGTAAAATTGTGAGGAAAAAGTTGTAATTTTAAAAGAAAAAAGCAGTGCATTTTCAAAAATAAAGTTGGTTCTGTGAGCCTCCATTCACATAATGTGCTGACTAAATCCATCAATGTTCCCATTTATGGTGATGCCATAAAGCCTTAGTTTGTGCCATAATGGATTTGGACCTTTGCAACTAACAGCGTTCCCTCTGGAAATGCTGAAGTAAACATTTCAAATGCGCTCTTTGTCTCTCATTCTGAAACATGGCATTGGTTCTTTTTAGGTTGTTATTTGTATATGTTTCGGCTATCCTTCAGTAGTCGCCACAGTGAATCCGTGTTTACTGCTTCACACAGTTGGTTTGGCAGAGAGTTTGGCGCTGGATGCCCTTCCTGAAACAGCCCTGTGTTTTATCCGGGCTGGGAACCGGCACAGAGACACCCAAACTTGCGCCCTCTAGTGGCTAAATAGTTGGGAAGTTGCAAAAAAGAGTTTTTCCCCAAAGACTCCCACTGATACTGATAAAATATTTACCTTAACAGTTATTCTTGTAAAATTTAGAATTTTTTTCAATAATTTTACGATTTTATTCACATAAAATTAAAACTTTGAATTCATTATTTTACGACTCCTCTCATAAAATTTTACTTTTTTCTCATAACTTAATTACTAATCTTATAAAATATTACTTTTATCTTATGATTTTACAAATTTATTCTGAAAAAAATACAACTTTTTTTTTCTCCATACTTTTATGCTTTTGTTCTAACAAGAATAACACTTTTTCTTCATTCATGTACATTTTAGATGCATAATTTTACAATTTTATTTTTGTAAAATGACTTTTCTTACAATTTTACAACTTTATTCTCATAAAATTATGACATTTCCTTTACTTTAACAACTATACTAATAAAATTACAACTTTTTTCTCATAATTTTTTGACTTTATGCTTGTATATTTCTGACTCTCATAAATTTAAGTTTTTTTTTTCTCATAAATGTTTTTATTTTATGGTGGCCCTAATACTGCGTCATAGAAAACAACACAAATTAAATGAATTGAATACTTTTACCCATCATTTCATGCTGTTCTTCAGAGGAACCAGAAGCAGCTGCTTCTCTACCTTAGTTATTGAATGAGTAAGAGCTGGCCAGCCAAGAACTTATTCTGACTTCATGCACTGCTAAAATCCAAACGTCAATGATGCTATAAGTGACTTCTATACATATGGTGTTGATATGTTTTTTAAAATGTTTCAAAATACAAAAATATTCAAAAGTTAATTTTCCCTGACCTTGAAACTAATATTTTTTAAAGTATTTGTTCTTAAATGAGTATTTACAGGTGCGTATGGCTCCGTTTATACTTTATAGCGATTTTTTAAATTTGCTTGAGTCGCATTGGTTGCAAGGCCATCAGAAGGGAATTACCCCAAACGATGTGAAATATGACAAACGCTGATGACATCATTTGAGATTGGATTTTTACACCCGTAGTACAGTTGTGTGCATACCGCACCATTTCAAACTTAACTTCCAAAACAGTTTTTTTGATTTGTTGAGGCTTATAAAATACAAAGAAAAAACTAAAACGTTGATGTACTACTTTCTTTGTCTTGTCTGCACCATTAATTAACCACAAACTTATTTATGAATGTGTCAGCATATTCAGAAAAACTTTGCATATATTATATTCCACTAAAACATCAGGCTTGAAAAGTATAAACACCATCAAGAAGTTTGTCACAGCTATCGCATACAGCTGTAAGCGAAACCAGACAACCTACAACCTTCGTATGAATTAGATCGCGTGGTTGTGATAGCAACGGGATACGACTGATGCGATGGCTATGAAGTATAAACAGGGCAATAAACCATGAGATTTTTCCAGGTAATGCAAGTTTGAAACTTTTGGAACCTTATCTTGTGTTTTGAATCCTGAACACACATCATTACAGCATGCAGCATGCTGAATCCAAACATCCAAAACTGAGCTTCATATCAGATTCAAGAGATGTCCAATCGTCTACTTTTGAATTCTGTAGAAATTGCTTTTAATTTTGATTTATAGACATCCCTACACATGCATGTTACCTGCCACTGACTTTATGTAACATGTTGCTTTACGTAAATCTATGGCTTACAGTTATGGACGTGCGGATTCAAGTGCGAGTGATGCGCAGTTACGGGAACGTGGAACAGAGTATTTTATGATCATGAATATGACAAAGAGGAAAGAAAACATACAGGCAACGAACAGGAGGGAAGAGAAGTGACAAGCAGGATGTCACACATCTAAAACAGGTACAGAGCTGCAGCAGGCTGCAGAGAGAACAGGGCACGAAAGGGTTAGGAGGAGAAAGAAGGTGTGAAACGACAGTCCTACAGACACAGACAGAAACAGTAAGAGCTCTGATTCATGCTTCCGTTGTGCAGCATATGTATGTGCATGAATTTGATGTGCATTTGCACCACAATGTTAATGGTGAAGACTGAGGACGGTTGAAAGCGCTGCAAGGGGAAGGGACTGCAAGTTAAAACGGTTATCTGGACAATCCAAAAAACAATTGTACTTCCACTTCAAAAATAAATGAAAGCTTTCTGGAAATGCAACCAACAACCTTTTCTTTTCTAAGCTCCTTCAAAAATGTAAACATCCTACTTTGTTGCTTGTCACTTACTTTGAGTCTGATTTTATAACAGTATGCTCATCTGCAACATGTTTCTGTAACCCATAGGTGACTCAGGGCCTAAAAGGCAAAACCACGAACGATCCCCGAGGCCATGGGCACTTCACCAGCCTGACGTACTGATGACCTGACTGTTTATCTGTCATCAACCCAGTCACGCGTTCATTATCTGACATTTTGCAACATTCTCCTGCATCCGATTTGCATTCATCAAACAGAGCTACAGGTGGATTTAAATTAAGTTCTTTTCCTGTGGTGCAATGAAAAAAAAAACTGTTTTTTTTGTTAGCATCATTCCATCTGTCACTCCAATTTTCCTTAAAATTTTCCAAAACTTACTTGTAATTAACAAAATAATACCATATTTTTTTCCTGCTTGTTGCACAGTTGAAAGACCCACTCCGTAAATTGAGTTTTTAATGTTTTTAACATGTAACTATGGTATTTTTCTGATGATGGAGGACACATAATAGAAAATGAAGCTTAAAATTGTATTTCTGAGTATTTCTTAATTCAAATGGTTGTGAACCAGGAGCAGGCGAAAACATGACGTTAGAAAACAAGCTTATTTGTCACATAATAAAAATACTCTGGGCGGAACACAAGCTCCTTGCTCTACTACACAACAAGGAGGGGAATCTCAGCAAAAAAGCTGAACTCCTGCCGCTCTGCAGAAACTATGTCCTAGAAAATGAAAGTTTTTTTTAAAATGTTGTTTAAAAAAGAGATAATCATAATAAAAAGACCACTGGGAATGCTTTTACAATAGATGATAAGAGTGGGACTTTAACATCGACTCTAAAGCAACAATCCCATTCATAATGTAAAAAAAAAAAAGCATAAAGAAACAAATGCGTCCTCCTTCGTTTGTACAATGTTATGTCCCAAGAGGCATTTCAGGCATATTTTTATAAATATATTGTGAACGTTTTACAATACACCAAGTTTCACTTTAAATCTATTTTTTTTTTCTGTTTGTTCCTGAAACTTCTGTTCTTCCGTTTGTTATCTCTCAAAGTGCCTGTCAAATTGAAAAATGGGTTCAAACCAAATTCGTTTCAGTTTTTCTATTTTGTTAATTACACGATTTTATGAAATGTTGGTGATCTTGCTTCCCTTTCAGTGTCTATATAAGACATCCAACCCAACACAAATAAATGCCTCTTTTAATGAAAATATCCCTGGAGAGATCCTGTACAGGTTTACAAAAGCCTCATTAGGCTCCATTGTTGTTACTCTTGTTTTTTATTCCAATTTCTGCTACAGCAGTTTGCAAAGCTGCTCTTAAACAAATCTCAACACAAACGATGCAGTTTTATTCAGCGGCCAAAGCAAACACTGCGGTTAGAGAATCCACTGAGAAGTCATTTTAAGCAGCTGCTTGAGAGGATTTAGCCATCTTAGTTATCTTAGTCATAAGTCAGCAAGACAAATCTACAACAGAAAGAATCAATGAATCAAACTCAAATCAAAATGTAAAAGATGGATTTAGACTTTTTTTTAAATAACGATAGCAAAACATTGCAACAATTAAACATTTTAAAAAGGGACAAACATTAATATTTGTTTTCCAAAATAAAATATGTTTACTTTTTACTTTGCATATTTCGGTATACATTTTAATCAGTTCAGCAATAAAAACTGCACTTTTTTTAGAGGGTATTCTAACTTTAAACAGCAACCCTCATGAGCTAAAGTGCTTTTTCTTGATTAAATGTTTGTTTAGTAGCAAATGTAAATGCAAATAAAAGTGGAAATCTTGAAACGAGCTGCGTATGGCAGTGTAGCAGAGGAAAGCGAAGGAAGAAGATGAGCAGCAAGGATGAGGGCGTGGAAGGGCTGATTGCATCATCACAGCCATACATGGGGGTGTAGCTGGTACTTTGCGGAGGGAAAACAACAAGCAGCATCAGATGAGCAAAACTGCCTGATCTGCTCAAAGGAATATCTTTATAAAAATGGGGGGCCAGTCAGTGAGAGGAGATGAGGAGGAGGGAGTGTACTGAAAAAGGTGAACTTAAGGGGGGGGATTTAGACAAGCTGACATACGTGCTGCTGCACTCCCCGATTCGGGACGTATACCTCTGTATACAAGGGTTCGACAGCCGTCTGGCCTGCTGCATCTGTAACAACACAGTGCAAAGCAGGATTAGAGCAAATGGGCTGAGTTCCTATCTGAAGAGGAGAAGGGGGAAAGACCGTGAAGAGAGGAAAGAGGACGAGGAAAGATAAAAAAGCGTGGGAGCGGGATGCTCCCGGTCTGAGAAGAGGTGACCAACTCATGCTACGGTCACAACTACAACTGGGGAGGCATCTGCAGAATCTTTACCATGTCATGCCACCGCCCGATTTTTTTGAAAATCCTTGGCGTGGTCATGAATGTAGAAGGTGGCAGTCAGGCGGCTGTCAGGCGTGCAGAATGGCCCGCTTTTTAAATACCCCCGGGGCTACCGTCTGGTGACATTTACACATCGTCCAGTCAGAGCTGCCGGCTGGCAATCTGCCCAGCTGTCGCACGATTTTGTAATGGCGTCATCCCCGCCTGTCACTGGACTGCCACCGTGCGACTTTGAAATGTGCCCAGGCGGCCACAGACTTATGTCAACTTTTAGAGAAAAATCGTCCGGTAAACGTTAAACTTTAACTTCTTCTGAAAACCTCCACAGCCACGTGTAAAAATGTGACTGCCACCCTGATTACAAATGCTGCCGTGCAGCCACCGGTGGAATTTGCTGAAAACTTGCATTTGCTTTACTTGTACTGTTGTATTTTGGGATATGTGACCGTAGTCTAAAGCAGAGGCTTGTGTTTCTGCTGCAGCTACAGAAACAGTCCTCTCCTGTTGTCACCTGCAAGGTTTTGAAATCGAAGCTAAAAGATTGCGACAGGAGGTAGGAGACCTGCGTTTCTCCAAACCGTCTCTGCAGTCACTGGCATCCATCAAAACCTCTCAGCTGAAAATGCAATCTTTAATTTACTGTTGGGTTGTGATGAGGAGGGATGATAAAAATGCTGAATAGGTTGTTCTAAGTTTAAGACACAAACTGCAAAATAAGCCTATCAAATAACATTCTGATCAGCTGTTTTATTAGCAAATGATGATACTTTTTAAATGTTTTTCTGCTGGAGTGTACACGTCTGAAAATTGGGAGCTTATAACCAATATTTAGCTCAACCTCTCCTGCTTCTGGACACCAAAAATTACTCGTCACAATTCAAAAAACCACAACAAGTAGATGATCTCTCAGTAAACGTTTTCAGAAAAAGAAGGGATTGTTGTGACACCTGTTCACCACTAGATGTCCCTTTCAGCTTTTGCTCCAACAAGCATTGAAAATCTAAGGTCAAGCTATATTTACTGGCAACATTTCTGACTCCTGTCAGGCTTTCATCTAATTTGTTCTGCACTGCGAGATACATACTGTGGCAGCTGACCTCCCGGGCCCCCGCTGGGCTACGATGGCAGCTGAGACTGCCTTAATCCAGCTGTGCATCTCCTCCGGACTGTCAGCCTAGTGGAAGCAGAGAAGATGAAACTAGAAGTGTCAGGAGTCTAACAAGATAGGAAAGAAACCCTCCCATTTGCAAAACCCGTTGAGGATGTGTTAAAAAAAAAAAAGAGAACTAAATATTTTAGCGCGGCTGCATGTCGGCGAGCTCTGAGCCTGAAAATGACCTACATTCATCTTTTTTGTTTTTTCAAAGAAAACAACATACCTGGATGTAAAACGTCCTTGATGTGGTGATGACTTCAAACAGATTATCTCTCATCATGATGTCACTGTCATGAGGCAGACGACAGGTCGGATCATATTTAGAAGTTATCTAAATCTGTCCCCATTGTGCTCTTGCATTTTTGCATGAGAAAATGTTGAGACATGCTGAATACCTCTGTTTGCACTCCTGCACTTTGTGAACTTCTTTCAGTGGAATTATTCTTAGAGGCTCTTTTTCCTAAATGCAAGAAATACAAAATAAGAAATGAATTGAATTATTGTTTGTTTCAAACATTTTTATTCTAATCTTCTTCAATAAAGCAGAAAAAAAAGTAGGTTTTTATAGAAACAGTACAGAAAGTTACCA
Organism: Adrianichthys oophorus; assembly: GCA_036245035.1. Lineage (NCBI taxonomy): Eukaryota > Metazoa > Chordata > Actinopteri > Beloniformes > Adrianichthyidae > Adrianichthys > Adrianichthys oophorus. The sequence continues at coordinate 5,064,424 of BSAI01000096.1, read as the reverse complement.
AAAAAGCTGACAGTTATAACATTAATGAAGCTTTTAATGTATTTTGAAATATAAAAAGAGCTAAAAGGTCTAAAATATCTCTGCATGTCCTTGTCTTTATTGCAATGGTATACCAAGCAATGATTCTGTGCACGGCATGATGGGACATGTGAGGTAAAGGCAGTGAATTCCACAGATTGTTGATAATACAAGCTAGAACTTGGGGAAGACTCTGCTGTTATTTTACCCTGCAGAGTCTACTTAAACATCATCAGTGAGGAAAAACAAATGAATAAATATGAAAAGACAAATACTATACCGAGTCTGACTTGAAGTAACTCATGGAATTTTCTTCCAGGAGGAAATATCGTCGCTTCCAGTTCCTCATCTGGAAAGAATGGAAAAGGATGTGTGGACCTCTTCTGCATTTTTCAGTCATGATAATAATTAGCACACTGTTACACAAATATCATTTCTAAGTATATTTAGTATTTACAGACTTTATTAAAAAATTATTTTGACAAACAAGTCAATATTTATGCACTGATGGTTGCCTTATTTTCTGAGCTAAAACTCAAAGATGAAACGACAGCAGGTCAGGGAGGAACTCACCACTGCTCCCTGTTTGACGCAGTAACCCGACTTGATGACGGTGTGATCCTGAGCTGGCTTACTCAGGAAATACGGCAGCTGGCTGTGGGAACGATGAATGGCCTCTCGCTCTGCTCTGTCTGCACAGTCACCGCTGTCATGCTGGAGGATGATGGACCGGGCAGATTAAAAACAAGTGTAAGAGCTGTTTTTTTTAATGGCAGACCTTTCACACCACACAGACAACAAATAAATTTGTACATCTTTAAAAACTGAACATATACAACTAAAATCAAGTTACAAAACTTTCAAAAAATAATTCTCATTGTTAAAACAAGCTTTAAGTAAAAAAACATGTATTGAGGGTTTTTAACAATAAAGTTATGTAGTTAGTAGGCTGATCTCCTAAGACTTATGTCTTTTAAAGCTTGTTGGTGAATCGACCACAAGCTGGTTTAAAGTCTAAAAAGAGACTAATTATGAAAAATTGGATTTTCTGACACCAAGTAACCAGCTACAATCTTCAAAGAGGAAAGATTGGCAACATTTTATCACTTTAGTGAAGAACAAGAGTTCATTTGAAGACCAGGATGACATAAGGACAGCTTTGTAAAAGGAGGAAACCTGCTAAATAGAAGGATATTTGCTCTTGTTTTTCTTTTTATGTAAAAAGGTAAAGCAATAACGGAGAAGAAATTTGGCAGAAATATACCCACATTTGTAACAATTAAAACAAGAACTTTGCTTGAAAAAAAAAACGCAGAACAACTAACTATGGCAGGATTTCAAAATATGAATAAATATAAAAAACTGAAAACTGTCTTTAGAGAAAATGATTAATCAAATTCATTCATTGGTTGTGAATGTAAGTGTGTGTGGTTGTCTGTCTCAGTGAGGCCCTGAGATTGACTGGTGAACCCTTTGGGGGAGAACCCTGCTTTTGTCAGACAGTGACAAGGATAGGCTCCAGCAACTATGTGACCCAGATAGGGATTAAACAGGTTTGGGAGATGGATGAATGCATACATTGATTTTCCTTTAAAGCAAAAAAAAAAAAAAAAAAAAAAAAAGCCCACTTTTGTTAAGTTTTACTCAAAGATTCTTGAAAATTCCATCTTTATTTATTACATATTACTAGTTCTGTGGGAAAAATGTGTCTCATGTATTTAATCGCATTGGTTCTGAATGGAAATTTGGAACAAAAATAAATTCTTAAATTAAGAACTTTAAATTCAAATTGATTCCAAACTTTGGCAATGTTACTCAGCCATAAAACATTAACATCTGACCTCATCTTTGAGAAGAAAAAAAACGTTGTTTAAACTGAATAGCATAGTATTCCTCTAAAGCCCTGTAAAAGAGAGTTTCAATGTTTTAAAAGTACATTTTCTTAAACCACTCACTCTGTAAGTAGGCTACAGCCATGTTTACACAGAGGTCGTACCTGTGTCTGGGTAACAATAGGCACTCCTCCAATGATTTCAGTCTTGTAGGACACTTGCTTCTTGGGCACTGCTACATCTGGCAAACCCTTCAGGTTTTCAGAGGTCTGCTGACCATCAATCAACTTTGGCACCTTGGGAAAAATCATCATTCAAGTTTACAAGCACAATAATGTACTAAACTGTCTTCCATTGTCTTAAGTGCACAATATATGAATGAATCCACAGTTTGAAGTGATTTTAACACATCTGTTCCTTTAAACGACTACCTTACAAACCCCTTTTATATCATATCCTCCATTCATGGAGAACAATGGATTCCAGAAACTAGTCCCACAGTATCCTGTTAGTCACCCTCTGGCTCATTTCTGATTCCTTAATTGAGCTCTTACTCATTTTACATAGAAAACCAAAAAAAATCTAAGCCGTTAAATCTGAGGAGTTGTGCGAGTCTTACAGTGATCTTGGTGGCTTTATTAAGAGCGTTGACCCAGTCCACAAGGTCCTGTTGATCATTGGCCTGCAGGAAGAACTTCCTCATCCCAGCATTGATGACTAACAGATCAGGAAAACAGGAGTGGAAGCATCAAGGGCTGAACTGGAATGTGTGCCTTTTCACTTACGTAAAATATGAATTATGAATGCCAGCAGAGCCTCTGCTTCTTCAAAATACATGTGGGAAGGATTTTTCTCTACAGATTCAGCTGCAATCTTCTTACTTCAGAGCTTTATTTCAAAATATGTTTTCAAAAGCATTAGAATTTGAATAAAAGTGTTTCAACTGCATTGACATTTTTGGGTCAGTGAATGATTAGCTGTAGATCAGGATTTAGGAACTCTCTACAATAAATCCTCCTTGTGTTCTCTGTATCTTCTGAACTTACTGACAAATGAAATCATGAGAACTAGACTGCTGCAAAAGCTAGTTCAATCATTCAAATCACAATTCTTTCACACTTTTCATAACTTAGATTTAAAAAATCTCTTTCTAAAAATTATTGATGAAGAAGAGGTTAACTTTTTGAAGACAATTCCTGCAAACTGGTGTCTGCCTCAAAGTCAGACATAACAAAATATGCAACTGCAAACTGCCAGTTTTGTATGTATGGCGCACAAGCAGCACTGTTAAAAATAACCTCAATTATCTCAGATTTAGGATCTGATTAGGACCTTGATATCCTGTCAAAACCTCAACGAGGCAGCCGGCACACACACAGCCACACAACACACACGGACGCCGTGGCCAACTTTTTCTCACACATGGACATTTCCTGTGATTGAACTGGATGGAAAGCAGGACGGAGAGCAAGAGCTCAAAAACAGAGCTGGAGATTTAAGTTCACATGTTCTCATTCACAATATGTGGATATTTTAAGAATTGCAGGTATGTTTTAGCTTAACTTTTGTTGCTGATTTAAATGAATCCTTGGAGCACATGAGCTCAAATCTGTCAAAAATTCACCTGCTACTTTATTGCCTTACGGCGCTCAAGCGTACCGACTGTTTTATAAACGGTGCGTTGAGAAATGAGCATAATATAGGTTTTTCATTTTTTAAGAAGCCACTTATTTTATCAAAGTGAAAAAACAAAACTACCAACATTGTAAAGTTAATTCCTCTCAAAAAACAACCCCAAAGCGATATTTTGATCCATTCTGAGCGTTACTCTTAAAACCTGCGCTCTGAGCACCTGCGCCTCCCAAGACACTTGTCTTCTCCTGAGCTCGGTCTCTATCACACATTTATCTTGACTTAAATGAAACTTCAACCACTTTAACCTCATTTGGACTACAAATATCTTCTAATAATTGCCCCAGATTTCATTCATTATCTGGCAGACCAACGGTTGTTGAAGTCTGGCTTTTAATCACGTAACAGATGAAATGGTGATGGGTCAACAGGGTTATTTAGTAGTAAATTATGATTATAATACTGCCTTTAGTCACAAAATGTAAACAGTAGATGAATGTTTCAGGATTTAATGAAATTATCTACAGTTTTAATAAAGTAGCTATTACTGATTAGCGTATGGAAAAAGGTGGTTTCCAAGACCAGCTACTATTACGACACTGTCTCAATATTTCTTCCATTCCGGCATTTATTGGAAACAGGCGTCAATCAATAAGAGATGTACCACTGCTAGAGGTTTTATGACACATATCTCACAAAGTCCAAACTCAGACACTTCAAGGACACAGCAGTCTGGAGTTGAAAACAAAAGATGAAAAGAGCCTTAAAATGTGGCACCGCAGTGGAATTAGACAAAAGTTTTCATTGGGCTAGTGCAGCTTCAACTCAAAACTTTAAGTTTGTAAAACAACATTTTTGAACATTTTTTAAAGGTATTCATTCAATCTTTTATTTTGAACGAAACAGTTTTTAAAAAAAAAGCTTAAATAAGACAAAATAGTGTAGTGTTCTTCATCCATGGTCCTCAAGATCTACCATCCAGATTATTTAGGGTGGTCGTGGTGCAGAGGTAGGGCGGTCAACCTCTGATCAGGAGATCGCAGGTTTTTTGTCTTGGTGCAAGACACTGAATTCCACATTGCTCCTGGTGGTTATAGATTTGTGCCAGTGTTCGGCAGCAGTGTGTGAATGGAACTGTGACTGTAAAGCACTTTGGGCCTTCAAGGAAGGTAGAAAATTGTACTATACAAGTTCACACCATTTACCAGGATCTACCGTCCCGCTTGTCCAACCAGCAACTATTAGGTGCATTAAGCCTTAAGATGGTAGTTTTTGAGGATTAGAGTTGAAGTCCACTGTTACAGTGCTTAAGGACAACATGAAGTTTATTTCACTTGAGTTAAACATGGAAAAGGAAGTAGCTAAATTTTCTCAATCCCTGCGCGGTTTTCCTTTAATGAATCATTCAATGGGTTTAACTTTAACCCAGTAGATGTTTTGGGATTCATTCCTCCAATCTTTCATAGTCACTCTGAGTCATTGCTTTCCCTCACTCAAAACACTGAAATATTTATATGCACAACAAGAAATGCTGCAGAAGATCCATGAGCAAAGGGCTGTAATGCCTTTGAAAAAAAATCTGAATGAAATTGTATTTTTTTAATAGTATAATAAAACCATGAAACTACAAGCAAATATACCAACAATGAAATTAAACTACAATTATTAACAGTTGTAAAATGCTAGTGCAGAGACAAAAACCCTATCTGCACAAAAGAAAGCTACACAGCATGAGACTGAGGTTTAAAGAGCAGACATAGACTGTAAACACTTAAAGTAGGTTACATTAAAGATGCTAAATTCAGTCAAACTTAATTGGCATCAATAATAAAATAATCATCATCATAAATGTCTTCAGGACATGTCAGACAGACTGTGCATGTATTCAAACAAGAAAAAAATATATAGCAAGACTTACCAAAACAGAACTCTGCTTTAGGCCTGAGCTTGGTGGCATCACTGACCTTCAAACAGACACACTCATTAGCTCCCCATTCCATCTGACAGGATTATTTTCAATTTTAGACCATAGGACATCTACTCACCTTAGAGATGTAAGTGAGCTTTAGAGAGCCAACACAGTCTGTGCCGACAGGCAAGTTCTGAGGGTAAAGCGGTTAAAAAAGACTGGTTTTAGACGAAGTAAACAGATAGTAGAATAGTAGTAATAGTAAAAAACACTCAACAGTGAAAGCTTTATAGCTGTAAAATATTGCAAAATTATATAAAACAGGCAAAAACCTTCTGCAAATAAAAATTATTTTGTTAACTCCAGCAGATTTAATACTGTTAAAGTTATCAGTGCTTTGATGGGTCTCTAAAATGAGGAAATTCATATTTACATAAAATAAAAATTTATATTTTTTAATCCAGAAAAAGGGACTCAATCATTTAGAGATTTTTTTTCCCACTACAGCATTTAAAAATCCTCCTTGCAAAACCACACAAATGAAATTCTTAATAACTGCATTAATCAAGAGAGGCACACCAAGAATATTATCATTAAGAAAATCCAACTATATGGATCACATAAGACATAAAATTCAGATTTTATTGTTGAGCATAGTCAACCCTTTTATCACCCATTATAAATAAAAGATAATGCTCACACAAATCTTTTCATGAATTAAAATTCAAACTTTATTTTATTTTTTTGTTCAAACAGAATTGCATAATTTCAATGTATTTGATGTTGTGATGCTGCCTCGGAACGAAAACATTAAAAAAAACATTATATTTGCATTCATGAGTAAATAAATAAGACCGTTTAACAATAAAAAGCCTGGAAAAGTATAAAAATGTGCTTCTCCACACTTGTGTAGGTCAGCTGATAGCTTTAATGTCCTCATTTTTAACTAACAATTTATTCAATTGTACAAATTCGATTTTTTTTCTTCCTTTTTTATGCGAGCCAAAAATCAAACAAAAAGCTAAGCTACCATCATGTTGCAGTTACCTGTGGGTTGTCCATGAACCACACCAAGCTTCCCTGCTGGGTGTCCAGTATGAAATACCGCCGCAGGAACTTGCCGCTGCCCTCATTCTCCTCGATGTCCAGAAAGCCACAGATGCGGTTCTGTCGGTCCACGTAAGGCATCTCGCCACCGGGACATTCCCCGGCCTGCTGAGGCCGGGAGCGGAGAAGGAGAAGCAGGGGCAAGCGAGACCAGGAAGAAGTCCTTGAAGAAACAGCCAAAGACAGGAGGGAGGGGGGAAAAAAGTGTGAGGCGGAGGAGAGGAAATGAGGAGTTTTGCTTTTCTTTGTAATGAGCTTTAGTCCCTCTTATTGTATCTACTGAATCTGTAGTCGCCGTGCCACCTGGAGCTCACCAGGCCAGAGCCACACCATGTGACCCAAACCACACTCTGTTTTTATTCTTTTATGCGTCACCCACTTTTTTTTTTCCTCTGCGAGTCTCTTTTTCCCCTGTAACACATACTCAACACATCGTCACTCTCTCCTCTACTTCCTACGCCTACTTGCTTGCTCTCTTTTTTTTCCCCCTCTTCCTTTGCAGTCGTCTCCTTTTTCACATTCTGAGCCTTCTCCTCTCAACTGCTCACTCATCTCATTTGGCAAGCCTCTGCCCAGCCCCTCGCCTCCCTTCTTCCATCTCCAGCTCAGCATTGCTTACGTATGGCCAAAAACCTTGCATACATGGCTAAGATCAGCCACGTTTTCCACCCCACAACAACCCCAATGATCTGTGCGGAAGAGAACTTTTAAACTCCTTAGATTAAACCCATTCAGAAAAAAACAAATGACCACTAATGCTATTCAGCTTTGAGAGTGTGAATGCGACCATCTTGGTGCAGTTTGCGTGAGCTACTGTTTTCTTTTAGGGCCAAACTCTAAAAATAAAAAATAAAAAAGAAGTGAATAAGACACATCTGAAAAGCAAAGATAAAGCCTCTCTTTCTCCAACATTATGAGCGGTGGGTGGATTGGGGGGGGGGGGGGGGGGGGTCTGCGACAAAAGGCTCGGTTGTTGTCCATGGACTGGGCGACGTCAGAATCTCAAACTCTGCATTTACTTGAGTTTTCGCGATGGACAACTGGACACAGAGGCATTAGAATTGAACGGGACAGAGTGACCATCATCATAAGAGACAAAAGCAAAGTAAACAGACAACCTTAAATACTAAATGACTAAATTACAGATACTTTTAGCTGTTTTTTTTATAGATGGCCTGAAAAGCTTTCTCAGGATCTCTTTGGGAATTTGTTGGGGTTTTTTTTTAACGTCTGCACTTGACTTTTTGTTTCACTTTGATTTTTATCATCACGAGTCATGAACGCCTTTTGACCAGTTGGGACTTGTATCTGAGCGTCGCTGAATGTCAACTTCCTCCCTGATCTGCAGTTTGTTTTCCTGCTTATCTAGTCCATTGTGCTTCCATTTCTGTTTATGGTTTTGCCGTCGTTTTCAGCAACAGCGCTTTGTTTTGCTGGTCAGAAACAAACTGATGCGGTTGGCAATCTAGACAACAATCGGAGCAAACACACAACAAACTATACAAGTGCGTTCAAGCCACCCATGCTATGAGCCACGGTCCACGCCACATCATCCAGAGCACTGCACCTTTTGTTGATAAGTTCTGGCTGTGGTTTCTTACTAGAATTAAACAAAGTCATTTGATTTAAAGACCCACTCCAATGAAAATTAAAATTTATAATTTATAATTTTTCTCATGACAGAGCACAAAAGAATTTAAGATTACATTTGGATTTCTTAGTACCATTCATTCATTCATTTTCCAATCCGTTTTTTCCCTTCGGGGTCACGGGGTTGCCGGAGCCTAACCCGGCTACTCATGGGCGAAGGCAGGGGACACCCCTGGACTGGTCGCCAGTCTGTCGCAGGGGCCACAATCACACACCCATGCACACTAACATTCACACCTAGGGACAATTTAGAGTAACCAATTAACCTGTGAAGCATGTTTTTGGACGGTGGGAGGAAGCCGGAGTCCCCGGAGAAAACCCACGCATGCAGGGGGAGAACATGCAAACTCCACACAGAAAGGTCCCCCAGCCAGGACTTGAAACGGGAACCTTCTTGCTGTGAGGCAGGAGCGCTAACCACTGCGCCACCGTGCAGCCCTTCTTAGTACCAGTATTTATTTATTCAAATCATGATGGATCAGGAACAGATACTCAGGTTTGTGACGCAGCAACTGTGATAGCCAAAGTCTCCCCTTCTCTACTTCAATTCTAAATCCTCCAACTTGCAGACAAATAGATCCATGAACGTTTTCATTGTCCTCGTCTGAGCTGGTATCAGGCTCAAAACTGTAGCTTCAATATTGTTTGCCATTGTTTGTTACGCTAATGCTAGCTTGAGGTTGTGGAGCTGTAAGCTAGCGGGAGAGAGTGTAAACAAAGGAATGCTGGGATGTCAACGTAGGGTTACTGTCATGTCAGCGGTCCCTTCCCACACCCCAGAAGCAAATGTCTGATGAACTCCTGCAGAAAAATATTTCTTAAAAACTACTTTTTTAAAATTATTTTGGCTAAAAACTGTACAACCATAATTAAAAGACCACTGGGAATGGTTTTAAAATAAATAAAATATAGTTGGAGAGGGACTTTAACTCTATAAAATAGCAAAACAGAGCATATTTGAAGTAATTTGGGCCTCTTAAAAATGATTTTGAGGTTAAAAAAAAAAAAAAAAAAACCATTGAAAAACAAACAAAAAAAATGTTGGCCCCTATGTGGAGGTATTTTAGTTATTTAAAATCCAACAAAAAAACAGAGTGACGTGCACTGTAAATTGTGCAGAAGGCATGTTCTAAAACTGGAAATACCACCAACCTTTTAATCACCTGAAGCAGTGCCACAGAGCATGCTCAGTCTCAGACTGAAACAAATGATCATTCATTCTCCAGCAAAACCCAACAAAGTCAAGACCTTCACAGCAGCAACAGTCTAAACTACGAGAAGAAATTCAGAGAATTTGCTTTTCACTAGCTTATTCAGAGGATGTTGACAAAAATGTTTGTCAATTTTATGTTTAATGTATTTGTAGAATTGTATTTGTTAATGTATTTGTAGAATTAATGCTTTGTTTTTAAATGGAACTGATCAAGCAGTTTAGTGTTCTGTTTTATTCATGTTCTCTTTTGAAACGTCAAAGCTCAGTTTAGTTTGTAATGTTTATGCTTTTTTTGTTTTCTGGGGAAAAAACTGTTCAAAAAAAATCATGTTCCTTCTGTGCATCTGTAATTTTTAAAGTATGATAGGAAATAAATATTTAAATACAAACCTGATGATGATTCCACATTTCTCTAATGAGCCACAGAGCGTTCAAATTAAACAAATATTGTTATTGAATTTATATTGCTTTTTTTAATATTGTAATTTGATATTTTTAAGCCAGTCCAACTTAAAGCAGTACAAGGTTTCAAATTTTAAAATTACTTCTTGCTGCCTTGATTTTTCCTGGTTGGAATGAGCAAATGCTGTATATACTGTATTTTCCACAATTAAGAAAGTTTGATCCAATGAAAATTACTTTAATAAATGCAAATGGTGCTACAAAATTGCAGGAGTGTCCAATCTCAGTCCTTTAGGGCTGGTGCCCTGCTTGTTTTACAGATTATTTTTGCCCCACCTTCTATTGATCACATGGATCAGGTAAATGCTGCAAAAGCAGGTAATGAGAGACAAGCAGGACAGAAGGCACAGAAGATTGAGACTGGACGTCCCACATTTCTTTAGTTTTTTTTTTTTTTAATAAATGATCAAATGGTTAAAAACAAAACCAGCTTACTCAGGATCCTTGTCAAAGTGATTAAGTTTACCTCAGGTTCACAAAGGCAATAATACTTCCTGTACTTCAACAAGACCTAACAAGAGAAATTTAGCATGAATGTACTGAAAACACAATCAAAAGGGAACCAAAAGACAATGGAGGTGAAGTTATAAATTCAAACTAATTCAATTTAGAGTCTGAGATGATCCATGATTCAATTAAGGAACAATTGAAATCAGATGACAAAAAGAACTTTTCTTAAAGTTAAATGTTCTACGTGATTAGGATAGATTCCAGAAGATGTCACAGCAGAAGAAAAACAAATATCATGACATTTAATATATGAGGAAATAAAAAAAAGAATTTAAACCAGTAGAACCAATTCACAGAAAAAGCCTGACTCACTGCAGAGGTTGTTGTTATTTTCAAACAATATAAATAAAGGTTTTATGCTCACAGCGTGAACTGGTACGTCAGACGAAGAAAACAAATTCCAGAGTATTGATCCTAAGTTTGCAAAGAGAGAAAAACAAACTTCACAGACAAACGTCCCCAACCGAGACGGAACTGAGAGGAGCCCCGTTTCAGTGACAGCTGCAGTGGGCGAACGTTAACCTCAAACTAGCGCCGCGTTAGCAGCAGCATCCACAGCTGGGCTCTCCGGCCTCGAAAAGACCGCCTGCTTCAAGCTAGCTTTAGCACCCAGCCAGCATGTAGCACGGTCACAAAAACCGTCATATTAAGACTTTAAACCGACACTTTTTATGCGCCACCGAGCCACTAACACTCTCCAATTTGACCGAGCTCATATTTTAAGTTTCCTCATCTGCGCTGACCCAGTTAATGCCGACGACTACTGTTATCCATATTCGACCATTTTCAACTTTAACAATGCGACCTAAAAGTGGTGTGTTTTAGTTATTCAAAAATACGTTAAACTAACCAGTTTGAGTTAATCGAATTGTCCCATCAGTAGCTACCTCAAGTCAGCGGCTGTGGTATCGGTGTTGTTGGGGCTGTCCTCTGCTCCTCAGCCCATCTCCCCCCCGATTCAGGACAATGCTGCTCTACCGAGCTGTGCTGCCATAGATCGTGTCTGATAAAGATGGCTGCTCCGAAGCTGAAAATAAACATGCCCAACAACCGTGAGTTGTACGCCAGCTGTTTCACAAGTCAATCTCTGATTGGGAATTTAATCTTTTTACTTACGCAACATTATTTACAGGTAATTGGAAAGCTAAAAAAAAGTAATTTCCTTCGTATTTGGGAAATTGTTATCAGAGTTTTCACGCGGAGAAAATAAAAAGTTTGAGTAAGAGGTCTTTCTTTTCATTACCTCTCAGTGTGAAAGTATAAAACCGGCAGTGGTAGGCGGCAGCATGGACGGAAAGCAGTGCATTCATATCAGAGAGGTAATTTAGCGACATCTAACGTTTAATAGCTGCAGTAGTTACCGGTAAACTGGTTTTCCATGACGTAACGTTGCCATTCTATTTTGTTTCTGTAAATAACATGGTACACAATGAAATGATATTTTTTATGCTGCAGACAATTAACAGCTCATAAATTAAAGTTTAAATGAGGGAATTTTGAGCAAGATTCATCAATACAGTTTACTTTAATGAAATTATAGTATTTAGTGTTGGACGTTTTTATTTGTATTTGTTTATTTACTTTTTAGGAAATACTGTTAAAAAAGATCATCTTATGGGACGCTCGTTTTGAATGTTATTTCTACAAATGATTATAGTAACATTTATTTAACAAAGGTTTCGGGGAAATCCCCATATGTAAACGCTTAATCTGACATACTCACTTTTAAAAGTTTTTTTCATTTTTCTTAAATTCAAAACTAAAATGAACTGATTTGGCAGCCAACCAGATTGTGTACATCATTTAAATGAAGTATTTGTCTATTTTTTAAAATCAGCATATTTTTGAATCAGGAACAGGTGAAAGTAAGTTTTGAAGTGGAGGCAGGGCAGGAAGTAGCTGCTGCTGCTGATGTGAAAGTTTCAGGCTGCCTCTGCTCTCCTGGCAGGTTCACTGCTTTGCCACTAGACACCTTACAGTCGATCATGGAGGAGGAGGAGGACAGCTATCCAGAAATGAGACGTTTCCTCCAGCTGTGGCCCCTTCAGAGGCTGCGTTCCCAGAGTGACGTCTCCGGGTTCCGCTCCAGAGTGTTGCTCAGGCTCCGGGGAGCCCGTTCAGGTAGGCAAACTGCATCCTAAACCTCAACAGCAGCAGTCCAAATGCAAACGCCACTTAAGGGTTTAGATTTATTAATTTTGACCCCAAATTTCAGCATCATATTATAATTTCCAACATTGTTTGTCTTCATTATCCTAAAAAGCTTCATATTTTTAGCTTTTGCAAAACTCTTGGTTGAAAGGGTTTCCTACCAAAGGATCAAAGTGATCTTCAAACAAATAACTTTTTCTATTTGTGTGATTCCTACTGTTTCCTCTAACATATGTGGAACTGTCCACTAAAATAACCAGTTTAAAAAGGATAAGTCGCATTGAGACTGTTCCATCCTTGCACATTTGTGCTGGGGAGGAATAGGCTCAACAAAAGAAATGCGCTGGCCGTGTAACACTTTGGCTGTGGTGTTAACCGACAGTATGTCGTCAGCCTCCTTTTCAAATGTCATTGTGACGGTTTTTCGCTGCCTGACGACTGCGGCTGCTGAGCACTCACAGGCTCTTGTGTGTCAGTGGCTAGAACCACTCCCTCTTCATCTTCATCCTGCAGCATTCGCTTCACTTGCTCTCTTTTCGCTGCATCCTTCGGGTTTCAGTAATTTTCAGTTTTTGTGTCAGAGTTGCCTTCAGACTGATTTATATGTATTTTTTCTTGCTTGTTTTTTTTAGGTTTTAGACTTTCAAGTGCAAAAAGTGTTCCAATTTCCTGGTTCAGGCAACACCTGTGTAATAAATAAATAAATACACAAATTATATTCAAGTTTATTTAAATCTCTTCCTCCTTCTGAGGTTTAACATTTACAATTTGAAATAATTCAAACCTGATGAGAAAATTGATGTATATAATCTTTCTAATGTGTTCTAGAACATGAGGTAAGAGTAATTTGTTTTATTTTGTCTAAGTTTTTAAAAAGTCAACTCTTTTGACTCTAAAAACACTCATTTTGTTACACTTATCTTACTTCAATATCATGTTTTTTACTGTTAAATTGTTTTTAAAATGAGCAAAAGCATTTGACATTCATCATCAAACATTTAGAGGACACTAAAACCTCTTTATTGACAATGCATTTGAAGATATAATTATGTGAACTTATTGTGTTTTTATCAGACTAAAGGAAAGTCTGCAAACATTTTTTGAAATAGATCCTGTTTATTTGACAAATTATTGTTATGTATTCATATTAGATTTAATCGCTTTAAATAAGTTTGGTAAATTCTAAAACATTATACACAGCAAGTGTATCATATTGGGTTTTCAGTTTTTATTTAATCAGTATGAAGATAGAGCGTCTGTGTTGTTGGGAATGCAGACTTCTTCTATTTACAAGTAAATCTAAATGTAAGCATGGGAACATGATGTATGATAATGCTCAGGCAGATTGGGTGACGCTCCTCCTTGTAAATAGCATGTTGTCCTAAAGATGGATGCTCTAACATGCGTAATTACAGGGCTTAGAGGGAAAAAAAGAAATAAGACAGGAAAAGTGGATTACAAAAGAAGTGAGAAAGAGACAGACGAGTTTAAAAAAGACAAAAGATGTAAAAATTGACTAAAAGGGATGAACAGAAGGAAGTGAAAAAAGAGAAAAATCCTTTTGGATGCTCTTTTCAAAATAACAATAATTAGAGACCTTTTTTTTGACTTGATAACCAAGTGTTAATAATCACTTGCTTAAATGTGCTTTGTGCAACAGCAGCTCTTTCCCCCTCACTCTTGACAGTCTTATCTTAGCTGCAGCCAGGGCTTCTGTTAGAAACATTGGAAGAAAATATTGCACATTGATGTACTTTTTCAAATATGCACATTTTTCTAATGGCCTTGTCTGAAAAAGACAATCCTCCTGGGTATGTCATGGTGTACCGGAAAACCTTTACCATCAACATGTGTGGATGAGAGACTATACAGAAAAGGGTAACTTTTAAAAGTCTATAAAAACCAAAAAGGCAAAGTTTCAGTCAAAATTCTTGGAATTTTTGGTCCAATATTGAAAAAAGTGGGGAAAAGATCCCTTAAAGCTCAGTTGATTTGGCTTTAAACCAGTCACCACTGGTTAGTGTTGACAGATTGTTACAAATAACAAGACTGATGCTCAGTTTGTCAACCTGTTCTTAAATATTTTTTCAGTAGGTTTAAAGCCCATTGTAAAATTTAATTGATGTTGAATTTATACAGATGAATTTGCCTTCATTGGTTGTTTATAAATTCATAGAGAAGGATCTTACATTACAAAATCAAACCGATTTCTTATGGTGATGCTCCAAGATTTATGCTGGGACTCCTTTTCTTTTCACAGCGGATGTTTTGTCCTTTGGCAGGGCCACCCACTCACATTTCCACTTATGCAGTTAGTGCTGTTCACTTTATTATTATTATTATTTTTTAATACCTTTGGTCTTGCTAAAAGAAGCTTCAACGTTTACTACGCTAAGGTAAAGTGTCAAACAGTTTACATGGAATTTAATTCTGGGAGGCCCCCCAAGTCACTAAGCCACTAAGCCATACAACACAAAAAATGTGAACTTTTAGATTTGTTAATTTTTACTTTAAAATTTTATGTTTAAAATAGTTTTTCATAAATGCCCAGAAACTAATTGAGATCCATGAATGCTTGTTGGCACGAGTTGTGATGTTCAAGTATTTGTTTTGGACAAAATTACATCAGAAAGACAACTCAAAACACATTTGTAGGAAAAAGAAAAAAAAAGAGCAAGTATTACCTTTAGTTTAGGTCCTTTATCTGAAAAAACAGATAAATAAATAAAATCTGAAAAAAAAAAAATTCACTATCTTCTGTACATTTACCTGGTTTAGAACATTAAAACACTGCTTTTTAAATTCAAGCTGCAGACATATTTCCAAAGTTTAGGGTAACATGAAGGATGATTAACTTGTGGCAAACAGCAGATGAATGTAAACCAATAAATTCACTGACCAATCAATAACACACAGATGTATTGTGTTGTCTTTGTGATTAACCAAACATTTGAGATACATTGTAATATTTTAGGAAGATGTTTGTCTTTTGGACAATTTTAATTTCTTTTTTTTTCTTGGTTTTGGGTCATATAATGATAGTAAAGAATGCTGTGTATCCATAAATAATATTTAAATCTTTTCAGGTGTTGCCTTGAAGCTGTTTGCCCATTATTGACATTGGTTTGTGTTGTCACACAAAGTAATGCAAGTCTCACTTCCCTTTTCATTCCCCCTGCATCTATCAGTAATACTGTGGTTACTCACTAATCCTTTAACTATAAATATTTGCTGAAGCGCCTTAGAAGCAAATGGACAGGATGTCAACAACCCGAAGCACAGGCTAAAAATAATTTTTAGTTTCTGAAGTGACTGTATGTAATGGAAATTTAATTATAACTCGATGGCTTTAGGAAACAGAAAAAAATGCTGAAGACATCATCGAAAGAGCCCTAGTTAAAGTTGTTTCCACAGTAGACCACTGGAGGATGTGTGTGAGAATTAAGATGAAGAAACTGAAGATTAATGTTGTTTTCAGTTCATTCCTTTAGCTACTGGCAAGTCAAAGATTAGTTTGTTTTTTAAAGAACTACAAGCTCACTATCATGAAACATTTTGGTTCTACTAGTTTTTTTCAACAGTTACAGTAACATTTTCTTCCTTTACCTTTTACTAAGTTGTCTTTTTAATCATCAGATATGCACACCAAGATTTCTGCAAACATGCAATTCAAATATAGGCATAACAGTTTTTTTCTATTTTAAATGCAAAAATTGCAGCATTAGAAACAAATGCAGGGGTGCTTCCAAATTTTCCGGGGCCATGGGCAAAACTTTTTTGCAGGATATAGCACTTAAAAAGTAAAAGCATTTTGAAAACTTTTATGAGGGTACTTTTTAAAAAAAAACAAAAAAGTTAAAAAACCACTTGCAAGCGAACAAATAGCCAACCACTGTAATAAAATAACAGAGAGAAAGAAATACAGACAGTTTTTAAGAATTATTTTCTATTTTCTTGTAGTTTACACAGCTGTAAAAAAGATATTGATCATTACCTGTGTTTTTCTTTGACACTGTCATTTACTTTTCAGTACATCCATGATTTTCTGGTTGCCTGTTGTTGTGTGCTGCTGATCTCATGGTGAGATCACGATTAAAAGTGAGATCTTGGATAAGACTTTTTGATGAGCTTTTCAAAGATCCGTTGCCCTCAAAAACAGACTCCGGTGATCTTGAATTTGATCTTTTTTTGAGTTTCTGCAAGGATGCTGCAACTGCAGAAAGTCTTTCACTAAAAATGTATTGGAAAAAAAACAAACAACTTCATGCTTAATCTAAGTAGACCATCATGCATTGCTGCCAGGAGTCAGCAAATCTGAAGCAGACCAGCATGGGGCTGACGTGGCATGCTAACTAACGCTAACAGCAGTGCTTTGTTTCTGTAATTTTCTCACCTATTGTGAAGCCGCGAGCACAATGACTCAGAAATTTAAACTGTCAAGTTCATCTTTGCCTAAGGTTCAAAATTTCAAAAATAGTTATTCACTTACCGGGGCTGCACGGTGGCGCAGTGGTTAGCGCTCCTGCCTCACAGCAAGAAGGTTCCCGGTTCAAGTCCTGGCTGGGGGACCTTTCTGTGTGGAGTTTGCATGTTCTCCCCGTGCATGCGTGGGTTTTCTCCGGGTACTCCGGCTTCCTCCCACCGTCCAAAAACATGCTTCATAGGTTAATTGGTTGCTCTAAATTGTCCCTAGGTGTGGATGTGAGTGTGTATGGGTGTGTGATTGTGGCCCCTGCGACAGACTGGCGACCAGTCCAGGGGTGTCCCCTGCCTTCACCCATGAGTAGCCGGGTTAGGCTCCGGCAGCCCCGTGACCCCGAAAGGGATAAAGCGGATTGAAAAATGAATGAATGAGTTATTCACTTAACTTTACCAGAAAAACTTTAGTTGTTTACTGGTATTTCTTACATTTGGAATATTAAAGGTACACCCAGGGTTTAAGTGAATCGGTAGAATACTTACAATTTGTAGGAAGTAAAAAAAACAACATGTAAAAAAGAAAATAAGTTAACAACTACAAAAAATTACAAATTTTTTTCATAAAGACATTAAATTGTGTAAAATACCATCAATTTTACTGCATATTTTTTTAAAAAAGAAAAACTTCACTTTTTATCCATTACTGTTTGAAATGCCTACTTATGAAGCACTTTAGCAGTAAAATACAAGTTAAAAAATGCATCGCCACCAAAGAGACACAAAATGAAAAATAAAATGTGTAAGGTACACTGTATTCACATGAAGAAATAGATGTGCTTTGAATGCACTGATGGACCATGTCTGAGTGCATATATTAACATGTAAAAGGATAAAAATTGCATAATATTTAGTTGCCATCAACAGAAACGTCAGTTAGATTTTTGATATATCCTTGCTGCTGGAGTTGTGTGTTTTTGTTCTTTTTAAAAAAGTTTTCTACCATTTTTTTCTTAGAATCTCAAGTTTTTGGGGGGCAATTCTGTAAATATACTTGCAAGCAAATTCATGCAATATTTTAAAATGTACATTTACTGCATTTATATATTTTATTAAATATAAACTACACTCACTGGTCACTTTATGAGGCACACCTGTCCAACTGCTTGTTAACGCACATTTCTAATCAGCCAATCACATGGCAGCAATTCAATACATGTAAGGATGTAGACGGGGTCAAGATGATCTACTGAAGTTCAAACCGAGCATCACAATGAGGAACATTGACAAACAGAGACAAGCACAGGCTGGGAGGGAGACAGAGGGCCTGAGATGGAAAGAAAAACCATTAACTTTTAATGCTTTTTATTTTAGCAAGTATATGCAAGAGGGGAGGAGCTGACAGACAGAGGGTAAGACAACCAGGGAGGAATGAGCAACGCAGGTGGGCAGTACAGAGAGAACAGGGGGAGGAGAAGAAATGAGGGAAGAGGGAAGAGAGAGACAGAGAGACTGCGAGTCAGGAAGAGGCAAGGATCAGCTCACAGAGCTGGTCATATGCCTCCTGGGGTCAAATCATGGAACATGATGGTAAGTTTCCTCCTCCTATGAGAAAATGCACTTCCCTCTTCATCTCTGCTGTGACTATCTGTCTGTCTGCGATCTCTGTGGCTGTGCTAAATTTACTTTCCTCACAGGGCATCGTCCATGCTGTCACCTGTTAGTTGGTTTGTAAGTTGTTTCAGAGGTTAGGCGCAAACAAAGGCCTTGAATGAGGCCGTGTGTCTCATGAATTGGCTTTGTAAAGGAACACCCGATGTAAAAAGAGCTCCATGAGTCAACAGAAGTGCATTTGGTTGCTTTGTGACACCATGCAGCGTGTGAGTGTGTTGAATGTCTAAAAATTATTCCTTGTTTAAGTACGTAGCTCAACAGCTGGAGCTTGTTTTTCTAGTAAGTCCACACCTCTCCCTGATTTCAGAATTTGACACAAACAACAATGACCTACTGTCACACCTTAATGGTAGAAGATGCTTCACTTTGTGGGAAATTTGTTTGCTCGCCTAACATCTCTGTCATCCTACACAGCTTTTACGGATACCTTCAAAGGAATCATTGGATTTGTAAATCTATGTGAGCTTTTCTTGTGATTAAGACAAATGTCGAATAGCAACAATGAATCTTTCAGTAGAACTAACTAAACTATTACAAATAGCAAACCCTAATGGGCACGGGCACACGTGAATGACTTCAAGCTGGCGTGTGCATTTTCTCTCCCTGCTGTTTAATAAACATTTTTCATTTTTATGACAATGCAGTCCAACACGGATATAGTAATTTACCGCCATTTAAGGGAGCTCCATCATCTCACTGAATGTCTCAAAGTTTCAAGTTTTTGAAAAAGCCATGTCTTGTTGTTTTGTTGGCTTCCAAAACCAAATGTATCTGTTTGGAATAGCTGTGTTTATAATGCTTCTTGTTGCATTTGGAATTAATGTGTCAGACAAATACATTAGCCGGGTCGTTGGGGCCTCACTCAGCTGAAGACAGACCTCGGTGTGTCCGTAAATGCTGACTGGACGATGGCCAAAGCAGTCATCACCAACCAGCTGCAATCTACTTTTAAACAAGCCTCCAAAAGAGACGTAATTTCTTAAAAGCTACACAATACAACTGGGTAAATATAGATGCTAACCAAAGCAGCTTTTGTCACAAATAATGATTCAAACTGGTGTAGAGATTAAATAGGAAGCTGTTAAAATAAAAGTTCCCTATTTTATATTCGATTAAGTTTGCCTCCCAAATAATCTGTTATTTTTTCATGTCACAGAGGGAGGGAGGGGCTTTTTTCTGTGGTTATTATTAACCATGCCCTGCAGTAATGTATCTGTCTTTCCTTTAGCCCTTTTTATGCCCGTCTCACTACCTTTCTGTCTCTCCAGCTCGCTTTCTCCCTAAGATCTCTGACTGCCTGTCTGGCAGGATGTCAACTATTGATTTATACCAGCAACATTTTAGCAGTGATGGCAGCTTATGGGCTTTGCAGAACAGAATACAACAAACAGGAGATCAGGTTTCAGACAAGCTGGCTGGCAGATGTGAAAAAGGAGGAATGGAAACTACTGTATTGGAACATAATAAGAGAGCACTAATAAATCATCGAGAAATGTGTTTTTTTTTTTTTTAAAGTTAAAAGCAGAGTTAAATTCTTCCTTGCAGGATTATGATTTTTACCAACAACACACAAAAAAACTCCTTACTTTTTCTTTAGATTTATCCAGAAAATACAGTTCGCAAATGTCTGTTTTACTCACTGAAGGAGTAGCAGATAAAAATATCAAAATAAGGCAACATATTTAAATGTTTTCTACTGTTCTTTTCTCAAATGCCTTATAAATAATAGGTTTTTCTGTTCATTTGAGCTGTTTTAGAACTATAATAAGTATGCATTCCTTCTATGACTTACTCAGAAAATGTCAATGCTATTATCCTAACTTCTTTTCTGAAACTCTATTTGATGGGACTTACCTCTCCAGATGAAACCTGTATCCCCTTTTCCATTTTTTAGGCTCTTAAAAGTCCACCAAACTTGTGAAAACTGTTTTTCTGCGCTTCCATTTAGCACAGTCTATTCACTTGTGCAACAGGGCCTGCTTCTTCCTGAATCACACTTGACTGTTATGACAGTTTGCAATCTGAATCATGGGCCTAGAAAAGAAATGTCCGTGCCCAGACTCTTGGAAAGGTCAGTTTGTCCATTCCAATGAACGTTAATTGATTTTACTTAAACTTTTTATGCATTAATGGATTTTATGCTGCTGCATAAATTGAAAGAATAAATATTTATTGTTGTCTTTTCTTTTTTTTACTGTTCTGAAACTGCAAAGTCATGCTTCAACTGTATGATGAGACTGAAACATGGTGGATGCAGGGTTTAATTATTAAGTCAGAGTGGTGGGGTGGGCTCTGAAAAATAGCACTTAAACAATTATTATCTCCTGTTCTGCTGAGCTACTACTTAATATTTGATGACTCCTTTCCTTCCTTTAGACCCCTCTTTTTTCACCTTTGTCTTCATTCGTCGTTATGGTCAGTGACAGGTCAGGCCCCCTCGGTTAATCTCTGTTATTTAGTGCCAGGACAAAAATGACCCACTTCCGAAAAGCATTATCCTGACGTGCAAACTCAGATGTTACTTCAAATATGCCATGTGTTGGGTTTTCACAAGTAAAAGATTTGAGTATTTTAATATAGTTTAGCTGAAACGGCTGCAAGGATTTGACCCAAAAAATTATTTTACTTTTAGTGGGAAAATTTCAGATTTTCTTCATGCATCCTTTCTCAAACATTTTTCCAAGAGCATGAAAGATCAAACTTCAAACAACACACAGCATTTCCTGGAAACGTTCTCTTAATGTTTTGTTATGTTGCTATTTCCCTGCTTGTGTTTGGATGTCACTTTGTTTGAAATGCCCAGGAGGATAAAGGATTACATTACCTGAAGGCATGCACCTTTTTTGAGGCAGATGACAAAATGAAGTCTCCAAAAAAATGCTTCATAGGTTCACTACACTGTAAAACTGCTCACTGTAAATTAACAGGATTTTACTGTCAGCGTTTTTGTTAGTAAACTACTGTTTCTTTTTTGAAATAGCAGAAAATGTACTGTAAATTATTTTACACTGTCTTACAGTGTTGTATGGTTTCAATTCATCACTGTAAAAGTTTCCAGAATGTTCTTGAGCAGTTGATTTTTAAATAACAAATAAATCCCACAATTTTTCTTTTTTTGCTTTCATTGCATTGCAGTTTACACTATGCCACAGTTTAATATAAAAACAACAGAATATTGCAAGATTTTCTCCCAGTTTGCATTGTGGTTTACAGTATGATACAATTTTGTTGAAATTTCATTGTAATTTTCATCAAGGGTTTACAGTGTAGCGTAGGTGACTCTAAATTGTCTCTTAAGGGGAAATTGTGACTGGTAACTGGTAACTGCACCCTGCCTTTGCCCTAGAGTAACTAGGATGGGAGTAACTGGGAGTAACAGCAACCCCGGGACCCAGTTCAGCAACAAACAGAAGTGGATGGATGGATGAAGCGAGAGTAAAACCACTGACTATATAAGAGAACTGGACTAAGCAAGTGTGAGATCACCTATAGAAAATGGCTTAATTCCAGCTGCGACAAAAAGAAGTTAATTCAGATGCCATTTTTCCTCCAGACAGATGTCGCCATTTGGAGCCATGCGAGGTGAGTAAACGGTTACTATGGCAGCTACTGTTGTCCATCAGAAGTGAGCTTGTTGGAAGTCTCCACCCCTTCCACTGAAAGTGGGCTCAGGAGAATCTGTCAATCAAACGTTTCGAACGTTTGAGGTGGGGGACCAGTAGGAACCACATGCTTTTTTTGAGGCATCTGATTGGTCAGTTTATAACAAATAAGTTGCAATACAGAAATAATATGAAAAAAAAGATCATCAGGAACACGTTTATCCCATAGACTTCTATATAGTAAAAGCTGTCTTTTCTCTGTAGAAGTCTACTGGATTTTGGCTTCTTGGAGCCGACAGGTACTTCTTATTTGGAATGCGGAGGGGGGGGCTAGAGTTACTCGGTCCAGTTCTCTTATACAGTCAATCATTGAATATTATGACTTGAAATTCATTAACAAAACTTACTTTATAATGTATGACTCAAACAGCAAATAGCAGAGTGTAGGAGTGATGGTAAATTTAAGAGGCCAACCAAAGCAGTTTATGATTAGATCATAACTTTACTTGATGACCGTGCATTGCCAAGCATGTTTTCATTTTTCATAAGTCATGTTTTCTCCAACAGAGTGTATGACATTACCTCTCAGTCAATGCAAACGCAGTAATTTTTCTTTGTTAACCTCACTAAGTACTTCCATTCTCCTGTGCTGTCTTCATCCTCCTGCCTCTTCACTGACTTCCTGCCAGTTCAATAATCCAGTTTCATCTTATTCTCTGATGACAATCCCGTAAGACTCTAGTTGTCCCTTTTGCTGCCATGTTGAACTTGTATTAGATGACAACATTTAATCTTGAAAAATCAGGCAAATTCCAGATCATTTTGACTGTAACAGCTTGTCTAAAATGGTTAAATCTGTAAAGGTGTATCTGGTACAGTTTAATGACACTTTAAACAAATGCCTCTACTTATGTTGTTTCTTTTTAAAACTGGGAAGATTAAAATTTAATAAGAAGAGTTTTCAAAGCTTTTTTTTCTTGGTTAATGCATTAATTACTTTAAAATTCTTTATTTGTTTACTGATTCTGGTTTTGAACTTTGATGGTGCACTGGCACTTTCCTGACACTAGATGGCAGCCACGACAGAAAAAAGACCCTTTCAGCTAAATCAGTGGGCACCGTGACAGCGTTGAAAAAGAGGTTTGTTTTGAAGTTAGGGAAATGCCAGGAGTTGCAGTCTTTAAATTAAAGTTTCCAGTGCGATGTTGACTGACCTCTGTGTCAGTGCGAGTGTTAAAGGCTTATTTTTGTCAAAGGATGTTGCACAGACTCAGCTAATACTTACTGTTGGCTTTAATGACCCTTAAACTTATTGCTATATTTTAATATTATGCTACACATTGTAACAATTACTATGCTTCCTTACTAATTTGTTTCATTTTATTTCCTTTTCTTAATCATAGTAATCCCTTTTCCTTTTTCCCTTTCAAAATAAACCAGCCCCGTGTCAGTGCCTGCAGCACTGACCCTCTTCCTGAACCACAGACTGTTTTGACTTAAAACTTAATTCATATTATTCAGCTGGGAGCTAAATATTTCAGCGATTCCCACACCTGCTTTTGAAGAAATGGCTTGTTTTTTTTGACAACTTTCTTTTGATTTTCTGTTTATTGCCTTGAAAGTGTGCAAATTATCTGACCAATCCAGTTTCTGATGTAGAAAATATATTATTGACAGAACTTTAGAAAGCACTGCATTCTTCATCTGTCAGTAAAAAGGGCTACCTCAATGTGAAATACTAAAAAGTTATTGTAATAGAATACAAATCGGTTATTTTTAAAACTAGTCTTCATGGATTCATTGCCATTGCTTTTCTTTTTCTGCGATTCAGCTTTTCTTCTAGATTCAGTCAATCTACTGTCATTTTTATCTACAAGGAATTCATTCAAAAATGTTTTGTTTTTCATGGTCAATTTATTTTGCCTTGTTCTGAAAAAGTACTAAAAAACTAAAAATAAATAAGTAACTTTACAACTTTATTAATTAGCAGGAATTAAACGTATTCATGGGATTTTATGTCTTCTAATGTTTATATTGTATTGAAGCTAAAGGTGGATTTTAATTCCCTCCTATCATAATAATCCTGATGGAAATAATTCACAGGAAAAAAAGTTAAAACACTTTTCTCAAAAAAGTTTTTTTTTCCTTTTAATGTTAGTAAAAAATAAAAAAAAGTAAACATCTAGTGTTTGTGTTGTAAGAAAAAATGTATTAGTGAAACAAAAACTTAATAAAATTAGTAAACTTTGAGCTTTAAACGGGACTTATAAAAAGGACTATTCTGACAAAACCACCTGTACCTGATCATGCTAATATTTGGTCAACTTCCAATTCATTATGTAGTTTCAGACGTGAGAAGTCAAGTTTCAAAACTCCTGCTTGAATTTATTTCCAGCCATGAAAAAAAGTCACTTATATTTTTGCTTTCATTTAGAACTTAGATTAAAGTCATTTGAATGATCCACGTTTGCTTCAATAGACGTCAAAGGGTTAAGCTTTACTTGCCTACAGTAGTGTGCGTGCAGTTCTCATTTGAACTTTTTACCAAAATCTTTTCACTTTAATCAGATTTCTCCAAGGCTGTTTCTTCTTATACATTGATGCCTCTGTTTAAAAAGAATTATCGCTTAATGAATTAACATTCTTGATGGAGGTATAGTAATGTTTACAAGATCCGAGACTGTGTGTGTTTATGCTTAAGGTTACTGAACATTTTTGCTTGTTTAAAACATATCGTCCTTTACAAATATCAATATTGTGCGAAGCTGTGTGATTGATAAGCTGCTTTAAAGTGTTGTTTCTGTCCTGCTACAGCTTTATTTGTTTTATTGCTTAAAGAATGATTAAAAAAAAAAGCAAATAGAATCATTCATCCATTTTCTTAGTCCACTTTATCCTTTCTGGGGTCGCGGGGTCACCGGAGCTTGTCCTGGGTACTGTTGGGCGAAGGCGTAAATGGAAACAAATGTTTGATTTAGTTTTGTTTGTTTGGAAAATATTTTTATTTTTAAGAAATGTATCAGTCCACTTTTAGAATAAAGTCTTAATGATAAATCAAGACTTCAGACTTGTAATTTGTGCATTAAAATACATTTTAAAAAATGTTGTTTTACTTGATTCACACAGGTTTGTTTGTTCTTTACACAAAAGCTGCATTTTACATATTCAACATATAAATAATATGAAATGAAAAAAATGTCTATAACTGTATTTCCTAAATTTTAAGCTATTATTTTGAGATCTGTAGCATTATTCCCACAATATACAGTGAGGTAAATACGTGTTTGAACACCCTGTGATTTTGCAAGTTCTCCCACTTAGAAATTTTGGAGAGGTCTGACATTTTCAACTTAGGTGCACTGTGAGAGAAACAATCTATAAAAAAATTGGGAATCACATTGTATGATTTAAAAAAAAATCGATCAGTTTACTATTGCTGCAAATCAGTATTTGAACACCTGTCTATCAGCTAGAATTCTGACCCTCGAAGACCTGTTAGTCCGCTTTTAAATAGTCCACCTCCACTCCACTTATCCTAAACTAGAAGCACTGGTTTGAGGTGGTTAGCTACATAAAGATAACTAACATGGCCAAGACCAAAAAGCTGTCCAAAGACATCAGAAACAAATTGTAGCCCTCCACAAGGCTAGAAAGGGCTAAGGGGCAATTGCCAAGCAGCTTGGTGAAGATAGATCCCGTTGGAGCAATTATTAGAAAATGGAAGAAGCTAAACATGACTCAAACTGGGGATCCATGCAAGATCTTACCTCGTGGGGTCTCAAATAAATCCTCAACCCAACAGAAAATCTTTGGAGGGAGCTCAAACTTCATGTTTCTCAGCGACAGCTCAGAAACCTGCTTGATCTAGAGAAGATCTTTATGGAAGAGTGGGCCAAAAATCCCTCCTGCAGTGCATTTAAACCTGGTGAAAAACTACTGGAAACGTTTGACCTGTGTAATCACAAACAAAGGCTACTATGCCAAATATTAACATTGATTTTTTTTTCCAGGTGTCTAAATACTTACTTGCAGCAGTAGCAAACAGGAACATTAACAAATATTCAAGGTGATTTCCATTTTTTTTTAGATTATGTCTCTCATCGTGGACATGAACCTAAGATAAGAATTTTAGACTTACAATCACAGGGTGTTGAAATACTTGTTTTCCTCACTGTGACCGTTTGCTGTGGTCTAAATAATGAATTTCATGCTTAGGAACATTGCAGATATGTATTTATTTGTAAATCTTCACTTGGAGTTGTCAAGGTTGCGGAGTAGAAGTAGAGGGTAGCAAACATCCAAAGTCCTTCAAAGTACAGATCACAGCTTTTCATAAAGATGTGATGACGTCACAACCTAGTGAAAGCATTAGCAGTTTACCCAGCCTGCAGTGTCAAGACGCCCCCCGCCCTGTGACCCCTCCAGCGCCTCTAATCTGCATAGCGGAATGAGGCGCTTTTTTTTTCTCTATTCGGCACCCCGCGGAGGGGAGGGGGGCTTGTGACGTCACAACGACTCGGCGCGTGCACTGTTTCCAGCAGCGCCTCAGCCATCACTGCGAGAAAAACTTTCTTCCTGACATGAGCTCGCTCGACGGCGGCCGCGGACGGGGCGTATGCTGCTGTAGGTGGTCGCGATAGCGGGGCTTGTTCCGACCCGGAGCACGAGCCGAACATGGGCCAGACCGCCGTGTCTGCCGTGTCTCAGACCGCGAGCGGTGAGTCTGTGCGCCCGTTGGTGTGCGCGCGTACTCCTCCTTTCCTCTACTCTTTCACAACAGTCCGCTATCTAAATGCAGGAAGTTCGCTCAGCTTTTGCTCTCTTTCTACAGTTTTTTACGTTGAATAACTTTGATAAAGTTTATTTCCCGCGTTTGCCGAACAGTTTCTTAAAGCTAAAAAGCTCGTTTGCTAACGAGATGCGTGTTGAATTAACTGTCGCATCATTAAAACGCGGGGTGTGTGTTTCTAAATTTATCGCTGCTTGAGTTTCCCAGCTGCTACTTAACTACACAGTGGCTAACTAAAAACTAATATCAATAAAACAAACAAACAAACAAAAAAAGTCGTTTATACAACCAAAGTTGCAAACAACATTCAAGGGCTTCACAAAACATTGAAATTGTGCATTATCAACTCGTATAGCTGCCCCCACACACACACAACTAAAGCCTGGTTTTTGAGGCTGTGATGTTGTTTTAATGTTTTAAATGTTTTCATTAAATGCTGTGATGTATTTTATCTAGTTGTATAGCAAGTGGTTGTATATGTATTTTGTATTATATTGTATTTATATTTATACTCTTTTTACTTCATGGCCTGGGGACCACAGATGAAAACTAGCCTTTGGCTAATTTTGGCTTTTTAAACCATGTTTAATCATGAGTAAACTATTATTATTATTATTATTATTGTTATGATCATCATCATCATGAAGACTGCATTAAAGGAGTTGAACCGGTTTGTGTTTGCTGAAGGGGACACAGATTGAGAGGACTGTCCCAGCTCGTTTACACCCCAATACAACTGTCTGTAAATACTGAATAAACGTAGGGAGACCTCCTCACGTAGATGTCACAGAAGGTGTTGACACAAGATTGATTATCTTTTTTTTTTACGTTCAAAATCAGTGGGAATTCTTTATATCAAGAATTTGTGTGAAATTAGTTCCCAATGCAATGTGTTTTAATTTCATTGTGAAAGATGAGTGAAGTAATCTTTACACATTTCGAGAAACCCCCAAATGTTTAAGTGTCAATTGCAAAAGTCAACAATTTCAGCACTTTTTAGTAGGTTACTGTGTTTAAGTCCCACTTCAATCTTTTTTTGTTCTATTGTAAAATCATTCCCAGTGGCCTTTTAATTATTATGCCATTTTTAGCCAAAAAAAATGTCATTTTTTTAAGACATATTTTCTGCAGAGTGGCAGTAGTTAATTAGAAATGTGCCTCTGGAGTTGTGGGCGGGACTGTTGGAGTAAGCTTTCCCCCTTCCCCATCATTCATCTGTTTCTCCAGCTAGCTTTAAAGCCCTACACACCCCAACCTAACATTAACAGTGCAACTAAAAAGGCAAGCAAATATTGAGGTTATCCAGACGTACTGTTTTGACCTAGATTCCAGCTCAGGCAAGGAAGACGCACATGGATCTATTTGTTTGCAAGTGAATGCATTGGAAAAGATCAAAACAGGGAGCTTCTGGTGTGCCAAATGTAGGATCTACATAACAGCAACAAGCTTTTTCAAACTGTATTTTTTGTATTAGTAATACTCAGAAACACAATTTTAAGCTTAATTTTCTCTATATTTTTCCTCCATCATCAGAAAAATACCACAAGAACGTATAAAAAAACATAAACAAGATTTTTCATTTGAGTGGGTCTTTAAAATAAAGTTTCAAATCTCTCAGGTAATACTTTTGTGGTGTTTATCTAAAAATAAATGCAAAAATAAAGGAAAAAAGTGAGGATTTTCAAGGTGTTTTGAACAAGTTAAAGGCCTTTTTGAATAAAGGAAATATAATAATGGAAGACACCAGTTGAGATAAAATCTCAAATTATAGGATGCTCCAGGAATGTTTATTTCTAAAATTGGTCCCTTTTAGCCCTTATACCACTGATGTCCAGCAAAAAATATAACATAGAAACCACAGGAATCCTGTATTTATTTTTATGGTTGCATTCTAAGTTAGACTTGCCTAATCCCTCTTTTCAAAACAGTCGCACCACTGTTTCTTTTTAAAATTCCTCATAGTTTATTAATTGGTGTGTAGTCTGAGCTGCTTGGAATTGTTAAGGATCAAAGCAGAATGTTGGATGTGCTTCTCCTGCTTTCACTGGAGAAACAATTGGAAGAAATGACCTAAGTGTTAGAAACAAAACAAAAAAAAGGCTGAGGGCTGTGCTTCCTTCTACTTTTGTCCAGCACCTCCTCCTGCCATGTCTTCTTAATTTTTCCTTTTCTATTTCTTCTTTTGCACTTCTCTTTAATGGTTTCTATCCTCCACCCCCATTTTTTGTCTTTTTTTTTTTCTCCTCTCAATACCTCTTCTTCTGGTCATGAAGTCAACTTCTTCCTTCCCATGGGACTTGCTGCAAAAGGAAGGAAGCCTCTCCCTTTCCCCTCCTCCTCAACAGATGCTCATGCTAAACTTCTGAGAAAAACATGCTGGCTTTGTCACCGTGCATTGTTTCTCATCATTATGACAGCGCATATTTTCAATTTGTTTACAGTTTTTGTTTACATTTCTTGGCATGGAGGTGTAATTGACATTATTGGAACATATCTATTGCCACATCTGCTATTTATCAAAGTCCTGACTCACTTTTAGCCAGAAAAGACGTATTAGGAGAACTCTATGAAATCCAGTGTGGATGTATGAGGCAACTCTAGACAGGAGGTGTTGTGATGCCAAGCCTAAGTTGATTTTTAGTTTCAGTCTTGGATACAAAAAGCAGAAAACTCACCTATTTTTTATTTTGAGATTAAAAAGATCTAAAAAAAAAAAAAAAGTAAGGGAAAAATGCTCCTAGCTATCATCATCATGTATGTTTTATTAACATCTACTGATGTATGTGTTTTTTTTCTTGGTAATGTATCTTGCTGGTCATGCTGTATTGACTGGAATGATGAGCATTTAGGGTTGCTAGTCTGATCTTTGTCTGTGTATTCTTAAGACATAAACACTTGGTAGACAATCTTCTGATTGCAAACATTTGATTTTGAAAAGTAAAGACGAAGCCTCAAGTGACCAGAGTTTGCTTCACCCAACTCAACAATGAGTCTAAAAAAGTAATTGAGCTGGACCAAGTCAAATGAATGGGTGTTTTTTTTTTAAGTCCACTTATGGGCCCATCAACAATGACTTTGAGAAACATGCCACTAATAACAAACAAATTTAAGGTCTAATAAAATCAAAATGCCTGATTTGTAAAAAAAAAAAAAAAAGTTAAAATAAATAGACAGCAAAGCAAAGAACATATAAAACTGTAAATAAGTTTATTTTTATTGTTTAATCAGACTTTACAGCATGGGATTTGGTGATAGCTTGCTTCTTTTTTTAACCCTTCTCTTAATGGTCATTTTAGGAACTGCAACATTTGGTACTTTGGGGTTTCTGTCATGTTTGAGAACAGAAGGTTGGCGCTTGGTTCCACACCTGAATTGCTTTAGCTTAGGGGGGGTCTGGTGTTCTTTAAAATAAAAGCTCTGAAGTTGTCAGCTCCACAGCTTGAGAATACAAACCTTACTTCATCCAAGATGAACATTGTATATTGCAGCTGTTTTGTGTTGTAATCTGGGCACTCATTTCACAACTTGCTACACATAAAATGAGGCCTCTACTAGATTTTGGCAGCCTATTCAGATCATAAACACACTGTGCCTTATTGTCCTCTTAGGTCTGGCAAGTAAAAAAGTTAGATTTGTAGTTATAAGAATTTGGCATCTTTGAAGCAGGTACTTCATTTTGCCACATGGCAAACTAATATATGTTGTAAGATTTGTTTTGCCCCCTGCGACAGACTGGCGACCAGTCCAGGGGTGTACCCTGCCTTCGCCCATGAGTAGCCGGGTTAGGCTCCGGCAACCCCGTGACCCCGAAAGGGATAAAGCGGATTGGAAAATGAATGAATGAATGAATGAAAGATTTGTTTTGCCTTAATTCTTGTGCAGTGTTCATAAATTGTCATGTGGTTTTACAATTCTAGAGATGTGTTTGTCCCAACACAAAAGGGAAGACTCTCTCATCTCAATTTTTCAGAGCTTTAGGGCTTGAGAAGCACTGATCTGTGGCTCCCTTGAGAGCATTTTCTCTGGGAAAATACAACTTCAGTTTCTATGACAGGAATTATTGGGAATGACATGACTGAATCAAAATGATAAAATATTTTAGTTTGCAAAATGAGAAGAATATTTATTTTTCAGCTTGTCTTTCCTCCTTGATTATCCTGAGATGCGGAAACGAAAAAGTTTGTGTGACTAGATGAAGTTGAACAATAGTAACATGATGGCTATCACTCAGAAGTTTCTGTGTCGTTGGTGCACTCTAATGTAGTATTGAGTTTTCTATTACAAATTGCTTTGTAATAAACACTTGTGGAAGTACAAACATCAAAAAACGCCAAAATATTCTTTAAGGCTGTCAGTTTGTCGTGTTAAAATTGCGTTAACTCAAAATATGTTTGACGCTGACAATTTTTTGACTGCATTCATCGCATATTTTGAATTTTGGCACTCGCGCCTTTCCATACCACCGCGCCATTCAGGAGTACAAGGCAGAAATGGACAGCGAGAAAGGACCCTTAAATGGAAAGTTTCTTTCTAAGACCATGACAGATGGCTCTCTGACCAAACTAAAGTGATTTGTAGCTCCTGCCGGTGTGAGATTAGTTATCATTGCAGCACATCAAGTTTGAAGTACCACCTGCTAGCCAAACACACCGCTTTCCCAGGGTCCTTGGCTCAGCCCTCCCATGCAAAGCAAAAGACGCTGGATATTTTGCAGCAAAAACACCTGACTGCCTCAACAGCGAGCAAGCTTTCAGCGGCTGTAGCTAAATGGATAGCTACAGCTTGCAGACCAATCTATGACCCAATTAGTGTTTCAGCTATTTAATTTTTTATTCAGAAGCTTTTTTGAATACAATGTTAGAAAAAAAATATTAAGAAAATATTTGAACATCTTCATGAAAGGCAGCAAGGCAATAACACAATTCCAGGACTCTTCTGGAAATGTGTGATAAGGTGATGCAGATTAATGTTGGTGGAGATTTTTCCTACGGTAAGAAATCTCCCACATTTGTCACACCTTATTCTCATTTGGCTTATCTCACGCTCGTATTCATAGAGTGGCAGGAGAATATTTTCACCAAATGTTTTTGTGTGTGTGTTTTGAAAAAAAGAACTGTCAAGTTGCTTGTACACTGTCATAAATGTAGAGAAATAGAAATAATTGATCAGATTTGATCAAATGGTGAAAACAATTCAAGAAAATAAGAACAGTAAAATGAGATAAAGAATCTTTTTGCTGAATATGTCGGAAATGAGTGCTTTACATTACTTAAATGGCATTACTTCCAGATGAACAGTTAAAAGAATTATATTAAAAAATAAAATTGATTTTTTTGGTCTTTTTCTCCTGGCTTTTTCATCTTTCCCCAGAGGGTGCATCAGTTTTTCATGAACGCTCATTGTTCCTTGGTTGATGGTAGCTGCTGGAACTGAATTTCCAGTCATTAGTGGCCTAGAACTGTTGGAGAAATGCAACTATTGTTGTGATTTGATATCAGCACAAAAACAGGAAACGAGTTTGTGCACGCACTCATCTGTTTTGTTGTGTTTAGCAAGTGAGTGCTTAAGCTGAGATGTTCTACTTTCCCCATGACGTAGTTCTTACTCGACAGCAGTAAAACTTAAATAGTTGCAGTGTTATGCTGTGAATTTTACTGTGCATAATTTAACAACTAGATTGGGCTTGTTTAATTAGATCTGCTTGTTAGTTTGGAATACTTTATTGGGGCCTTGTTTTACAACCTGAACTAGTGAAGCATCTGTTTCTTGTTACAATAATCCCTCTATATCTCTGTCTACCAAATATAATCCAGTAAAAACTTTAATGTATTCTGTAGTTTGCATTCTTTTACTGATTATTGATGTAAGATATACTGTATAGTTTTTACACACTCATGTCTAAATTTCTAGCAGAATTTTTTACCTTTTTCAAAGATGTTACATATTTTTATTACCAGTGATGTAATGATGTATCCTGAGTTAATAGGCTAAAGATGCACTATTTTTGTTTAATTTATCTCACTTAGAACTGCTTGATTTTTAAATTTTGGTTTTTGAACTGTATTGGTTCAGTTGCTCTGCTTAGAGCACAGAGCCTATTCAGACTGAGGAAACTAAAGTTACCAAACTGACCCCCGATGATGAAACAACCGTCCCCCCGC
The DNA here is from genome assembly GCA_036245035.1 of Adrianichthys oophorus. Classification (NCBI taxonomy): domain Eukaryota; kingdom Metazoa; phylum Chordata; class Actinopteri; order Beloniformes; family Adrianichthyidae; genus Adrianichthys; species Adrianichthys oophorus. Next base: position 5,031,298 of record BSAI01000096.1, on the reverse strand, counting down.
CCCCCCCAGCATTGGGCCCAAGTCTCCCCAGGGCAGAGGCCCCACCGCCCGAAAGCCAACCCCCCAGGCCCCCCACCCCCCACCCCACACAAAGAGAGAGGACCGACCCTGTAGCTACCTGGTCAGGTACCAGCGGGCCAGAGGAAGCCCCTAGGGTCCCGTACTGGTAGTGGACCCCCCCTCTTGCCCACAGACTATAGATGTTTTTTTTTTTTTTAAATGATGTGTTGAATGCAGAGAGAGAGGACGTCACAACAGTTTTAAGTGACTCCGATTTCTAACCAGTCTTTGCTTGCCATTTTCATACCGTTTATGACGTGTTTTATTTTCTACCACAAGTGAGTTTTTCTTTACTTTAGCACAGCTAAAAAGTGCCCCTGTGAGAGGGGTGTCAGTCATTCACCTTTAGTCTGAACCATTTACATATATAGAGAATGAAAGTTCTTTTCATATTTTTTTAAGAAAATGAAATAGCATAAAGTAATATAGAAATCGTATTAACACATCTTTAATGCCATCTAACTGTAAACTCAAATTAAAACATGCTGCGAAAACGAGGACAGATTTACTAGAGGACTGCAGATTGACAGAAAAAGTCATTTTTTTCCCAATTTTGCCTCCAGGTGATTAATTTTTTTATGAAATCATAACAAAAACATCCTAAAAGCATTATAATGTTTTGGATTGTTATATCATTTACAGTAAAGATGCAGCGCTCTCACAAAGGGGGACTTTTTTTCAGCTCAACAATGGCTCTGTAAAGTTAGATATTGTTGATAAAGTTTCATTCAAAGTGGATTCATGTCTGTTATTTTATTTAGAAAATACTGTTTTTATGAGTGTCCTGTGAATGAAGTTTGTTGTATTTATCCTCCACGTCTTAAAGTCTGCTCCATTAAATTATTGTCTGATTGTAAACCAGTTTGTGGTCGCAAACTGGCGACAAGCGGCACAGCTCGTTAGCACAGCATATAGTGTTGTAGCATGATAGCATCAGTGTGGAGCAACACTGCTGTCTCCAAATCAACACTTTAAATAAACTATGTTGCTGCTGTGAGTCCAGCTGTTCGAATCCCGTTAAAAACCGCCACGTCCTGCTGCTCCATCATCCTAAACTGAACGCTATACAGAGATGTGTACAAAAACTACGGGAGTGGGGGTAGGGGGCGTTTTACATGTCCCATGCACTTGTAAATATAGTGTAACAAGCTTTTTTTTCTTCTCGACCTTTGGAAGAAGCTCCTCTGCTTGTTGCCACTTTCCTGTCTGCTCGATGCGAGAGACGGCCGGGCTGACTTTACTCCGAACAACGGAAGCCCAAGAAAGCAGAGAACTGGGAAAATATGATCTTGATTTTCCCAAAAATAAATTGTCTAAAACAACAAATTCGAATTAAACAATTAAATTGATTAATCGCCCTGCCCTACTATTAAGTTGAATGTATTTGATTAGATAAAACACAGACTACATGGTAAATATGGTGTCACAGCTTTACCATTCTGCAGTGCCATGACCTGTGAAAACTTCTGTTTGCAAATTAGTCTAAAGTACCAAAAGGCATTTGTCTTTATTTTCTACATTTACAAATTTAGTCTAAATGGTGGTGGTGATGGCTGTGTCTTTTTTTAAATCATTCTGCATTGGTGCCTTTCAGTTGATGGCCTGGAGAAGTCTGCCGTGGCCAGCTGTGACATTGTGGTGGACAACGCCACTGGAAGTCAGAATGCCCATTCATCGCGGCAGCAGCAGCGAGGCAAACTGCCTTCACTGGGAAAGCTCTTCAAACCCTGGAAGTGGAGAAAGAAGAAATCCAGTGATAAATTCCAGGATCTGTCTAAAGGTGAGATGTCGTTTGTGTTATTGGTAGCTTAACAAGACTAGCTGTGTGATGGTTTATCATTTTGACAATGCCACAGCCCACAATTATTCACATCATTAGACTATTTGAATGATATAAAGTGTGAAGATCTGTTCTCCTTTGTAGCAGCCTGTTTAGCAGTCTGTGTTTTGGGATTTTCTTCTTCTTAATAATCCACATTCTTTGAGCAGCACAAAATCCAACACCAAAGTCAAATTTACATGAGTTAATTCTGAAGAGATCAATGAGCAGCTAGAATTGTTCAAAACGGCCCAGCCTTCAATGTTTAATCTGCTAGCTTTGATTTGAGCTTTTTGCTGTTTTACTTAACTGATATATTGTGCATATTTCTCCACTGTTTTTGCACATTTAGTCTGCCAGCATGCAAGCAAATTTGTTTCAATCTGTCAATCTTTTCTCTTGTTAAACAAAATCAATAAACATGTTTATGAATAATTCATTTATCTATGAATGTCTTATTTATTGAAAGTAATGCTGATGTATCTTTTATTATTGTCTTCATAATGTTTCAGAAAACTATTGCAGTTAAATTCCAGCTTAGTTCATCGCACACTCAGTGTGTGTTATGTGTTTGTGCTTTGGAGAGTGAGAGCTGCAATAATGTGTTGCTCTGCAGTTTTAGAGACTCATGTAAATTATGGGGTGTTGCTAGAAGACTAGATAAACGAAGACCGAAGTGCCATTTGTTTCAGAGTGTTGCTTGATTTTTACATTTATTTTCAGTTCTAGAGCGAAAAATCTCCACCAGACAAACAAGGGAGGAGCTCATCAGGAAAGGAGTCCTCATGCCCGAACAAAGTTTGTTCCTTTATTTCCTTATTTTTATTTAATTTTATCAGAAAAAATGAAGAAGAACTAAATGTGCTTTGGTGTTTTTCGCATCTGATCATTAAAAAGTACTTTATTAATCCAGGAAAGAAATTTGAAGCTTAAGCAGTAGTTTCAGTCACATGCTTCCATTTGCTTTTTACCAACTTTATCCTCAGGGTTTCTGGGAAGAAAATAAACACTGAACAAACTTTGTTTGACATTCATACCAGTGGATTCAAAATATTAAAATCACATTTTTTTTCTCTCTCTCACAGATGAACCGATCAATAGTGAAAATCTGAATGGCCACACGATGTCCAGTTTGACTGCAGAGGAAGTGAAAGTAGATATTGAGTCTCCAGAAGCTAAGTTGCAGGAACATGCCACTGGACCGGTTAATACTGGAGAGAAAATAACAGGTATCCAAGAAGACAGTTTCTGTGAACATTAGTTTTCATGGCTGATATATGGCATCTCCAACCCTGTTCCTCGTGAGCTACTGCTCCGCTTGCTTTGCAAATAACCCTGCTTTAGTAATAGCCGATTAAGTGGATCGAGTGAGCCCAGTTTCTGATTGACTGAGCACACCTGAACCAGGTGACCAGTCATTACAGAAGCAGGGTTAGCTGAAAACAAGCAGGGCGGTAGCTCACGAGGAAGAGGATTGGAGACTTATTGGAGGATTATACAAGAACAGAGAAATGTCATTTGTGCAAGAAATGGGTCAGAAGGTGGAAGAGGGCATGGCCCATGTGACAGAATTGCTATGTTACTGTGCCCACGCCAACTTTGTTTTTTTATAATTGTGCAATGATGTGAAGCTAGACGAACTTGTTGTACTAAAAAGGGTGATGTTAACCAAGCAAAGTCATCTTTTCTGTGGAAAAAAAATGAAATCAAAGCATTTTAGCAAAAAATTACAGGGTTTTTTCATATTCAGGAATTGAAGATGATCTTTTGTTAAAGCTAATTACAGAGTGAGTTATTCAAATCCTAGAACTACTGCTCATGTCCAGTTTTTCCATTTTATCCTTCTTTAATTTTGAAACGTGACAAAAAAAAATCCCAAAGACTTTATTTGACCAATTCAGTCTTGCAAATGTGATTTTTAATCATTGATGGTGTAATCAAGTGATTTTTGTGCCACCACATTGTGATCAAAAGTCACAGATTTGAGATCAACATTTCCTAAGTTGCAAGAAAAATGTAAAGTTTTAAGAATAAAACGTCATAGTTTGCAAATGAGAATATTCAAAATTCTTTAATATTTTCTTTAAGATCTGTTTGTTATTTTATAAAAAAAAAAGACATTCGCAGCATATTATCTTCTGCTGCACAGCAGTGTTTTGGATTAGATTAACAACAGTAGTAAGTAATGAAGTGGAGCTGAGATGGTTTTTCTGCTGCGGACATTTTAAACACGCTTGTTGCTACACAAACAGATAGATACAGCACAGTTTTTATTGTGTCTTTGTTGCTCCTTCTGGGTTCTACTCAAAAAGAAATGGAACTGAATGGCTGAAAACTGCAGAATCCTGCTCAAAAGGAACCGACATAAAGTCCAAAGTCTGTGTCTGCCTCCAAGCATCTTCAATGCAAGGCAGAGACACTTGATTGGATAGAATTTAGACCAATCAGCATGAACCCTCTCATCTGTCATTGGCTCTTTGGTGTGGCACATTTACTATCCTACACTGAAACTTACTTATGCTTAAATTTATCTGCATTTTATCCAGTGTGTTTTCAAACTTTTTTGTAGTCATGATAGAGTGAGAAGAACACACTTTCTTTATTTCATAATCTTTATGCTTGTCAAACTTTTCGTCTGATTATATTATTTAAAGGAAAGGCTGGATTGATTTGGTGCAGCACATAATAAATAAATGATGAAAAAAATCTTCTTAGTAATGGAAAAACTTCAATAGTTTGAATGCAAATAAGATTGAAATAGAAATTCAGAAAGCTACAACCAGAGAAGAGCAGAGCGAGGAAACATGTCAAATGAGTTTGGAAAAAAGATACTCTTCAGCTTGGTGAGCATGTGTGAGATGAGAACGTTCAGCTGTAGTACTGGGAGATCTTGTTATCATAATGTGATGATCATAAGAGAGATTTCGTGTGACAACCACAACAGCTGGAAGTAGACCAGACAGATGAGTCTGCATTTAATATACAGTGAGCTGTCTTATGTATCTTGTTGGGTGGCACGCACCGTAAAAGGACTGAAACACTGGAAACTGAATTTAAACTTTAGTAGAGTTTACTCAGAATGGACTAATTTCATTTCGAGCAGGCATCCATCTGAGCATAATGAAAATACAATATTGGTTATTTACTTGTTAATTTCAAAAATGGATTCCTTCAGGGTTATGATTTCTAAACTAGAATAATCAATTTGTAGTCCAAAACTACGAGCCCTGATCTTTTAGTATATGCTCAAAAAAAGCATCCTCTCCTTTTTTTTGCAAAGATACTTACTTGAGTCGGGTGTGCACAACTGAAATAAGAAGGATGAACTCGTTTGATGAATTTGAGTTTATTACATTGTTTTTGATGTAAATACTATAATTGTGACCACGCCAACGATTTAAAAAAAATTGGTCGGTGGCAACTAATCTTTAAGGTTCTACCAATGCGCCCCAACCGACCCCCACCCCCATTGTGCAGTGCCAGTTGTATATGTAACTGTAGCATTATATATATTCTTTCCATAATGTACGCTATTAGCTTGTATTTGATGCTTCTTGGTAGAATTATTTACTGTGTTTAATGAAAAAAAAAAGAATCAAATAGATTTTTACTTCAAAGATGCAACATCAATACATCCAATCTATGCATCAATTTTTCTTATGAGGCAAAAAGCACAAATATCTTGTTGGTTTTATTAATTTGAAATGTCACATTTTATTACTGAAAGTTCTACCCCTTTTCAGTTTAAATAACTGCAGTTTTTTATTATCAAATCAACATTTCTTTGGAACGGAAACTGAAAAAAACTCCTATTTACCCAAATTGTATCATCAACTTGTATAAATCAAATGAGCCAGTCATCAATGAATGGATTCACCCAGCACTACATAAGTTCAAAATGCTGCATTGTGTTGGCCAATGTAGATTTGCTCTCTTAAACAAACCAATAAAGGGGGGTGTGTTGCATCTTTTCATGATGGAACTTAAAGTTGTTGCTTTTTTTTTTTTAGATGCTTTAAGTCCTTCCTTGTGGCCGCTCAATGCATTTATACGTGTAGCAGTTTTTGGGCTGTTATTGAACCCTGAGATCTATGAGCTTATCTAATGTGATCAAATAGATATTCCCATTACATCAACCCGCAGTAAGCATTTTGACTGACCAGAGTGCTAGATCCAGAAATGCTTCCCCATCCCTCAGGAGACTGCCCACTGCTGTACAGTCCAGTGCCGCTTAAGTGTTGTGCTGTTTTCATCCCAACCCTGTTAGCATTGATCCAATAGAAATGTTTGTCAAAAGTAAAATAAATAAATAAAGCTAAAGCAAGGCTGCTAATAAACACATGCAATAACATTTGATAACAGGGAGGCATCTGTCAAAACTCACAAAAATAGGCGGCGCAAATCTTTCCCGTTTTTCTCTGTTCTGCTTGACTGCATGTCTATTTGTGCATTTGTTTGCACAGATGAGCATCTCTAATCTTGCTTCCAGTTTCTCTTCAAGTCTGCCTTTACTGCATCTTTTCTTCCTGCTTGCTCTGATCTGCTCAGAGAGGTGTGACACTAAACCGCCTGGCCGGGCAAATCAGGCGCGACCCCGAGACGCCCAAGCTAAAAAACAGCAAAGTGCCACTGCACCAGCATCTACTAAATCTGCTGGAGGCACAAGCACTACGACGAGGCATAAAGATGGTGCTTCTGCAACTAAAAAGACCGCTAAAACTGCAGGCAAGACTGGCGCATCCCAGCAGGCAAAAACTAACCCACGGTATACTAACACTGCTAGCCGAGGGAATGGTAAGTTTAGCTGTTCCTAATGAAACCTGTTGATTTGATGGATGTTCTTCTCTCCCTGCCTGCCTCCCTGCATGAAAAATACTAGTTTATCAGTATTTTTAGGGAACGTGGATTACTTTAAAACTTTTTTTCACCCATTAACAGAAGCTTCCTTTACTCTTGTATTCATTATAGAAGTACAGTGAACTTTCCATGTCCCAATAATGTCCTTCCCCAGTAAAAAATGAACATCAGTCAAGTCATCGTGGAGTTTTTCTTAACTGAGCTGTTTTAGAGAAGACAGAGGCACAGATATATTTGCGTGGTTCTGAAATCACAATGTGTGTATGTGTGAAAAATCATTTCTGCATGGCTTTCGTCAATTTATTTTTATGCACTGGTGAGATTTTTGATGACACGGTGGAAGGGAATGCTCCTAACGTTTCAACTAATGTGTAGAAGTTGCAGACACAATACTGCAGATATAACCCTAACCCTCAGGGTTTTTTTGGTAAAGGCCCACTCTAATGAAAATCTTGTTTTTAACATGTTCTTGTAGCATTTTGTCATAATGGAGGACATACATAAAGTAATTTAAGATTAAAACTGCTTTTCGGAGTATTTCCTGATTCAAATAGTGTTTGATGAGGAGCAGATGAAAATCTGCGGTTTGAAATGGCTCTGGTTTGTGACACAGCTACTGCCATGGGCGGGCCAAAGTCTCCTTTCTTTTGCTACATTTCAGATGCATCCACTTGCAGACAAATACATCCATTAACATCTTCATTTACCTTGTCTGAGCTGGCATCTGGCTCAAAACTGTATGGCTGGATGGTGGCGATATTACTCACCATTATTTTATTATTATTATTATTTTTTTTTGCAATGCTAATGTTAGCTTGGGTTTGTAAGGTGCTATAATCTAATGGGAGAGAGTGTAAACCAGAGGTGTCAAATTCCAGGCCTCAAAGGCTGGCCTCCTGGTGGATTTCCAGAAATCTTACCTTATCTGCTGCTGATTACCTAGCTCAAGTGTGTTTAGCCAATAAAGAGCTTCAATGAAAGGTTGGTTGGAAAGCCTGTAGGACACCAGCCCTCGAGGCCTGGATTTTGAGTACCCTGGTGTAAACAAAGTGCTGATAGGAAATTAGCGGAGCTAACTTCCATGCCAACAGTCCCGCCCACAACTCAACAAGTGAATTTCTAATGAGCCTCTGCTGCTTTGCAGAAAATATCTAAAAAATGACACAGGCTGTATCATAATTAAAAGACCACTGGAAACAATTTGACAAGAGAAAAAAATATAGTTGAAGTGGGACTGTAAGAAGTTCTTTCTTTAGTTGCACCTGCATCATTTTTCCTCAGGCTGCATTTTCCAGCACTTACAGACACTGCAGACACAGTCAGTTCACAGTACCTTTGGGTATTTATCCTAGATTTAAAAATCTTTCTCTTTAATCCTAAAATAGTATAGCTGGCAGCAAGTTCTTAGGTAACAGTAAGAGTTTCATAATGTCAAATTACCCT
>BSAI01000096.1:4796568-5021568 GCA_036245035.1 Adrianichthys oophorus | reverse complement strand
AACACCTGCACATCATATGACAAATTCACAACGGGCCATTTAATCCAGGACTTCACTTCAATAAGTATCACTTTGGCCCAATCCAAGTTCTTCCCTTCGCCCTACCACTTCTCCCTTCCCCTAAATTTCATAACTCTCCAAAGAGAGTTATGAAAAAATAGTCTCTACCGCTCGATGACGTGACCAATAATTAGCACAGAGCTTCCAGAGCTTGAATATACAAAACAGCGGTTTTATAACTTTACAAAGATCATGCTAAAACAAAGAGTCATTACTTGCATTTAAATGTAAACTTCTGTGCTTCAGAGCACACCCACGTGAAGAAAAGCGCTCCTCCTCCGTGGCATAGCGCGATGCAGAACCCCCTCACTACGGAGGGCTCTGTATCTCTTCGCTTGGAGGGTAGGCCTTAAAAAAAACATATTTTCGGACAGCACTTTCACTACAAATGCCCCTACAAATGGAGTGGTAGGGGCACCATTCCATTCCATGGAAAGGAAAAAAAAACATTTTTCATTTAATTGGAAATTGTCTGTCACAAATGGGTTAAAGCTTAGTAGTTGGTGACATCTTTTCTTTTATGTATTTTAATGCTTGTTGTAATTTTATGCTGTAGCTGTTTTTTTTAAAAATTTTGTTCTTAATTTGCTCAATTTTAAAAATTTATTTTCATCGTAAAGCACTTTGGCACCCCGATGGTGTTTTATAGTGCTATAGAAATCAAGATTCATTCATTCGTTTGAAAAGCAGGAACAACAAATAATGGAGGAGGAATAGAAGTTGTTTTGTATTTAAAAGATATGAAACAACACAAAGTAAACATCAAATTTTATCTTGTCTAACCAATGTGAACACAAGTTCTGCCTGATTTTATCCTTTTTATTGGACATTTTTCTTTCAAAAAGGCCTTCCATGCTAGTTTTATTAAGGCTCTTTCTTTGAATAGTTGAAGTGTTCTGGCTGAAAGATGCCTTTTAGAGTTAGGAACAACCTGGATCTTTTAGAAGCACCTACGCCTTCACTCATTTCCTTCTTTCTGTCTCCTCAGCCAAATCCTCCCACCCAAAGAAAACAGGATGCACATCAAAAACCACCCCGACCTCCACATCAACAACTCGATCTAGAGTGTCTAAAGATGCTGGTGCTGCTGCAGCACAGAGTGATGGGAAAGACTCAAAGCCCAGCCAGAAATCAGACTCTCACACTTCCTCATTACCTCATAAAGCTTCCAAAGCAGCTGCAGAGACTCCCAGCCAGCCTAGAGACTCAAAATCCTTCAATAAATCTCCAGACACAGAGCTTCAGTCCCCTAAGGCCTCAGCCAGCGAGACAGAGGTAACTCATGCTGCTTCTCAACACGATCAAGAGCCCAAACCTGTTCCCAGCAGTTCAACTACAGAGGAGGATGCAAGCAAAGAACTGGTTCCTGAAAATGCAGATAAGCGTTCCCATGTCAACATTGTCACAGAGGACACATCCTTTACGGCTGGAGAGACACAGAACATCCCGCAGGAGAATGAACGGGGACGACCGGATGAGGAATATGAAAACAAGAAAGAAGAAGCAGAGTGTCGTGTGGACAACAGCCCAAGGTGAGATTTGGCTGAACTGTGTTACTTGGTAAACACTTCTATCATTTTTCCATCCAAACATCTCATTAAAACCTTTAAATTGTGGGAAACATTAAAATCTTCTGTTGGAAATAATAATGATAAAGTTCTTTTACCAATAACTGTGGAGGGATTTAGCCAATAGCTCAAACTTTGAGACTAGGTTTTCCAGATGGGGTCAAACTCAATTAAAAAATATAATTTGAACCTAAAAACTCCAATGATAACGTGGTTTCCGCAGTGATTTTTTTTTTTTAACAAGTATATCACTGGGGCTAAAAAAAAATCCAGGATGTTTACCTAAATCACAATTTTAGCAGACGGGAACTGGAAGGCATCTAAAAATCACAGAGAATATTAAAACTTCTATCACTGTCTTGGGTGTATGAGTTCTTACTCCTTCATGCACATATTTATCACCTGCTGCATAAAAAATATTCTTAAGTTTTATTTCTGTTCAAAAAGATGCTAAATTGAAGACCCATTCAGGTTAAAATCCTGTTTTTGGTATTTTTAACATGTTATTTTGGTCTTTGTGTCATGATGGAGGACAAAATCAGCTTAAAATTGCATTTCAGGATCTTTCTTTAATCACATCATTGTGAATAAGCTCTTTCAATGCTGTTTGAAAAGAGCTTATTTGTGTTGTAGAAAATACACAGTAGAGACCACAAGCTCCCTGCTCCAAGCTCTCAGTGATGGGGAGGGGAAGGGGGAGTGGAGTTGCTTTGTGCCAACAGTCCTGTCCACAACTGAGAGGAACATTTTTAATGAACTCCTGCCACTCTGCTGAAACCATGCCCTAGAAAACGACACAGTTTTTTTTTATTTTGACTAAAAACTGCATTATCATAATTAAAAAACTGATGTCAAGCTTATGTATAGTTAAGATAATTGTTTCTGAATTCCCTCGCTACTCCCTAACCTTCTGAAAGACTTTCTATTTCAGGAATTTCCACTCTGGGTTTGATTGGAATTTGGACACACCTCTTCTTTTTTATTTATTTATACATTTTTACTGTGAAAATATGACATCTATTTGCCTGAAGTGAAATCCTAATAAAAATGTACATTTTCCAAAGATTATTTTTGAATTCACTGTGTTCATATAATAAAATTTGAAAGATTTGTAAAAAAAATAATAATAATAATTTACTTTTTTTCAAATGATGAACTATTAAAACACAATGCATTGTGGTCTGTATTTGCCAATCCAGTGGAAGGTGTCCTGGCTGCAGACATTACCAGCCAGAACAGAAGTCCTCAACTGGAACCCGAAGTCCCCCCATATTGCTCCAAAAAAACTTCATTTTAACTGGAGAGCCTAACAATAGCGCTTTTTTCTCGTTTTAAGCATTAATAAAAGTTTTTCTTACAATGTATAATTTCTGCTTCTGACTGATGAGGTCAGGCGCCACCTTTTCTGCTGCCAGATCTCTCTCACCCCGTGGGCATTGAGACACACTGGTTTAACAGAGACTTCTGGGAAATTTCCTGGACACTGAAGTTTGGAATTATAGATTTGGATACCCCTATAAAATGGTGAATTCAATAGTACACTTAGTAGTTAACAGTGTGTCTGTAATTTTGCTACTACTTAACCTCTATTAATATGTGGTAGTTTTTAATTGAAACCCTTTAAAAAAGAAGAAAAAAATCTTTTAGTTTTTTTAACTACCTAAGGACATTTTTCTGCTCTTCCTTAAAGCTGAACACACACACATGTATATTTAAAGTTTTGCTTTGCATATAGACACACATTAAAAAGTTTTGCTTTGTATATAAACATCCATATTAAAAATACTGATTTTGTTTTTAACTTTTTATGTTGACTAAATATTTTAAAACCACTGAAAGAATCTTGACAACAGAAATGTTTTTGAAGCCTCATAATTTGTTTTCAATGTAACTTTTTCATAGGCTGGGATTTTTTAAGGATTTTATCAAGGATCTGAGAGGGAGAAGTGAAAATCAGAGAGGAGAAGTTTAGCAGTTCACACAAAAGTGAAGTGCAAATCATCAAATTTACACTGCCAGCGAATCTGACAGCATAAACACAGCTGAGCAGATCTGCACACAGTCCCAGGTCAAAAATTTCAGGGAGAGCAGGAAAATACCAGTAGAAACCCTGCTGTAAAACAGTTGTCTTCACTGTAAAAAATATATAATTTATTTTAACTTTAATTTTGTAAATTTTATTTGTAGCTCCTTTTGTAATTTCTCTCTGTTTATAGTCTTTGTTGTTTCTTCCTAATGAAAGTCAAGACTTTACTGCTAAAAACAAAAAATGCAAACAAAAGTACAAAGAAAATAGTTTTTTTTTTATTTAAACCAAAATTTACAAATGTTTTGTATTATACTTGTTTTGTAATATTTTTTGTATAAAGATTAAAAAAAAAGATTCTGTTCTTCTGTAGGTCAGCAGAGAGTGGCACAGAAAAGCCATCGGGTTTGAGCGTTAAAACGGAGCACGCAGAGGTGACGGTGATCCCAGACAGACCAAGAGACAGCCAGACCAGCGACTCCGATTCCGACGGACCAATCCTCTATCGAGATGAAGAGGAAGAGGATGAGGATGAATACACAAACAGTACGTCTTTTAATTAGATTGCTTACTTCCTCCTTTACACAAAAGCTTGCTTGTTAAAAGAATTTTCTTTTAAATAAGACTGTCTGGGTAAAAGCTTTTAGTTGCATTTAGTTCTAGTTTTTTATTTACAACTGTATATACTATGATTGTGGTTTTTTTACTTCCTGGCATAATACATGTAACATGTTGATTTGAACATGTCATTGCTACATTTATCATCAGTATAAAATATACATAAAAAAAACCTTTCATCTTTTTCTTGGCTCCAGATAATTTGGCATTAAAACACAGAAGTGGCCGCACTAGATGACACCTTAAGAGCTGTCTTAATAACTCATTTGTAGAATCTCCCTGCAAACCTGTGAGTTCTGAGGCTTATGCAGCTTTGACAATTTTTTATTTATACTTCTGAGGTGATCAATAGTCATTTAAGAAATCCCATTAGTTTTTCAGACATGTCATCTTCAATTGTGTTATCAGCTGGCAGCATCCCATGAGTGGCCTCTCATCTGTTGCCATGGCATCATGTTGCCGTCAATGCCAATTCTGGAAATCCCATTCAAATCCAATCAAAGTAAACATTGGCAGAGTTGGTATCAATACAAATGGAAATGCTGGAGGCATATAGGTTTATCTACATAATTAAAAATAAATAAATAATTGCTGGTTTTCATTAGGACGGATCAGATGATGTTTTTTTGTCTCTAAAGCAGATGTTGGTTGCAGATGTTCAAATCCTAATGTCCATGATGTTTAACCTTCTTTCATTTCCTTTTTTCATTTTTATGTTTATTGTATTGTAATTTTTTTTTGTTTCCATCATCAGGTTCCATTAAGATACAAAATCCACATTTTTTCCAACAGTTTGGATCTATAGAATGCTGTCTGCAAATGTCTGTCTGTAAATGAGATGTTTCCTTTAATATTGTTTTAAACATGAAGAACTGAGACCAGTTATGACTAAAGTTTGATTATAAGTTACTTTTCTTTAAATTTATCATTTCCATTTTTAAAGTTTATTTTTATTGCATGGAAAAAGTCACTTTTTCTAAACAAAGTTGTGATTGCTCTTTGCTTTTGACTCAAGCTACAAAGAGTGATGAGCTGCAGTTTAAGAACTATTTGGTATTTTAAAACCCAACTCAAAATCTTAATACTTTCCTTTATTAGCCTTGGGGTTGACCCAACTGCAGATTCAATCAAATACAGCAATTATTTTAAAAAAAGCTTCATTTTTTCATATCGTTTGGTAAATGCTGCAACTTCAAAGTCACTCAAACACCATAAAAATATATGGTGTACCAGGGAGTTTTGGTGGATTTATCTGTTTTAAGGTGCATCATTTTTCAAAGTTTCATTGTTTTCATAACTGTAAAAATCCTGCTTTTAATCCACTTTATATCTTCTTTATTTATTTGAGGCTCGCTGGCAAGTAAGATTCGCCGACGAGACACGCTGAACATCAAACTGGGCAACCGACCCAGCAAGCAGGAGCTGGAGGAGAAAAACATTCTGCCTCGGAGCTCTGAGACAGAAAGGCATGAGCTGCGCCAGCAGATAGGCTGCAAGCTAGTCAGGTACATTTACACACACAACCACACACTCTAGAGGTGTGAAACTGTTAGTAGGTGTTACCTGTCATCAGAGATTTTGGCTAGGAAGGACGATAATGGCTCTTTCTTTTTTTTGCTGTAGCTGTGGGTGGTGTAACTGTCCAAATGACTAAAGGAAAACTGCCTATGGATTCTCATTTTTACTAAAAAGAAAAACTGTGTTCGATTTTGGCTGCACGGTGGCGCAGTGGTTAGCGCTCCTGCCTCACAGCAAGAAGGTTCCCGGTTCAAGTCCTGGCTGGGGGACCTTTCTGTGTGGAGTTTGCATGTTCTCCCCGTGCATGCGTGGGTTTTCTCCGGGTACTCCGGCTTCCTCCCACCGTCCAAAAACATGCTTCATAGGTTAATTGGTCACTGTAAATTGTCCGTAGGTGTGCATGTGAGTGTGCATGGGGGTGTGTTTGTGGCCCCTGCGACAGACTGGCGACCAGTCCAGGGGTGTCCCCTGCCTTCGCCCATGAGTAGCCGGGTTAGGCTCCGGCAACCCCGTGACCCCGAAAGGGATAAAGCGGATTGAAAAATTAATGAATGAATGAATGTGTTCGATTTTTACGTAGCTGAGATAAATATTGTATAAGAATGTAGTTTGCTCATTTTAGGCGCCTGAGCCAAAGACCCACAACCGAGGAGCTGGAGCAGAGGAACATCCTCAAACGTAAGTTTCTCAAGTCCAGAGGAGTGATGGGATTACAGCGTCTTTATCGTGATTTTTCCTGAAAAATGTCACCAGAACAGCTTCAATTAAAGCCTAGAGTAGAAGTATGCACAATGACAGGTGAACTGATCTGGGTTTTTTAGGACTTCTAGACACTTTCTACTTAAAACCATGCACTAATTTCATTATTCTTCTTCACAATGTGTTAGCTAAAATAAGCTTCTGATCCACTTGTTTTCAGTCCTTTATAATCAAACGAAATTGAACCTACAATAGAGTTGTCAGGCCCCACTGGCATGTTTCTACAATAGGGTATAAGAGGTAGTTTACGAACAAAAACATTTTCCTTTTACGTTTTTAAAGTTTTAAATTTACAAGAAAAATATCGGAACTGTTACATTTAGAAAATTAAGTTGTATTCATGACTTTAAAAGTCATACGTTAAACTTGTGTCTTTTATCTCATAAATGTACGTGTTTTAAAGTTGTAAATTTGACTTTAAATGTCATAAATTTACAATTTAAACACATACTTTTACGAGGAATAAAACATAATTTTTTTTTGTAATGTAATTTTTTTTGTGCCTCTAATACTTAAAAGTAAAAAGTTCTTTTAAAACCTGCTGAATTTAGTACAAGCATAACCTTTTTTTTGGACAATTTTATGTTCTAGTTTTCACAAATCCATTAAAAAATATTAATATTTCAAAAAAGTGTTTGTCCAGGAAATATTCTTTGTAGTACAGTCACCTCATGATGAACCTAATTGCAGAAACAGGTGGACTTCCTTTCTCCATTCTTGATGACGTCTTTCTGATCATCCCACAGCTTTTTTTGTCCAGAAACGTGTCATTTTTCTTGTCATGAACACAGCGTGGGTACACAGAAGTTGTTCAAGTCGCTGTGAGGCTAATGTTCTCACTCTAATATTAGTGGATGTGTCTTTGTGTGTGTCATTACAGATGAGACAGGCTGACTTCTGTAACTCCACAGCTTTGAGCCTCCCACTCTGAGAGCTGTTTATAACCCTTATAAACCAGCAACACGTTGATTTTCTTGTTTGCCACAGTTATTCTGAGTAATTATACATTTTTAAATTATTTCAAGTGCAAACTGGATACTTACTGTTTGAGAAATCAACACATTGATTTCTATGTGGCATCGTTCCTGCTGGAGGGTTTCCTAGCTTACGTTTTATCCTGACATTTGAGGCTGTTTACAACTGCTTAATATTATTTTCAACAGCAAGAGCCTGGGCTAACAAAGTTTTTTTCCCAAAGCTCTCTTTCCCCAGCTGAAGGCTGAGTAATCGTGCAAGACTTGTCCATCTGAAGTGGAAAGTAACTTAACAACCGCCTTCACTGCTTTCTGAATTCAGAACAGGAAATTAAAGTTAGACATGTTGCTGAAAATAACGAATGTTCTAGTAGGTACTACTCATGATACTGCAGTGGGATCCAAATCCAAGCATTGAGTAAAGAAAATGTCTTGGAGAGGATTTGATATAGGAAAATCCGTGCTTAGAGAATTAGGCTTGATTTAATTTACTCTGGATGCTAACGCAGAAATTATTTTAATAGGCATAGAAACCAAAATGAATAAAAAACAAAACAGCCATGAAATTTTATTTTGGCAACTCAGGTTTGTCACTTTCCTTCAGCAAACGCGGCGCTCTGACACTTCTGCATTTCTTTGGTGGCTGAAGGGGGGTTTAGATTCAGCTTAGTTGAACTTGATCAGTCATGCTGTGACGCACACTCAAGCAGCAAATCAAAAGAAAATGTATCTTTTTTTCTGTTAAAAGTATCTTCCCTGTGATAATCTCTTATCTGTGGTTCACAGCAAAATGAAGCGCTTTAGACGTGATGGGGGGGGGCAAAGTAGTTATTGTAAAGTTCAATATCCGTTGTACAGCTGTTATAAGTCACGAATGCCTTTCATTCCATGGTCCTACTTGAGGTAGAGGAGTTCTGGAGTATTTGATGCCAAGTTACCCCAAACTTGTCTGCACACGATACTCTGCAGATTCCTGACAGCACTGCAGAAATGTTTGCTGTTTTGATTTCAGCCTGAATTCATTTTCTCAGCAAATACTGCACTCACACTTGATAAATGGGCTTAGTTTTTGCTGTGACTTTATAGTCCTGTTGATGCTTCCACACTACACTTCATACATGCAGCACTTCTTCATCTGCACAGTAGTTCTTTCAGGAAATTGCACCACTGACCACACAATCTGCAGCACTTTCATAATGCTTTAATCTGGCAAATGACGCCCCGCTGCTCTTCAGTTACTCGCCTTTATCTCGTGATTGAAAGCAGAAGTTTGTGGTGGAGATTGTTGGTGTGAAAATGACCTGATGATTCTCTGTGTTCAGAAAAGAATGAAGCAGAGGAGCAAGAAGCCAAACAGGAGATTAAGAGGAGGCTCACTCGAAAGGTACTTCAAACACACTCACAGAATGGAAAACAGAAAGACCACACACTCTGTATTTATCTGATAATGCATTCGCTCCAACTTATGGGTCATGTAAGGTAACAGAAGATACAATGGATGAATGAATTGCTCCACCTAGTGGACAAAGTGGGAAGTTTATTTTATCCTTTAATTATAATGTTATTACACATTAACATTGTAGTGTGTCTCTGTGTATTTGTGAAGCTGAGTGTGAGGCCTACGGTGGCTGAGCTCGTGGCTCGGAGGATCCTTCGTTTTAACGAGTATGTGGAGGTAACGGATGCCAAGGATTACGATCGGCGGGCTGACAAACCATGGACTCGCCTGACTCCTGCTGACAAGGTACAGCTATTAACCATCACCTTAACAGGATGATTACTCAAAGTTTTTATTTTAAAAATTAAATTACTTCACTGATATTTATCTCATTAGAAGAACTTTTTTCCCCTTTAGTGTCTTTAATAAACAAATGTAATCTTAGAAAGAAGAGCACAAATAAAGTCGAAGACAGTTTAGTCTCGCTCAATTACCCTTTTAAGTTTGGTGAGATTTAGTTAAACAAAAAAAATGATCTCATGCAAATTAGAAAAAATCTTTTCCTGCTTTGATTTTTTTTTTGCATTAAATTCTTTGTTTTTAAATTTTGACACCCTGCTGTAAAACATAGAAATGCTCATGAAAACTGTTTTAACCAGAAGTAAACCATAAAATACAGACCTTCATTCAGATCTACTGCCCTCTGCTGTTCATGTTCTAAACTACACCCTGACTCACTGTCCCTGTTTAGGAATAACTATACTCCTTTTTTTTCTTTTACAGTCTTAAAAAAAATCTGCTTAGAAACTATATATATTTAATTTTTTTTTATCACTTATGAAATTCACTCTTTTTACTGCCAACATCCACTAAAGCACGACACAAAGCTCACTTGAAACCATGTTTCTGGAGGATATTAAAAACGTTTAAAGTCATTAAATGGATTTTGCGGGGAGAAAAAAGTATTTGTTTTTAAATTGTAAATATCCACTCCAATTACATTTTTATTTATTGTTAAATTAAATTCATTTTGATCGCAATGATTTTTAACCTAATAACTGCTGTGAAAAGCCTAACTTTAAGGTATTTTATTTAAAGTTGTGCCATTGTGCCACAGTAAAAGATCAAAATAAAGTTAAAAAGGTGGCTTTAAAAAGTTGTTTTATTATAAAAGACTTCCAACCTTTACTTTGCGCTACAGAGGAGTAATTTTTTTCTCAATCTTGAACAATTAACAAAACAAAAAACAACAACCAAAAATACATCACTAATTTACCACATCAATAGTAGAAACACTTTTCTGTCTGCAATCCAAAAAATATTGAACACGAACTTCTTATTAATACCATAATTTAAATATTGATATAACTTTTATTTGATTTTTCTTATTATTTCCTTTAACCTATTTAGGTGAATTTGAAAGTTTTAAAGACTGGGATGAAGTAGGAAAGAATGAGAGAAGAGAATCTAAGAAGGAAGAAATAAAACCCCACGAAGGAATTGAACTTTTTAAACTTTGGACTTCTTAAAAAAAATAAAACTTCAGCTTCATCATCTGGACCAAAAAAAGCGCTAAGAGGTGAACTTTCCCTCTGAAATTATGTCTTTTACTTTTCACAATGATCACTTTTCTCAAAAAGAGTAGAGCGCGGTCTGTGCGCGCCACACTCTTCAGCTGTTACCATGACAACACCATGCACCACATTTTAAACAGTCCGCTTTTGTAAAAAGCAACTTAAACTTAAAGATACAACGAGATGGAAGTTCAAATAATGTATTTATAATATAATATCTATTTTTTTTATCATATTTTATGATATCGACACAAAAAAAAGCATGCTAAAATGCCTGTAATTAATTAATCACAATTAGCATGATAATTTGACTGCCCTATTATTTTCTGCAGGACCTCATTAGAAATTGGCTTCTGAGTTATGGGCGGTACTGTTAGCATGGAAGTTAACTTTGCTAATTTTTTGCACAATCTCCTGCTAGCTTTACAGCCCCACACAACCCTAAGCTAACATTAGCGCAGCAAAAAAAAAAAAAAAAAAAGGCGAACAAAATCTGAAGCTATGAAGCCGTACAGTTTTGAGCCAGGTTACAGCTTCTATTTGAGCGAAATATCAAAATTAGAATAAATTGTGATTTTTTTTTTTTTCCCCCACATATGTAAATTGGTGTAAATGTTAAAACTGCATCATATGGAGGTATTGCTTTCCACAGGTTACTGCAGATCTGTTAAATAAATTAATGATATGAAAATAGTGAGTAGAATTGCCACACAGAAAGAAAACTGTGTTTTTCATGTTGGTAAGAAAAAACGGGAAAATAGAAATTCTGCTTAAGATGCCAGGAAGGAATTCAAAATAAAAGTTCAGCTGAAGAAGACTTTTCAGAGTTAAAATGTTTCATTATTAAGAGATGCTCTGTTCTGCACTTGTAAGCATACAGCAAATGGGTTTTTGATGCTAAATAGTAATCCGACACCTTCAGGATTAAAATAGCAGAATATTCTTACATTGCCTTTGCCCATACCTGCAGGAGACCTTAAAAACTGTTTTATATTTGTTTAGATTTAGTTTTTTCAAATTGAGAAGCTTTTACTTTTTACTTTTGTTTTATGTAAATACTTTTGACTTTTACCTATCATAAACCCAAGTATCTTTTTGAATCTGTGGATGTTTGGTTGCAAAATAAAGCCTTCACCTGAATTTTGTGCTGTGATCGTTTGTTCTCATCACTTCATGTGTGTTTGTTCTTCTTCTCTCCTCAGGCTGCTATCCGTAGGGAACTGAATGAATTTAAGAGCCGAGAGATGGAGGTTCACGAAGACAGCAAACAGTTTACCAGGTAGCCCAGCAGTCGTTATCCCCCAGCGTCTTTGCTGCCTGTGCAGCTTCATCAGTCATTTTTCACAGTAAATCCTTCTGCTTATTAACTCTCCCTGATCAATATTCTGACCCGCTAAAGCTTTTTACTCTGCAAAGTGGTGATTTACACCTGGGTGGGCGAGTTCATGAGCCTCAAGTGGTGATTGCTGACGAAGAGCAGGTTCCCTCAAATGCTATTAAATCTAGTGTGTTTGTGCTCAGTGACAAGACTGCAAGGACACCAACCGCTGAAGATAGAAGTCTCTGTGCCACATCTTACTTGTAATCTAGAAGTTTGTTCTTCACGAAAATAAAAATGCACACAGAAAGAAGACAATTCTTTTTGTCATACCTGGAAGAAAGCTCAAGAATTGTGGGGGGGAAAGGCTGCCATTTTTTAAGCTGAAGTATCTCAATTTTTTCAAAATAAAACAGAAAAATCCACAACTAAATATTTTAAGAGGTTTAAGGAAAGAAGAGTTTCTATGTTGGAGTTCCTTTGATCCATTAATAATTTTTACAAAGTGTGAACTTTAAAAAATATGAATTAAAATAAAATAAATAAATAAATAAAAAAAGGGGGGGGGTCAAATAATTAAGCAACTAAAAAATGCATGGAACCCTTATCAGAACCAAACTTTTACTTTGAATTTTTTAAACAAATTTCGTTGCTGCTTTAGCTTAGATTCAGGAATCAAGTTCTAAAACAACAGAAAGAGTCGAGCAGCTGGAGAACATTTCGGTCACCTAGCAGACACTTTGCATAAGCAGAAACTCAAGAGTCACATTTCTACACATAGCATAGAAAGAAATAACCTCTGTGCTGCAGGAACAAAAATGTCTTGTTTTCTATCTTTTTTAGGAAACGCTGAGATACTCCTTTTTTATCAAAGAAAGAAATTCTCAGTTTAAATAATTTTTTGTACAGTTTTTGTGTCTCGGAATGTCCTTCATGTTAGCAGGTGGAATGCAAGCCTCAAACAGAAAAAGTTTCTGGACGCCTGGAATAGTTTTAGTCGGGCTTGTAGCACTGATCCATCTTCCTGGAAATGTATTGCAACAAGAAATAAATTTCTCACCTGCTTTCCTAGCAGCTTTATTTCACTTGTTTTCAACTTTTTAAATCTTAATTTACTTAAGACTTAAAAATTAGAGCTATTTAAAAAAACATTTTAAACAGTTACATTGCTTTTTTTTATTAGCTTGTTTAAGTTTAGAGGCCTTTCATATAAACCAGTGGTTGCTGACTGACTGAACAACTTTTTTAGTGTTTTTATTGTGTTTTTTTTTTTTTTTTAAGAATTTGAACGCTTTTGCCACTTACACTTTAGTGTAAAGATAGTTACCACCTGCATGAGAAAACACGATTAGCTTACAGTTCATTCTACTTCATATGTATTTCTATAAATTCACCCTTTTTTTTTTTTTTGTTTTTCAGGTTCCACCGACCATGATTTGCCATCACAAACTCTGCTCCTAACAGCCCACCTTCTCTCCAGACTCTTTCCCTCCATTTGTTTTGGAATCCAGTCTTTCTCTTTCACATGAAACTCTGGCTTTACTTAGCAGGGAAAGCTTCGATCCAGCTGGATTCTTTCATATATAGACTCCACGTCTGAGGTTTAAGGCAGAACTGACCCCACAGTCCAGTGAGCTTTTCCTGCTACAGCCCTTCAAGTTGCCTTCTGTGAAGAGGTTTCTTTGTCTGGGATTCTACTATTTATGTCTGTAATGACAGCTACAAATGTGTCTTAAAACCTTGGCCGTTTAAAGGCACTAATTAAACTTTTGCACATATCTGTAGTGACAACAGTGGTGTGTATTTCTCACCCTTTAGAAGCGTATTTATTGTGGTGTCATTTTATTTTTTTGTCACAGACAACAGAAACAAGCACAGTGTCCTTTAGAACTCAGAATTTGGCTGAAGTGTGCTGTGAAGTATTTGTGTTTAGTTCAAGACAGACGCCCATAAATGGGTGTGCTCCTCAAACAGGAAACAGAGTTAAATCCCAAATACTGCAGACCGTTCGATACAACGCCACTAGAGGGCGCTGTATCAAAAGAATTAAGAAATATTGGTGTTTTTTATTGTAAAGAAGCCATAAAGTGCTGAGGTTTATGATGTTTATGTTTTCTCCTTGCTTGATCTCCTATTAAGAGAGTTTAATTTCCTGCAGTTTGGCAGGATCTTCACTAAGTAGACACGATGCCAAAGAAGAAAATTTTTGTTTTGAAAAAAAAAAGCTTCATTTAGTTGAATAAATTCATGTAAAAGTTTTATCAAACTGACTGAATCTTCATGCCCTCTAGCACAGAGATGTTGACCTGTTCATAACCTCAGCACATTTTGTCAAGCACAGACATTCATTTAATCTCAACCTTTCTCCGTTTTATTTTTTTATTCCTAACATTTAGCCTTTTAAAGTCCTTAGTACTTTTAATTAAGGCTCTAAGGGCACTAAGTATGAATTTATTTCCCTTTTAAATATACAATTGCATTAACATTTAGTGAGTAAAATCCCATTAAGCCCCTTTAATTCCTGCAAAAATCAAATGGGTCAATCATTAAGATGCATAATGATGCACTTTGTCGATAGATCAATCAAAGCGGTGTCTTTACATGTGAATCTCACTATTTGACAGGGCTTGGTGTTCATTATTCGTATCTGGGTTCCTGTAAGCATCAGTGATTTCTCCACAGCACTTGTTATATAGCAGAAGAAGCGAAAGAATGAGTTATTCCTGCTGCTTCTGAATGTGCCAGAGTTGAAGGAAATGATGTACAGCAAACAAGCCAACAGTATTCATTCATATCTGTGTTGTTGTAAATTGATTTTTTTTTTGTACAGGGTGTATATCAAGCATGTGCATACAATGAAATCCATGTAGCTAAAGATATGATCCATTATAAAACTGCTGTGAATGTTTGGAGCTTTATTTATTCCTCAAAAACTACTGATGGGTGACTTTCAGTTCTGATGGAAATGTTCATGTAAACATCTTTCAGTGTTTCTTCTTTAGATGTTTTCCACACAAACGTGAAAGATTGATCCTAAAATGATCCGCTCTAGTGCAGCCCAACCAGTTAGTTTGGACAGAAAGATTAAAGTTTGCAGCAAACGCTATGAAGTTAAGCTGCAATATTTTGAAAAAACATGGGACAATTAAAAGCATTTCACTTCACTAAAAAAATAGGATTCATTTTTGGTTTATTTAAAGTTTAAAAGAAATATAGACTTCCCAACAAAAAGGCTTCTTGACATATTGAAGCAGTTTCAAACTTTTAAATAAAAGGGGTGTGGATTTAAGTAATATTAGGATTAGACTCCCAGTTATTTTGCATGTATGAATGCATCAAATCAAAAACACGATTATAAATTGGAGTTAGTCTTTAACCTTTCAGGTTTTGAACAAAATGAAATAAATCCACTTTGCTGAGATGAACCTGAATTATGGACTTCAGCAGACTGCAAGCTTTCAGGATTTAAAAGAGGATGTGAATGTAATGGAGTTGGCCTTGAAAGGGGGCAAGGAAATGGCAGCTAAAAAACAGTCAAAGAGCTAAAAAGGGGACGGAAGTGAAAGGATGGCAGGACAAAGACGACAATCATCAGAAACTTGCTGGGTTCCTACACAATAACTTGATGGTTGATCTTATCACAGCTTGATCTTTCAGCTGTGCTTATCTTCTAACAGCCATAGCTTTAAATTGAAAACCTATGAAACACAGGATGAAGGATGACATCAAGATAGCCTTAAAAGTTAAAAAAGAAGATGGGACTCGTATTTCAAAGCTGCCCCTCAGGGGTTTGGCAGTCCTCACCCACACCTTTCATGTGGGAGAAAAAATCTTGACCTTCATATCTTTGTAATGAATTACATCATCATTGGTGGAGTGCACAATTTCCCACCTGAGTTCAAAAGCTTATTTCTGAAAGAAATTTGATCAAAAATCAATTACCTCGGAAAGAGAGATACGCCATGACCGTTGTATAACACACAAAGTGTAATAAAGTTTCTTTGGCAGGGAAAGTAGGACAGTTTTGACCTGGTTGAATTGCCTGCAGGTGTCAGCTGTAATCCAAACCCACTACTCAACTGGAAAAAGATGGCTTTAGCCATCATTTTTAAGCTCCCTGCAGTTGCACGAGTGGCTGTTAGAGTTAGTCTTTTTTTTTATCCCAGCTCTAATGCTCATTACACATTCACCACCACCCCATCACATGTAAGTTCCACCAGAATTTCTTGAAACACAAAACTCTTTAATTTTGCATCATTTAAGGGGGGGGGAAGTCAATTTACTAAGACGTGGGGACAGAAAAGTGAGGCAAACTGGGGGAGAAAAAAGCAGCACATTCTAAAGAGGAGCGTTTAACGAGGATGGATGCATCATTATGCAGAGCTGCTGTGTAATCAAAGGATAAAACAGATGTGCTGCAGCAGTCTAACAAGGAGCTTCCATCAAGGCCAAGCGCCTGTTAACAGGTTCCATGAACTTTGTCGGGCACAAGGGCAAACACATGTCGCTGCCAGTGTAATTAGAGTGCTCAAGTGTGAAGGAAGTGAATCTGACCCCACTGTAGGTTGTGAAGAATGCTGCAGGGCCCTGGATGGTCGGAAAGGCAAAGGTAAAATGTGCTGCTGTGTGAGATTAAATTGATTCTCTGGGTGATGAACTGCTCCGTCTGTATTTACTGACTACAATGCATCACCTTCACCGTCTATAAGGAACGTTAATGCGGTTCAAATGGAGCTCCACTTTGGAAGGCAGATCTAACAGGCATGCAGGAAGAGCTGAATGCAATGAAAAAGAGTAAAATGCTGCTTTTGGTTGATTCATCTCATTTATGGTACTTCTTTTAAGTATTTTATCAACCTTGCTTTTATCAAGATTTATTCATCTGTATTTTTCAGATAACTTTGCTTCACCTTCATCTTCTTAAGCAACTTCACTTTTGTGCTCGTTTTTTCTATTTGTAATATTGTCAGATTTAATTTCCAGATTTTAGATTGTGATTCCATTCTATTTAATGATATAATTTTTGTGATCATAATCTACTTTTCTGAAAAAAGTTGTGCTATGCTACAACTAACAATAAAAATATGTTATTTCTTCCCCAACAATGAATTGCAGTTTAAATATCAAATTCAAATCAAAACTTTATTTATAAATCACTTTTCATACAGCAGCAACACAAAGTGCTTTACAGGTTTAAAACAAATAATTAAAACCCATTAATTTTTTTTAACCCGCTATATCTCTTTTGAGGTCTCTGCCACTGTTGGACAAAGGCAGAATGCACCCTGGACTGGTTGCCAGTCTGTCACACATTCACTCCCACACACGCTCACACATGCACACCTAGAGACATGTAAGAGTTAACAAGGATGCATGTTTTTGAACTGTGAGAGGAAGTGCCCAAAGAAAACCCACACATGCATGGGGAGAACATGCAAACTCCACTCAGAAAGGTCCCAGCTGAGATTTGAACCAGGGCCTTCTTTCTGTGAAGCAAGAGCATTAAATAAAACCAAAAAATGTATTATAAAACACACAGAATTCCCTCAACTCTACCGACCCCTTTCACCTAAAATTGCACAAGTTAGATTAATACAATTCAGTGTAAGTAGCTACTGCCGTAGAAACCTGGCTGATGCTGATGAGAGGAAGAAATATGTAAGGCTATTTCATATCATAATGGTTTCAGATCAAGAAAGAAAAACAGATACAATCTTTGCTTTGACATTGCTGCTGGAGAAGAACAGAGAAAGTCAGAAGAAGGTGCATTGTACCTTTAGAGACAGTCTATGACAGGTTGGAGAGTTTGTGTGGGGAAGTCTGGAGTGACAAAAAAATGTAGGAATTATTCAGGACTTGAATGAGAATTGTAAGACAGTGCTTAGATGTGCTGGTGTTAGATGTTTAAAAGATGAATACAGGTAAGTCATATTTAGATGGCTTGGACACGTTCAGATGAGACAGAGTGATTGCGTTAGGTAAAAGATGCTGAGGTTAGAGCTACGTAACTGAGGTTAGAGGAACGCCAAAAAAAAAGAGAATGCAGTGAAGAAGCCGCCAAAAGGCAAAGAAGAAGGCTATTTGTCATCAGTATTACATCAACACAAGGATTCTTATCATCACCAGCATTGAAGCTACTGTCAACAATCACTGCAACACACATATGTTAAATATGAAGAGGAAAACATGTAGGCTAAGTATGCTTATCTACACTTAAAATAGTTTTTTTTTTTTAATCATTGAGAACACCAAGTTATGACCAAACTCCCTAACCTCCATATTGTGTTGTCATCATTTCTGTGAGATTACCTGGGTTTTGTGAATACATGGACAATTATTAGTGCCTCCATATCTCTAATTTTGCAAATATGAACAGCAGGTCTACTTTTGAGGGATTCTACCCACTGGGTCAAATATGTTTCACATTTTTAGCTGTTAAGAATCTTTTTGGTTGATTTATTTACTGCAAACTAATGACAATTTCTACATTTTTGCAAATAAGCCCAATTTTTTAATGCTGACCAGTAAAGCAACATCATTATTTATAAAGTTTAGTTATGGTTCTTCCTTTAAAATTGAGTTTCCTTAGAAAAAAAACAAAAAACAAACAACATTTATATTGTTCTGTTTTGATTCTTTGTCACAAATCGTATGAAATAAGGACATATATGGATGCTAAACGATATTGTAACTTTACTTTAATTTTATGTAGCACTTTTTCTGCAGACAAAGTAGAGAAAGCCTACTGGTCACATACTGACAACTATAAACCATCAGACCATTTCTTATCTACTTTTTAAAACGTTATTAACAACTGGGCATAGGACAAAATGTTTAAAAAACACTACAAATACTTTGCATCTGGCACATCAGCAATTAGCATTTACAGTCCATAGGTTTACATTATTGTATTCCATTTCCTGTCTACTGTTAAACAAAATTATAAAATAAAATAAATGCGGTTTAGACCGATCTGGCGCAATTATCCTCGGAAAATACTATTTTTATTCCAGGCTTTTTATGTCTCGGTCACTGCTGGTGTCCAGTTTTCTCAAGAGATCAGGAACTAAAATGAGAGGAACAAAAATATACCGTCTCAGTTTCTCATCGGGTTGTTAAGTGCGAAGCAAGCCGGAAGTCAGCTTCTGCCTGGTTGTGGTTTGCTTGAATAGAAGCCGTTCTTTTCCCCCTAAGTTTTCAAACCTTTTTGTGTTGGAAACCCGCAATTTTCAAGTAAGTTGACCTTTTATTGTAAGACAGAGCTCACTAAAATTAAAAAAAAAGCGTGCAATTAGCTACGAGAGAGACTAAAGTTGAAGGAGTTGTAGTGGGTTATTAGCGGAAACCCAAGCTAATGTTAGCATGAAGCTAACAAACTAGTTTTAAATGCATTACGCTTTCACAAACGGTTCTAACCCGCAAGTGACACGTATCTGCAATACAGTATGACACAAGTTTATTATAGTTTACTTTTTTGTGGGTATGCATTGCATTGTTTTTGTTTATAACTAGGAAACTTAACTATTAACTCCTTAAAAAGACCAGACTTCTAAAGGGTTTTTTGTGTTAGGCTTTAGAGTTGTGACAAATCTGTAGCTTTGTATATTCTAACAAATCACTCATATCTCATGTTTTTTTTTAAATTACACACAATTTTCAAAATGTATTTGTTAGTGAAGGGTGTTAACACCAGTCTAATAAATGCACAATAAGTTCAAACCTGTAGCTGTGCAAACGACACAAAGCGGTTGTATTTCATTCTGTGAAGGTAAGGTGTATGTGGTAATAAATGGGGTGTTTTCATATTATATTTAAATAGAAATAACAGAGGAAACATTTATTAGACATTTGATTCTTTAAGGTAAAAAAAAAAAAGATATGAATTTTTCAGAATTTGTTTTCTATTGAGTATTTTATTTAATGTAGATGCATATTGCTGCAAAATAGACCAATTAAATAATTGCTTTATTTCTATTCTAGTGTAATAGACTGGTACATCAGTATTGTGTTCAATGGTTTTGAAATATTTGTATGCTGGCTTTTATGCATGTCGTTTCCTGGATACAGAGCATTTTAGGTAGTATTTAAAAAGAATGTAATTTAATATATGAAATGTAAATCACTAGGTGTGGATATATTCTTATTTTCTCCCACACCTTTTAAAGGTCACTTCGACTTCTGTATGTAATGATACTTAAATAAAATTAAATGTCTTTTATATCCTATAAAATATTTGTGTATAATGTCTTTGTTATGCAAATGAAGTTGAGATAAAATGAGGTAATCTACTAAAATTGACCCTTAGAAAAGATATAACTTTTGTGTGCAGTGACCAACTGTAAGAAAATAAAATTGAATTTTAAATATTTTAACTAAACAACTCAATAAATAACTAACCAGCAGGGCTTCATGATAGTGAACTAAAGATACTTTCCATGAATAATAATTTGTAGCTAAAATTCATTGACGCATTTTAAAGTTTAGCGGTTGGATCTTTACTTTCAGGTGCTCTCTACTCATCCAAGATGCAGGTAATAGGATTTTATGAGCTTATGAGGTGTTTACTGTGTGAGACACATTTCAGACTTAAAACCTTTCATGACTTAAAATGTGTGTGTATAAGGGTATGTTTACACCAGGCACGTGTTGCCCGGTAAAGAGAGAACGCGCTCTGCGCGGTTTCATGAACATTCATTTAGTCCATGTTGTTCTCACTGTTCTTTCTCTGTTCCTGTAAATGTACGTCTTGGTCTCATATAATTCTGGCCTTGCACAAACTGCAGTTGTTAGTTTCTCTTCCATGATTGTTTTTTAAACATTTAGTACTTCTGTGTTTCAAAAGGGACACTACCCACACTTCACTACCAAATCTGAGTCCCTGATTGGTTAAAGTTCAGCATAATCACCATTTAGCAACGAAGAAGTCCAATTGTTTGAACTTCTAGCGCGCAATCACTGAACACCCGTTTTGTACGTAGAGCCTGTGATCGGTCTTTAGGTTGACGTGTGTTCGCAAATCTTTTAGTCGGAAGTGGCTGCTTAATCGTGAGTTGGTGCAACTGATGTGAACCTACCTTATTTATCATAAGCCATTTTTATTACATTTGCTATCCATAGGTAACTTTTTTATACAAGTACCACCATATAATAAAAGTCCTTATTATTGAGTTTTTTCCCTTCAAATGATCTATAATTTTTAAAATTGTAATTCTCCCCTTAAATGTCAGAAAAAAACCTAAAACTTTCATTTTTGTTTATTAGTTGTATTTTGACAGTACCATCTGTTTGCTGGGTTACAATTAAAATTCCTATCTTGCTTTCTGTCTCGCAGAGCTTGTTGACTGATCTCAGAGAGAATGACTGACCGATACAATATCCACAGTCAGCTGGAGCATCTTCAGTCCAAGTACATCGGTACAGGGCATGCTGACACTACCAAATGGGAATGGCTGGTGAACCAGCACCGTGACTCTTACTGCTCCTACATGGGTCATTTTGACCTGCTCAACTACTTTTCCATCGCTGAAAACGAAAGCAAAGCTCGCGTCCGTTTCAACTTGATGGAGAAGATGCTTCAACCATGTGGACCACCAGCAGACAAACCTGATGATGCCTAAAACACGGCCCAACCAACTGCTGCCGCCTTTTTTCTACATTTTTTCCCCCTTTACTTTTTGGACATTTGTTTGTAAAGATTTGCAACCACAAATCCAGAGCAGCTACCAACGTCTCTGCTATTGATGGGTTCACTGCCCACTCCAGGGACAGAAATACATCAATTTGTTTGACCGGTTTATACATTAACTGTAGTGCTTTCAGGAAATAAATTAGAGGGAAGACACCTGAACCTTTCCATCCTGTGCACAGTGTTGAACGCAGTGTATTCCTAATTAAATGTATTTTTGTTGGATTAAACTCTTTCAATAACTGCTCATTCTGGTCCAGACATTTGTCAGTTTATCTTTAACAAATGTTTAAATGAACAAAAAAAGTCCTCTGCCCTAAAATCATCCAAACAACATTTTTGATGTGAATGGAAAACGGCCAAAGTCTTCTTTAGGATTTTGTAGAAGGAACAGGAATTACGATGGTCATCCTTTTTTTTTTTTTTTTTAATGTCCCAGTTTGTTTTTACATTTTACAAATGCATTCAAACATAATTCATCTATTTATAATGATCAAATATATGAGTTTTAAACATTATTTCCTGTTTGTCTGTGCAGGCTTTATCATACACAAAACATTTATTTAAAACGTGTTTTTTCATCAAAATGTATTTGCTAAAAATATATTTGTGTCTTAGGATAGAGGTAGAGGTTTCAGTTTGTTTTTTTCTGCAGCTTTAGTCTGAAAAGGACTGCCTTCATCACAGGAAGGCATCACTGCCTTCACCAGGCAGGAAGCCAGTTAGCTGCGTGTGAATTGCTTTCTCCGCTGCGTTGGTTCGTGATTTGTTTGTCCTTACAGCTCCACAGTCACATGCAGTTTGCACTCGGCTGCTCGCCTACAAGCTATCTGTGCATTATGCCGTTTTGGTCTCTTGGCATTTTATTTTGAAGAGATGCTTGACTGCATGTCTACAAGCTATAGCAGGTTTCGTAGTTTTCCTTTTGGACCTGTAAGTCACAGCAATTTTTTTTTAAAGCAAATTGTCTTCTCAGGAGATGCAGCTCCCGGTTGACTTCAGCTGCCGCATAGGTGTCGTTCACCGTCACCCATGATGGGAGTCTGTACTGAGAATTGCCTGAAGTATCTGGAGCGCGGTGGATTTAGGGCTTCAGGATGGAAGCGAGCGCAGAGGAGAGGCAGGGTGGGGTACAAAAAGGAGCAGCAGGGTCTGACTTGCTGACTCATGGTTATCAAAACATGTTGCACAAAAGCGCGGACACTCGGTGGGAGAAGTGATGAATCATTGTTGGACTGAGAGACAATTGTGTCTCGTGACTTGGTGTGATCGTGTGTTGAAGGGTTTCTTCCTAGGTAAGTCCTTGCCATCTGTCCTCACTGTGAGAAACGGGGAGAAGGTGTTGCCAAGTCAGGCGTGAAGCCAGCAGGAGGCCAAAGATGCTGCCGCGTGAGCCCTTTCTGTGACACGACTCCTTCAAAAAAAACCTGCGTGGCTCACTTGCAGTTAAAAAGGCATTTCCTTCCAGTGACAGGATGTCTAACTGGATTTCTGATGAAAAAAAGGGTTCACTTCTGAATCTTAGAGGTCAGCGGCACACTGAAACAGACTCACTGATGCATGGACTGAGCACGTGCGTTTATTAGAGTTACATGGGGGAACTATCGCTGCTCCACTAGAGCACAGATTAGTCATGTGCAGAGAATAAAACTCGTGTTTGTGTTTGGATGAGTGGAGAACACGCTCTTCTCTTGTCATGGCTGCAACTCATCGCTTTGAATACTTGGAAGCAGAACGTGTCTAACATCCTCTATTCTCTTATTTTCCCTTAGAAAGAGAAAAAAGTTGATTCAAGTTGCAAAATTTGATGCATGGAAATATTTTAATAAAACAACAGATTCTGCCCTCCAGCAGGAATAGAGGGATAAAGACCAACACATGTCAATAAGGAGGATAAAATCTGCATTGTTTGAAGCAAAGCAGGAAGTACTAAATGCTGCAGTTCTTTGAATGACCACTGAAGATCACAAATACAACCACCACCACCGCGCGATGGGGAGGCACTGACAGAATCATGCCTCTGCCTGAGTTTTTTAAAATTCGGTGCGGTCATAGATGTAGACGGTGGCCGTCAGGCGTGATCCACTTTTTCAGGCGGTTGAGGGTCGGTGGCACTTTATATGGACGCCCTGTCTGTCCTGCTGATGTCCTGCTACATTTACTCATTGACCAATCAGAGCTGTGGCCGCCCAGCTGTCATCCAATCTGTGACCGTAGTATTACTCTCATTTTGAAAAGTTCAACTATACACCAGAAGTAAAGTTATGGACTTAACTAGTTTAACATGTTTCTGTTCTATTTTTTATATTTGTGACACCTGTGGAGGGAAGTTTAGATTTTCTTAGACCAGCTGTTTAGACTGTGGTAAAATGGTGAATGGTAAATGCTTATGCAGCACTGTTTCTACCGTCCTCTGAGGGCTCGAAGCACTTTACAGCCACAGTCCCATTCACACACTGATGGTGGCTCCACTGCCTTATGCTGGTGCCAACCTATTACCACCAATGGTACAATTTTAGGTTAGTCTGAAATACACAGCAGGAAACACAATGACATCAGTACAGGGCCAATCAGGGTTATTGTGGTTTGTTCCAGTGTGGCCTGTGCTTTGGCGAAGTCTATTTCAGAGTGGCTTGGGTTACAGAATGTTATGACCTGGTACTGCATGATCAAGCATAGACTAATTCCAGTTTTCATTTCCATATAGCTCAAACCATGAAACAGATCTGTTGAAAACAGCAGGAGATGAAGAATTCAGAAAAATAGCTTGTGAAAATCAGCTTGATCCTGTTGAAAGATTTCTGTTTGTACACAGAAATGAATCAAACATTGCTCTACTTCCTCTGAGTCTTGCGGGGCAAAGCTGTGATTTAGCTGTCAGAGATGCTCCTCAATGACACTTTGACAGTCAGTCTTTCAGAGGTGAGGAGTGCAGAAGCAGAAGCAGAAGCAGGTGGACAGGCTCATGAAAGTGCACGGCCTGCAGTTTTACCTGACAGGAGGGTTTCTCACTCTCACACAGAAAGCAATCAAGTGGAAAATTGGTCAGCAATGTTAGCTTGATTTACACCAAACCAGCTGCCAAGGATGGAGCCGGGTTGCATCCTCATCTCCTCACCACGCCGAGTCTCATCTCTGTTTCCACTTCTCCCCCCCCGCCTCACCAGCGAAATGCAATCTTTCTCTCTGTTACATGATGACAATCATCAAGTGCGAAACAGCCTGAGGAAAGCTGAGCTCTGCAACAGTGCAGAGTGACTGCAGAATCAAAGACCCCACAAAACAAATGAGCTCAGAACAAAATAATCTGGCTCTTTCATGACACTGCTGTTTCCTGTTATTATTGTTTAGTTTTCATTTATCCTAAAACACTTCATTAGCTCTTCCATACATTCAAGTTTAGTTGTGGATTCTGTTCTACGTCACGTTACTTTTGGTTCCCATTTTATTTTTTATCTTATTGTAAACCCTTCTGTTATGTTCTGGGTCAAACTGACCCATTTTTAAATGTAAAAATCTCCAAAAATACCGTTTTGCATGAATGTATTTCCGCTCCTGCTTGACGTATTCAGTTGAATCAAATAGAATCATCAGAAAATATGTAACTGGAAAAAAAAAAAACTTTAATTGTTTACAACGATTTTGTCACCAACCGTTGAAATAACTGTCAAAAGATTGTTATGCATAAATTATTTCAAAACAGATTGAATAAATGCTGTTTTTTGGCAGACATTTGACACATTCACTTATGTAAATTAAAAGGGATGTTATCCAAGCATAACAAAAAAGGGCATAAATGATGCGACGGGGAATACAGTAAACCTGAACCAGGCTGGGATTAAACGATTGAGGCTTCTTTGAATCTGTTTCAAAAGGCGCTAAGCAGACAAAACTGTCTTGTCTTGCTTTTGTCTTGTGGGACTTTTAGAGTGACACACTGTTACAAAACAAGTGGTGGATGGAATGGCAAAACAAGGAGTTTTGAGAGATGAAGATTAAAGGGATTAAAGCATTAAAGGGATTTTGTGCGCACAAATGCATCAGACAAAAAACAAGAAGAGAATTTCAGTGACTGATTTTCTAAGTTGGTTCTTTATCTTTGCATAAATGCTTGCTCTGTTCTCATTGGCTGCAGACGTTTTCATCTCAGCATGCATGGGTTTAAGTTCAGTCGAGCTAAACTCTTAAGAGCAGCCCTGCATTTTCTGTGAGCTCTTACCTTATTACAGCAACAAACATGTGACACAGGCCATTAAAATGATTGAAAAGCCTCTTTAAGCAAAAAAACCCACCAGACTCCTTTGGTTCTTCCTGCAGATGAATGCCAGACGAGAAGCCTTTATATAATCTTCCGTCGTCCTGTAGATCACTTGAAGTGCTTTTACACTCAAAAGTACTTCCAACATTTTGTCTGGCACCTTCTTGTTTAGTTTTTGTTGCTCCTCAAATTGCTTGTCAAGGATGGGTCAACAAATGGAAGGAGGAGGTCAGGAATCAAACTCTACTGAGACGCTGCCACACTGGCCGGATTGTGTAAAAAACAAAAGATGTGTTGAGGTCAGACCCTCATGAGCAAAGAGATGATCATCTCATCAGGCACAGACACACAGACTTGTCTTTTGAAGACTCGGTTGCCTCTTTGGCTGTTTTTTTCCCCGTTTTTTGACATGTGCTCAGGATTTAGTTCACATTTAGCTTTCTTTTTAAATCAAGCTAAACTCGATTTATTAAAAACCTATACTGTCATCTAAATTGGCTTT
Organism: Adrianichthys oophorus; assembly: GCA_036245035.1. Classification (NCBI taxonomy): domain Eukaryota; kingdom Metazoa; phylum Chordata; class Actinopteri; order Beloniformes; family Adrianichthyidae; genus Adrianichthys; species Adrianichthys oophorus. The sequence continues at coordinate 4,995,270 of BSAI01000096.1, read as the reverse complement.
TTGCATTGGGCTCATCACAAACCTCCATTCCTAACTCCCTGCACAAACCATCATCACCAAACGGGCTTATTGTTTCATAAAAACAAAATAATAATAAACGACATGTTTTGCAATTAATAAAAAAGAATTCAATTTAAAAAGTGTAACTCGAGGTGGAATAAGTAATAAATTATGAAGCAGACATAAATGTATGTTTGTGATTTGCCCGTTTTCTCAGTTTCATTATAAGATAGAGTAATATAATTTTGATGAGATTTCAAATTACACCTCAGTCGCTCTGGTCCTGTTGTTATGGCCACGGAGCTCTCTGTTGCTGCATCAACACAGTTTAATGACTCACTCTGTCAGTAAGACTTCATTTGCTCTTCTAATGTTGTTTTTCCTCCAAAAACATCTGTCCTTTGATAACTTTTTGACTCTTAAAAGGTCATTCCTGGAAATATGATGTAACTTTATGGTAACAATGACTTGTTTGAATACTCTCTGAGTGTTCCAGGAAAAGGAAAAGACAGAATTAAATTGAATATGAGAAAGGTATTGTAATTCAAACTCTCTTTCAATCCTCTTGTTATATCAAACTTAATTTAGCTTTTTGATATTCACTACGTGGAATCACATAAATGCTGACAACTGCTTGATTTTCCAAACTTGTTCTTTCAAATACTGGCAATTGTGTTGCATGTCTGGTTATATAAGAACCAAAGAAACAATCAGAAACAATCAGACAGTTATAGGGGCAACTGGAACATTCTCCTGTTGAAAAACCCAGCCCTCACCACACAGACGAGGGCCCCCTCACGCCCCCTCAGACGAGGGAAGCCCCTGACCCATCTCCTCATAGCCAGATGTGGCTTAACGCCCCTGCTTAACCTGAAACTCCATCGCTTCATTGAAGGAAAAGCAGCCCAGACAATGACGGCTCCTCATTCCTGGTGGGATCTCTTTGTCATGTCAGTAATGTTTTAAGCCACCAGTTGTCATTAGTTTTTCTTATCAGAGAACAGAACTTTCTTCCAATTTTGAATGTTTGACATTCCTTTGCAAAGTCCACCTTGGGAATTTTGTGGCATTGATGGAGATGGGCCCTTGGAAGACGCTTATATTTTTGAAGCACTTCTCTTGCAGATGATCGTTACAGGGCTACAGTACAATTTGACACGGAAGAGAGGCAGCGAGCGTGAATCTGACATGCAAATTGGTGTAAATGTAGCATAAGAGCTGGGGGGGGGGACTGAAGTCGGTAGCCGAGCAATCAAGGCTGCAAATCCCTGCTGCCCACAAAAGACTGCATTATCCCTCTGAAGCGAAGTTTTGCAATGCCGAGGGCACCACACCCTCACATGGGCAGTCTGATTAGTTGATAGGAATTCTTGGCATTAGCAGAATGGTTTTCCAACAGCCAGCTGTGTCCTTCGGTGATCGTTGAAGTTGCTCTTTGACCAAAAGTCCTTGTGATTCATTTATTGTTCAGACTGCAAGCGCTCTGCCCTGTTGGGCAAGTGAGAAAGTGAGCTTTTGATCAAGCCGCAATGGAATGTTGATCTGAGTCTTTACCACCTGGTTTGTTAACTCCACCAGTGATGAGTGACCCGTAACAGGAGCCGTCAAAAAACAATTTATGCAAATTTACAATAAATGCATACAAAATATTTTAACATTTTCAGAAAATTTCCAAAAAAATAATGACTCATTTCTAAAAGTCGTTTCTCAGTGGCTGACTCTTTACTTTTACGTGAGTATTTTTTTTTCATTAGTACTTTCTCTAGTAACTAATGCTAGGGTCACAAATACAATTGTCACCATGCGAGGGGGAGCCATCGGCAGAATCATCAAGATTTCGTGTCCTTCCCTGATTTTTTTTTTTAAATCTTTGGCGTGGTCATGAATGCAGACAGCAGCCGTCAGGTGTGCAGAATGGCTGCCTGGTCTCCCTGGCGGCTGGTGGCCCTTGACATAGACCACCGCCATCCGGAGACATTTACACATTGTCTAGTCAGAGCTGCTGCCGGCCGGCAATTCCAACTGCCCAGCTGTCGCCCGATTTCATAAAGGCGTCATCCCCGCCTGTTACTGGACTGCCACCACGCGACCTCGAATTGTGCCCGGGCGGCCTCTGACCGATGTCAGCTATTAGAGAAAAATTGTCAGTTTGCTGACGCCGTGTCAGAATGCCACTGCCACCTCTCGATTACAAATGCCGCAGTGTGATCACCAGTTGCTTTTGCTGAAAAACTCAAATTTAGGCCACCTCGTAGTGGCATTTTGGGATTTGTGACCGCAGTCTAAGTACATTTTTCTTAACTTAACAGCACTATTAATTCGGTGAATCCGTGTTGTTTGCTTCCACCTCTTACTTTAATTCTATTTCTAAGTCATGAAAGCTGAAGGGCAGGAGCTTCATTTTCATTCTGGTCTTTTGCTAGTCAGGGACTACTTCATTTAACAGGCAGTGTTTCTCATCACAAAAGCTGACTGAGCAGTCATTGGTTTAGAAAGCTCTTCTCTCATTGGTGCGTTTTGCCCCCTGTCAGGAGTTATTGGGCATGTGTTGCTTAATGTGACGCAACATGTGTTTTGATGAATGAAAATACAAAAATCGACATGTTGGGTAAAGCATCCGACAGATCAAAGCCTCACAGCTTCTCCCAAAGTTCTTTATTTAAAGCAGGCAATGTAAAAAAACAAAACTGTAAACAACGAATCCAACATATATGCTGTTTCAAATGAGTGAAAGCTGTATTCACATTGGCTTTAGCATCACTTTTACTCAAAAAGGATTTTTTTTTTGCACCAAACTTCACAGCTTTGCACACAGATTTGTACACATTGTCCTAGTTTACAAGCAGACCTTGATACAACAACAGGGAGGACAAGGTTTTTTTTTCTTCATATTTTCACATTTGTGAACAAAATAACTCTCAGTACGTTACAATCATGTTCATGAGTCTTTAAAAAATTACTGTCTCACAAAACATGGCATAAAGCTACTGAAAAAGGCATTTCTGCACGTATGGCAAACAGCACAACATGTAAGCACGAGCAATAGCAAATATCACATCAGATGTACAATCCCGCTTGGTTCACTTGTCTGTAAAAGAGATGAGTGGTTCCATTCAAACCCATTATTTGATGTAATGGTTATAAAGCTGTGGTTAATCATATACTGGCAATTGCACTGCTTCCCATAACAGCATGCTTTTTTTGTGCTATACAAACAGCTCAGAGGGCTTTCTTTGCAGGTTTGGTACAAAGATCCACAAAGACGGTTTCTGCTTTGTACATTCAGAGATTTGTGATTGACACAGATTGATACAGCTTTGTCTGTCTCCTTTTTTTCCGGTGAAATCCTGTGGTGGCTGAGGCCCGCATGGTGCTGAACCCATCGATGGATGGCGTGAGACAACAAGTCCTTCTCCTGCTGAGTCCACACAAAAAACACAGACAGACTTTTTTCCCTCCTGTTTAGTTAAATCTTTGAGCTGAAACCCTAAAAAATCCCACAAATCTCTTTTGTCACATGTAGATAATTCACCAAGTTGACATTTGAAGGAAACGTGACAGAAAGGCATGACGGCGTGTTAGAAAAATTGATTTCTTTAGCTGAGATTGACGAGTACACATCACTATATTGGCTAGTGGAAGTGGATTTACAGATTTGTGAGTCAATGGCTAGCTACTGTATACATTTCTTCAGTTCATCAATTCAGTGAAGGGGCTCTTCCGTCCTTGAGGAGTTCTTGAGTAAATGCTTTATGAACGCTGTCTGACAGGTCGAAGGCTTTCCACTGAGTTGCTAACGCCTCACAACAGCGATCTGGATCAGCTAATGGGCATGTCTGGCTCGAGCGACTAAAGCCCAGTGGTGACTTGCGTGACTTCAGAGTTGAGATCGTCGTTGGCAACACTGCCACAACAGTGAGAGTCCAGCGACGACCCCTCCAAGGCTAGTCATACCTGCAGGGAGAGCAGACCGAGCGGCGCCTCATCAGGATGCACTCACTGCTGCGCTCCTCTGAGGACGCTCAACAGATGTGACATTATGCTGATAAAAGGCCAACAACAGCCCAATGAGAGCAAAACCAAAACTCTGACATTATCACTATTTTTGCCACATGTGTGACGTTTACAGTGTTTTAAGTTTGTATCAGATTTCAGTTTTCATAATTTTTTACATTAAATTCTTGCAACATTTTGTCAAAATTCTGCTATTTTTGTTCCTAAAAGCCTTGTTTGCTTGGATTAAGAAGCCCTCAACACTGTCTTGGTTTCAAGCAAAAGTTACTTTTCTTTTTTGTGTGTGTGTGTGTGTGTGTGTGTGTGTGTTGGGGGGGGGGTAACAAAACTTTTTTCGAGATCTATCAACACAAAAATAAAAAGGCTCCAGAATAAAGGTCAATATTTATGGTTCCCTTTTTGAAAAACATGTTTATTATTTAGCATAACTAGCATGGCTTTCTTTAATTAAATAATTTGCACATTTTTTGGTCAAAAATATGGAATGTAAAAAATGTACAGATAATAAAGATGACTCTGTACATTAAAAATGTATAGATTTTTAATCACCCCAAAAGACTGGTAACAAGATAGTTCAGAGTTTCATTATGTTTTATTACTGTGCATCTGATTTGCATGTAAATCTGATTGCTCATTTTATGTATATCATTTAAATGTCCATGTGTTGGACAATTATTATTAGAATTAATCATGAATTTGCTTCTTTTTCCTCCATTTTCCTTTCTACCAGACGTCAGGCCTTATTGGTCATCTTTTCTGATCATTTCTTGCTTTTAGGAAGAGTTTACTGCATGACTGTTATTTAGTTGTTGTTTTTTTTTTTAAATAAAGAAAGTTCAGTATACAAAGGAAGAAAAGGGGGTTTCAGTGGCACATCAGTTTCAGGTTGTCAACATGCTTTTGAGCAGTTTAAGGGTTACTCATATGTGCTTACACAGACGCTGGCTACCTGTTGGTTGGACCTCTCCCCTGTGTTTGCACTGTTGTGTTCACGCTTCGGGACCTTGCGACTGGTGGCTCCAGTTCTGGATGAGTTCTGGATCTCCAGTACGGAAGGACTCGGGGTGCAAAACTCACGGAAACAGCGCTTGAAGTTCTCATCCAGGTAGCCGTAAAGAACCGGGTTAAGGCTACTGTATTGGGCAAAAAAGAGCGTCACGGGTTAAAACCGTAAGATGACAAAAACCCAATTTTTAACACTATTTAATAAAATCATTTTTTCATTTCCAAGACTTAAAATAACAATCATCATGAAATAAAAATGAACAGCTTCTCTCATTAAATCTTGTTAAGGGCTCCCTATAAATGTCCCCACAGCTGCTATTTGGTTTTTTACCTGTTTGTGTAGCCCAAGGCAATGCAAAAATGCCAAGTGATGGTCTGCAGTGTGGAGCTGGGAATGTTAATCAGTGCAGTGATGATGACAAACACATGGATGGGGGTCCAGCAGACAATGAAGACGGCCACCACCACCAGGACCATGCGAGTGATACGACGGAGGTTTTTGTCCTTTTCCTACGATTTACAAGAGCAGATAAACACTGGAAGAGGAACACCGACCTTTTTAGAACACAAATGAGCACAACATTGTTTTGAAGTGTATTCCTTGCAATTTACTTGGGAGATGTATTAAAACCCAGCCTTTCTAAAGTGTTTCTAAAAATGTTAAAGCACGACGGTCCTTAAAAGTAATTTACAAAGATGAAAACATTTGCAAAATTGCATTGCGTTGCATTTGTGTTCAAGAAAATGTAATACAATTAAAAGCAGTAAAGAATGCACCAAATGAGACAGTGACACTGCGCTATTTTAAACTGAGTAAGAGCAAAGTTTTAGGTTTAGAATTACAACTCCTTCTCTTTTTTTTTTGTTACATTGAATTAAGTTTATTTATTAAGTGCCAATTTATAATTTATAAAGGACACAAAAAAGATGAATCTTTATTGATTGTGATTAATTATAATTCAATTCAGTCCAGACAATTCCAAAAGGACCCTTTTATCTTAATTTTATGCTAATGGAATTAGTGACCAACAGATTACATTAAAGATCCACTCCACTTAAAACATGTTTTTGGTGTTTTTAACCTGTTCTTGTAACATATTTCTCATGATGTAGGAAATTAACCTTAAAGTTGTATTTCGAAGTATTTCTTTATTTGAATCATTAATCAGGAGCAGACGAAAACATGCTGTTCGAAAAAGCCTGTACCTGTGACGTAGGCGTAGAAGTTTGCCTAAAAATGGCATCCTCAGTGACTGTTTGTCTCATTGAAGTAGATTTTAAAAAGTCGTCACCTGTGAGCCTGACAGCATTCGGACACTCTTCAGGCGAAGGATCATGAGGCCGTAGCAGATGGTGATGATGAGGACGGGCATGATGAAGGCAAAGATGAACACGCAGATCTTCAGCAGAGTGTCCCAGTACCAGGAGGGGTGGGGGAAAATCAGCTTGCAGTCCACAATCTTGGGGTCTGTGGGGACAAACGTGCTCAGCAAAACATCTACGGGGAGCCGTGAAGAACAAAACTCATTGGATGTGTGTTTGGGACAAATTGTTTTGATCATGTTTTTGAAACATTCATCTTTTTTCCAAATCCGCTTCATCCCTTTCAGGATCACGGGGTTGCTGGAGCCTATCCTAGCTACTGTTGGGCAAAGGCGGGGTACATCCTGGACAGGTCGCCGGTATGTTGCAGGGTCGCAAACGTGCTAAACATGTTTAATAGATTTGCATGCCGCTCACACAGACATCACTGCAGCTCTGCTGCAATGGTTTTCTAGATTGAAAGCCTGCAGATGAGAAAAATAAATATTGGCAGGTCTATAAAATGAGTTTGCTCTAAATTTTTAAAAGGAAGAAGGCAGTAAAAAAATGCAAAGCACTCAGCAAACTCATGCAGAAATATATTCCTGCTTGATTTACAATCCAGTCTGTAGTGTAAACCTTCTATTTCTAATTAAACATCTCCATGTAAGTGCTTTTTGATTTATACATTTCTTTCTCTTAGAGGTAAATTAACTAAAAAAAAGTATAAAGGGATCAGACTTGAAGATTGTTTCACGAATAAAGTTTCCTAGGTTTTGTAATGTAAATCTATAACTGTAGGTGACAGAAAGCAGCCATGCAATGTGCCAGTGTAAAAAAATCTGCTCTGCAAGAGCTGGAAGAGCTTTTTTTATGGGGCTGTAAAAAGAAAAACGACATTTTTTTTCTCAACGCCTCTCTTCTCGCTCTCGATTATGGGAGGTGCTTGCTTTAGGGGTGCAGCCGTCACACCATGCACCATCTGCACATCTGAGGCTATAAAGCTTCATCCACACCAATGAATTCATCATCTGCGAACCGTCGCTGGAGTTTCTCAAAGCACTGAGCCCCTTCTTCAGCACCAGCTAATTTTTGTTTTGGTCTGCTTTCATTTCTGCATGACTTTTTTATTGCTGCTTTCAGTCGTTGTTCATTTAGAACTGCATAAGAATCCAAAACGTCAGTTAGTAGAAGGGTCTGTCACCTGACCAGGAAAAATCTTTTAACAAAATTTTCATTATAGCTGCAGCTGCAGTAACGGGTCTCCCAAATAATAAAATACGGAAAATTGTACTTTAAGTGCTTTCAACTCGTTCTCACTCACAAGTCGTCACATATTGACGTATGGGTAGGAGCCGTCAGCATCAAAAATTGACCCTTCAGGTATACCCAACTCGTCGTTTTTTGATGCACTGGCTCATCCAAATAAATCAAGGCTCCCCAACCTCCAGTAAGTAAGCCAGTAGCCTAACCCTAACCGTAACCTGGTACCGGACGCGATACAGATTCCGGACGCGGACCAGGCTAGGGTATCGGTACTGGACGCAGTACAATACAACAACCAAACCTCAGGACCAACACCGGTACCCTAGCCTGATATAACCCCTGACACAATCGGAACAGCCGGCGTGTCAAAAAATGACGCATCAAAGAGCAACGCAGAGGGCTCTTACCCATGAGTCAACATGTGACGACTTAGGAGTGAGACTCTGTTGGTGTTTTCATCGCTGTGTGGTACATGCGTGGAACCGTCTTCAAGGATGGATGTCCGGCTTCTTCTTTTACAAAACGCTTTTCTGCAGCTTCTCATTGGGAAAGCACACTTGATTTACGTAATTAGCTACAGGTAAGTCAAGGACGCCTGATAACCAGGAGGGCTTTGATTCTTGAGGACCGCAGGTCTGAGTGGCCAGTTTCTAATATCGGAATAGAGCTGTGAAAGAAAAAGCCTGGAGAGAGATTTGCACCGCTTTGACATTATGCACCAAGCCTCTTCCAACTACATGCGCTATTGTGGACCGGTGTGTACCCAGCATTACACATTGGAGCATTTATCCTTTTGAAATACTGAAGGGCCCCAGTGTTTTGAGGATTTTTTTCAGTTTCAGGGTTTTTGTTAGTTTTTTTTTTTATACAGTAATCTCTTTGACTGTGTTTTCTCACAAAAATGTTTTATCGCAACGCTTTTCAGAAACTTTTTGTTACAGCACTTTCAGATTTCTTCTAATCCGTGCAGACAGAAAGATGGCCTTCGTTTGCCAAAACCGTTTGCTGGAATCCAACTCACTGGAGGCAGTTTATGCTTTTCTCTCACATTTTTTGTGTTTTGTTTAGCTTTGAATTCTGTTTGAACAGAAGCTTGAAAGTATTTCAGCTTGAGGTTTTTCCACTTCTTTGGTGGAGCTGTTAGTCTGTAGAACGCAAAATTAAACATAAATAAAGTCCTGGCGTTTGCACTTGCATAGATAACAGTACAACAACCTTAAAATGCGCTCATTAATTTATCAGCGAATTTCATGAAAGCCGATTTAAAACTAGCAAAACTCTAAAGTGTGCGTGCTCTTAGACTGAATAATAGTGTCTCCTTCATAAATAGTGATTAATAATGTGAAATTAAAGAGGTTTATTGCTTAAAAAATGTCCAAAACATCATTTTTCTGCTGAAGTTCAAAGCTTTGAGTGTCAGGAAGTATATTCCCCCTCAGTTTGTTGTGTCACACTTCAAACACTTAAGTCACAGACAAAGACACTTCATAAGCAAGGTTAGCTTGTGCATTCTGTTAATCAGGACCTCTGTTTAAGCGTACAGCATGAAAGCAGCTTTACGTGTGGTTAAAAAGACATCACATTCCAAGCATGTTTTCTCCTTTTGAAACCTGCTGGAGTACGGAGGGACTCTTTAAAGTCAAATCAGACTGAAAGTCTGAAACATTTCATCCTGTTCTTGGCATCTTTTCTGTACTTAAATCCTTTAAAGGAAAAGAAAGAAATGCTTTTTTTTATAATTTGAAAGCAGTTTTCACAAATAGTGCACTGACAGTTGGTTATTACTTAGATATGGCTATAGTTCACAAAAGGAGAAATACATGGCTTTTAGGTGAGATCTGGTTTTCTTTTTGCCAAAAACTATTTATCACTTCAGCGAACGTACTCCTTGTATTCTGATTGCATGCGCAGTCCACGTGCTTTCCACAAAAACAGCTTTTAAAACATGAAGACAAGCATGGCAGAAGATGAACAATCTGATGCTTACGGCTTTTCGCAGTAGCAGCCATGAACATGACCGGCAAACCGATGGCAGAGGACAGAATCCAGTTGCAGATGTTGACGATTTTGGCGTTGCGAGGCGTCCTGAAGTCCAGCGCTTTGACGGGGTGGCACACGGCGATGTAGCGGTCGATGCTCATAGTCGTGAGAGTGAAGATGGAGGTGAACATGTTGTAGTAGTCGATGGACATCACCATCTTGCAGAGCAGGTCCCCGAATGGCCAAGACCCCATCAGGTAGTTGACGCTCTGGAACGGCAGGGTGCTGGTGACCAAGGCATCCGCCAGAGCCAGGTTGAAGATGTAGATGTTTGTGGCTGTCTTCATTTTGGTGTATCTGTGGCAGAGAGCATGAAATTGTTAGAAAGCCTGCCTTTTTCAGTAAAGTATAAAAACAGAAAGGTTCTCCTGACTTTTTAACAATAAAAAAAAGCAGTTCGAATGTTAAAATCTTTGAAAACAAGCTTGAAACATCTGGTTTTTTTGTTTTGTTTTGTTTGCTAGGAACTGTTGTAAACATGATTTTGTTTACATTTGTTTAGACTTTTATATGTGTTATAGTAGTCCTCTTTTTTTTATAGTTTTATCATCTTTTACAGGAATACATCGTGCCATCACAGATAAATAAACCAGAAAATAAAGATATTATTTTAAAAATTGCCGTGAGCCAATCATCATCCTCACCTTTATTTGATGTTTTGTACGGCACTTTCATGCTGGAAATTCTTTCAGGTTTTCTGAATTCCAGCTAGTTTACATCTGAGTAAGTCTTTCTTAGTTCCTGCCCAGCATTGTTGTCTTCTTTATTCAATAAAGCGACGCCTGAAATCACCCAGGCTGCAGATTTATATTTCTACCCATTTTTAGCCTGAGCCTGGAGGATTCAGGAAGAGAACCAAAAGATGAAAAAAAACAAGCAATTTCATTTAAAAAAAAGCAGAAAATCCAACAGCTCAGATCTTCTAGGACTATTTTCGCAGTGACAACAAACAGAAAAAGCAGTTTACTTATCATTTCTGAAGATTTTCTCTTCGTTAGAGGATGGAATGCTTGACTTTGCCAGTTTGTGGTTCAGTGAGGAAACACATTTCATGTATTGGACATACTACACAAATACTGTTCATCTTTTCATATTTTCAGCATCTCTGTGTCTAAATTCTGACATGATGAACACCTCTAAAAATAATACCTACCGTCAACATGGTACTGCCTTTGCATTGTCAGCAAAACACCACAGTTACGACTTTGGTAGAAAACGTGAGATCCAGTTTACCAGTTAATCAGATTAAAAGACTACATTTTAACTATGCAAATGGCAGACAGCAATACATGGACGTGTTTACATTTGATATACATGCGTCTCTAAAACAATACTGAGTAAATTTAGGCCTAAAAAGAGAAGAACTTTAAAAGAAAGCAGAGTGTTTGAGAGAACAGCACTAACTATGTACAGAAATGACATTAGTGAGCACGAACACCAATGGCTGCAGTGTTTACAGCTTCTGTCAGCAAATATGTAAACCATGTTTGGGGCTCGCTGTCTTTTAAAGAAAGCAACAGTTCGACTTTTAGCAAAATGTTCTCGAATTAAATCAAGCGTGTGTTTGAAAGGAGCTGAGAAAAGTTCACTTCAGCCTGTTTATGAAGCCGTTTCTGCTTAATAATGCAAAGACTTTATGACTTTTGTTGCCGCCATGGTCAAAACGCCTGCCAGCTATAAAGACCTCCTGAGAGCCGTAACACAGAACTAAGCTAATGAGCTCAAATAATGCATTTCAATTCTGCTGCACTCGTACTCTTGGGACGAGTCTACTTTATGCTTTCTAGTTTTGTTTTTTGTCTTTTCCAATGTTTTCCTTTTTAAACTGGAAGTCTTAACACATTTTATGTGATTATTTTAAGTGTTTGATCAAAGTTCTTTTGTCTGCCTCTGTTGTCTTTTCCCCATAAATATTTATGATAAAGATAGATTTTTCCTTTCAGTGTTTTGATCTCAATTGTTGTTTTGAGGATTTATGGAGAGGTTTTACCCTTTTTATTTATTTCCAGCATCTAAAAAAACATGATAATGAATCTTTCCACCCTGTATTCTTGAATAAACAAAAGTCCAGTGTTGTTACAATTTGCCAACAGTCAGTAGCACTCTAGTAGAGGTCATGCACCTTCCTCGGTACTCCATGTTCTCAGACACGTCCCCATTGTGGTGCTTTTTCTTAAACTCGATTTTCCAGCCTTGTTGATTACAAAACGGATGACAACCACAGCTTGTTTATACCACTTCTTTATACCCTTCTAACATTCGGAGTCCTCCTAACAACCAGAGGTGGAAGGTAGTTCGTTAAATTCTGATTAAGTCTAGCCCTGACAGCTCTGTGCGTTCGCTACTTCACTATTTATTTGCACTGAGACTTCTTTGACACTTGGTGGTGAAGTTAAGGCTGTTTCACTGAGTGCTGATAGCCGTTTCAAACACCCTCCTAATGACTTAGAGACCCTGGTGTCTGCTGGTAATGCAACAAGCAAGAGAGAACAGCAAAAAATCCTAGATCACCCAATGAGAAAAGGAGTGCAGCAAGAGGCTTAGATTTTACTGATCAGCAATTGATTTGGATCCATTTTAGATTGCATTTGTGGTTGGTTCGACCTCAGAAACACATAAAAGTCAGAAAGAAAAATCAATTTAACACGGATATAAGTGGAAAACCTGGCTTGGCTTTTTGCTATGAAGACATTCTTTGCAGATGTCATATCCAAACATTTGCAATAGATTGTGTTTGTCTACTCTTTCATTGTCAGCAGCCCCGTCTGCTGAATTGATGGCAGCTCTTTATCATTGTAATGAGGATCAATAAATCATACTAGCTCTGCTGCTGAGAAAAAAAAAGTTTAATTTTTTCATATTTACTGATGAAACATTCATTTATTTGGTTTCTGCTTGGTGTTTAGTTTTCACTGGATTTTAGAGACTTCAGGTGTAACAGCAGCACTTTAGTCAGGAGAAAACACTGCAGATCTTTTACCTTGATGACATGGACCACACTTTCAAACCCTGAATTTGGGAGAAAAACTCAACTAAAACCCAAGCCAACATGTTTAAAAATGTACCGTTACCCATGATGCAATGTCAACTGCTTGCAAAAAAAGTACGACGAAATCACATCAACAAATCCCTTAAAACAACGACAATTTCAAAAAGGAAAACAAATACATTCTTTCATTTATTTGTAATTGTGTTTTGGTTTCTGGAATCTTGCTTTAATTTCTAAAATGTAATGTTTTTTTTTTAATTTTTATTATTTTTTGTTTTGCTTTGTTAATTGTCGATCTTTAAATTGAGTTATTTGTTGATGTGATTTGCACTTCAGGACCACCGTACTAAAGAAATAGAGGCTAATAAAGACTCTTAAGTATTGATGATGTAAAGGCACAACAGCCATGTAAGTCTGCTTTAGCTTCCAGATTGAAGCTCCTACAAAATGTAAGTGGAGCCGGGTCAGTTTAACAGTTAACCACTAGGTGGCTTCCCACACAAACAACCAATTGCTATTTATGCAAAATAAACATTTGACAAAAAAAAAAAACATGCCTGTAGTTTGAAATAGAAATGATAATGTTACACTCACAGGTTTGTTTGTGGACTTGATTTCCTCTGTGTCTTTCTCTTCTGTGTGTTTTTTTTAATAAGGTAAATAAAGACACTCGGTGGAGGCTAGGCAAGCATACCAAGCAAACCTCAAAGTCTGTCACCTGGATCCTTATTAAGCTCCTGAAGTCTCACCCCATGATCCTCCTTAGCTGTGTGGATGTCCTCTGTGTGCTGGAGAGTGTGGGAGGTTTGTGGACAGCTAAGACAGGATACCCTGTACTTTCCACCTCTTTTCATTTTTTGCTGAACACTCACTAGGTAACTATTGATTTGTTTTGATCAACATCTTGTTGAGAAGTTAGGCAGACTTTTGTCTTGTTTTCTGTAAGTGTGAGGTTAGTAGGTTTAGTTTTGTTCTATTTCTTTCATTTCTTTAGTTTGGTCATGGTAAAAATCCTTAAAAGCAATAGCCGGACGGGATATCCACGGCCCCGGAGTGGCGAGGTCCGGGTGGCGTTAGCTTTCACCCAGCAGGGCGTGCCTGTTCTTCAAGAGGATCCCACCCGGCTTCTATCAGAAGCACTCAGGCACCCGAGAAGGCAGTTTTCCGTACCCCACATGTCCCTGTCCGCCCGCCGGACGGGGATTCGGCGCCGGGCTCTTCCCTCCTCGCTCACCACTACTGAGGAAATGCTGGTTAGTTTCTTTTCCTCTGCTTAGTAATATGCTTAATAAGCATAAAAAGTGGACTTGGGGAAGGCTGTTGTGAATGAAATGAGTTAACACTGTAAAGCAGAAAATTCTCTTTTTTTTGTATGGGCAGATATGAAAGGATTTTAACAGCACTGAAATTTACTGGGAGCACTAAATCTCTGCATTAAACGCTGCTTTTCAACAGATATCTCATCTAAAAGACACACTTTCAAGCAATTCTTCCATATTGGTTCATTAAGTGTAAAGTTCATTTTTGAGCTAACAGCAATTACTCAATGACCTTCACTCATGCAGAGAATCAATGGCTTTTGTTTAATGGCTTCTATCAAAAGAGAATCAGTAAACTTCATTATTGTGTTATGAAACTGTTTAGACGGTTGTTGTCATGAAGAGAAAATCACGCAGAGATCACAGGACGTCTGACAGAAACTTCTCCCCACATTGACATTGTTGTCTGGTTTCTGACGTCGTGTTATTCTCAGCTGCAAAGCGGAGCAGAGAGATGCAGAACAGCAGAGATGGAGCGTTAAATAATCCAAAGGTCATCTCACTGGAATTTTATAGTTCATGACCATCCATTATCATCGCCTTTCTCATCCAGTTTCCTGTCCAAATAGTGATGATATGAAAGTATTTTACTACAACATAAAACAGTAAAATATTGGCTTTCTTGTAACGTTTCTAAAACTGTTATTTTTCTTGTTTGCTTAAGAACAAGTTTTCTTAAGAAACAGCAGCAAAAGTTCAGTTTTCGCAGTTTCACTTGGCCGCTGGCCACACATTTACCACATTGCTTCCTAATATCCATGATTGATGGAACGGAGGATGAAATATACAGCTGCTAGCTTGATTTATCTAAATCTACAGTGTCACTGGGCTTTAAGAGCTTGTTAAATGAACCAAAAGGTTCAAGAAAATTTGTCATTTTTATATGGAATCCTATAAAAAACATTTTATCTAACAAAACAAATAGACTTTTGGTGGTGATAGACTTTTCATCCTTTTTACAAACATGATTTGTTACATTTCCTCAAGAGTGTTGGGCAGCAATTTTGTCTTTAGTCAGAATTTTATGTTTTATTATTGTAGTTTGGTGGTTTTTAAGGGTGTATTCAGACTGGAAAAGTGTGTTGGTCCAAACCAAGTCCGCTTAATTTGGTCCAGATTGAGTCCTGAACATTACGTTTGGTCGGTATTCAGATCGCTGTCAACCAGACATTTCTATTCAAACCAAGGTTTGTAAACAAAACCATGTGACTAAAGATCTCTACAGTCATTGGCCAGGAATTAAGAGGGCGGGGCAAAGCAACGAGAGAAAGAATTATGGAAGTCTTAAGCTTTACCATCCCTGTCAGGATATTTCTCTTATTCAAATTTTATATTTCGCGGACCAATTTTGAACGTCTGAATCAACGTCAGCCCCAACACTTTTTACTGCTGCTTTGGTACGTGGAGGCATGCTGCAAGGCGGTTACTGGGGAGACGACGGCTAAGAAGGAACGCTGATAAGTGTTTATGAAACAGCTTGTCGGGAAATGGTGTGAGAAGCAATGTGTGTCACTTTAAAAGTTGTTTTCATGAGCCTGCATTCATCTGACCAGGGTTAGGGTTAGGGCTGCTCCGGTACTCTGTTTAAATCCTATAACGCTCGGCTACGGTGGCTGTTTTGGTCCAGTTGATCCGCTCCGAGCACAGAGCCTTTTCAGACTGAGGAAACTCAGAGCGAACTGGAGCTCAGTCCGATTGGAAACAAACTGAGACACCTCGACAGATGGGTCGGAGAGCAGTTCCTGGTCGTGAACCAGGGTCCTTTTGGGTGTATTCAGACTGAAAATGATGGCAAACGAACTCTGGTTCACTTCAAGCGAACCAAATGTGTCCAGTCTGAATACACCCTAACACTTTCCAACTTGTGGAATTTTAGCTCAGAGTTCAAAAGGAGCCTGATATTTTTGACAGCTGCACGTGTTCAGAGTTTTTGCTGTTTTTCTGTAAAGTTCACATTTGGCAACGTGAAGCGCTGAGACTCACACAAAGAAACCACACACAAACAAAAAAGAAACATTTTGTGTGTTTTGAAAATGTTTTCATGAAGGCTGTTAGATTTTTCTCTCCAGCTGTTTTGGTGCAAAGAGAAATAAACCTGAGGTAAAAAACTATCGTATTTTGCCAGTAGAATAAAAAGGGAAAAAGAGAAAAAAGCATGAATGCTGATGATTATGGGCTTCTACCTGAGCGGGCGCCTTGTCACGACTGGCAATTTCCATGTATTTCTAGCATTAAATACAGCAGGGTAATTAGCTATGGCTGTTTCCTCACATGGGAGAAAAGCCACTTCTCAGGTTTTTCACTGAAAAGAGGTTCACCTCCCTTTAAAAAAATTATTGTTTATCTAATAGTTTTGCTCGAACAGGACAAAATGCTGGAAAAAGACTCTTGTGAAAAGACGTCACCCCTTGTTTATTTATGTATTTTTAGGAAATGTTAACTGAAGGAAAAATCTTCTTATGGGTTTTTGAACAAACGCTTTCAAAATGACTAAGGGCTTTACATTAGAGGCAATGTAACATTAAAACATTTAATGTTGGCTGGACTCTCATTTATTATCTGTACATCCAAAAGATAATATGCATTTGATGTGTTTATTTATCTATCTATTGAGTAAACAAATATTTTAGCTGATTTTTTTTTTAAAGAAATCAACATAATTAATGCAAAATGAGATTTTGATTTGCTCTGTTGGTTTCTGGTAACAACCTCAACAGTGAACAAGTAAACGAGTTATGGTCTTGGATTGGAGTTTAGGACACTTCCCTGAAATGTTACCAAAAGAAAACAAGCGGTTCTGCTTGAGCTGTTGGTTAAACCTTTTGCGGGAATAAACAGTCATCTGACTCGACCTATCTATCAGTTTGTGTCTCTAAAGCAATCAGTAACTGTAGCTGAAGGAGCCAAAGGCTCCTCTTCATCAGCTTCAGTCCTCCTCTCTTCCAGGTGTTTTATGTTTGTTCACCTCATTTCCAGGACAAACCTGAACACAAACTTGAGGATACAATTGTACCCCCATTTATCCTCCCCAAAAGCTCCTTTTATCATTCAGTTGGATGCACCTGCTTGCCCCTGCACAGGTAGACCCAGACTTCACCTCTCTAGTCTCCCCGGTGACCGATTCAAAATCTGCCTGATTACGTTTCAGTGGCTTCATGGTCTTAAAAATCGTATTTTGTTATTATTATTGTTATCATTAACACTGTTGTCGTGAAATTAATCACGAAAGTACAGAGTTGCCTAGCAACTGTTTTTTCCAAAAAATATTTACAGCGAGGTAAAGTTTAAAACATGTGTGAAACATTCAGAAAGAGGAAAAGACCCAGACGCAGAGATCTGCAGCCAAAGCAGAATCTATAAAGTCCAAATATTTATTTGAGAACAAGTGTTCACACAGATGAAGACGGACGGCAATCAGGGGAAAAAAAGCAGAATGATGCTTGGGTGAGTAAGGGTCTAAAAGCAGAAAGGAAACAGGGCCAAACCTCAAACTGACCCAAAAAAGACACCAGCTGCCACATGTGTTTTCCTCCGTGTGTTAAAGATGATCTGCTACTTTCTATAATCTCTGGGACCTTCAAGATCTGGACTAAGTTCTGGTGTTATGCAGCTTTAAATGGCCTTCTTTAGACACGTTCCAGACTTGGCTGTTCTCGTGATTCATTGTAGCATCACTGAGACAATAATAAACTTGAAGGCATGTGTGATGGCCTGACAGGAAACGTGAAGATAATGGTAAACAGCATGCGAGCACTTGAAAAGTTGCTGGATATTAATCAGTTGATGGGTGTGCGTCTTCTCATGTGAGGTTGTTGCTTCGTGGCAACAGCTGTGGCCAGGCACAGCGAAACCTTACGGCTGCAATAATCACTTTCTTTTATTGCTTCTGCGTGAATAAAAAATGGGCCAGTGTTTGCAGGGGCAGCAACAGACATTGTTTCTTTGAGATCTGTGACCCATCTGAGGAAGACACATCTGGCGCGTTCGTGGTGAATGTTTCTTTGGTTGATAAATTTAGTTTGTGTTTCACAGAATTACCTGGAGCAGTCTCGGGTAGATATGGATTAATCTCTTGGTTTCATTTTTGTGTAAACATAAAGTCCAAGGGCATTTGTTCATTTTTGTTTTTTCACATCTCGGCATCAGGATTATGACTTTTTTAAAATGATTTTTGGTGTTGGAATTTATACCAATTTTTCCTGACATTTTTTTACAGCTCCTGAAGAGCTGGCAGTGGTGTAGTGGTTTGCACTGGCTCACCTTTCTGTGTGGAGTTTGCATGTTCTTCCCGAGCCTGTTTGGGTTTCCTCCAGCTGCCCAGAAACACGCTTCATAGGATCATTGATGATCCCAAATTCCCCCCTTGGGAGTTTGTGTGGCCCAGCAATGTACAGTGTACCCAAACCTTCAGCCTAAGCTAGCTTGGCAGACTCCAGCCACACCGTGACCATGAGAAAACTACAAACTATTCTTGCCTTTTCAGTCACCACTATTATAATACCAGTGAGCGAATGCCAAATTTCATTTGGAATAATCCGACTGACTGACCTAAAATGAATTCAGGACATCTTTATCCAAAACTTCAACAGTGTGACTCGCTGTGATGGCAATTGGTCATTATTACTAAATTAAATCTACCATGCCTCAATCCAAAAGGTTTCTTCCAATATTGATATAATCGATTTATTTCATTTTGAAAGGATTTTATAGGTCAATTTGATGAACAACTGGCCTCAGACAGGTCGATGTGATTGGACCGTAGGAAAATAAATTGATTAAAACAATTAATCGCTACACCCCTTTATTGGATGAATGTTTTACGGTGAATAAAATACTGGTCATGTAATTTAGAAGCCTATTTGTTTTCATTGCATAACAAAAAAACCACATAACAGCTTTCTTATATTTAGACTGCAAATAAATAATAATTATAGAAAGAAAGAAAAATTACAGAGCATTTTATTTTCAAAGGGACGTTTGCTCTGGGTTATTGCTGCCTGGAGCTGCTCTTAATAATCAAATATGATAAAATTGAACGATAAAAAATGATATCAGATTCTAATCGACACACTGAGAAGCAACATCCTAGACTCCAGAACTCTATTTTCATGGCTTTTGTAACGCAGCAACACTAAACTTAATTTTTTATTAGCGAGTGGCTCTGGAGCTTGTGTATATAGTCTTGTTCATGACTCACGAGCTGCTGCTGAGTGCAGATAAACCATTAAGTTCTTGCTGCAGAAACGGCTCATGCAAGCAGACATCTGTATGCCTCTGGCCCTGACCCATCATACTGTCCGTGCACGCTGTGAGCGACATGATGGATAAGGGTGCGCGGCGTGCGACTGTAAATGTGAGCGTGCAGCTGTGTTGAGCAGCAGTGTAATAAACATAACTTATTCTGGATGTATGTTGCAAAAAAAAAGCTGCATCTCAAGCTGTATCGCTGCTCACGCCTTAATACAAAAACAGCCTTCTGCAGTTCATATTTGATTTTTATAGACAATATGGATAAAAGTTTCTTGTTCTTTAGTAGAATTTGGGTAAAATAAATAAAGATAAGGAGCAGATAGTATTTTAGAAATTATAATATAAACAATTAAAAACCACTATGATACATATATTTTTGGTTAAAATGCTCAAATGTAAAAGTTAATTGTTGCTATTTTGTTCCCACCTGAAACAAGCCCCGCCCACAAGTCTGCTTCTGACTAGTTGACTTGTCAGAATTGAAAGTATTGACGGTTTCTTTTAATTGGCTTAGTGTTCAAAGTCATTTTAATGCACAGAAACAGACCAGCGAGGGCAGATTTTTGTGTTTGCAGACTGTTGTGCAGTTTCAAATAAATCTATTTGTTTCTTTGTAAACTGTGCCAGCATATTTTAAAATAAATCCCATATTAGTGAAATATAGCAGCTGTTTTCTGTTGAATTCCACTTGATTCACAAATCAATATGGAAAGCTGAGACAATGACAGTCATTCACAATGTATTTCAGAAAGGAAACAGGCTAAAATGTTCACCTTTAGATTTGTTATTATAACCGCCACAGTCAAATATAGAGCTAAAAACCCACAATTATTACAACCTCGACTCATTCAAAACCAAACTAAAATCCAGAGTTGTGGATTGAAAAACTAAAAACAACCGTGCCCTGATTTTACCCCTTGACGCCTGACATGATGTCCAGCTATGAAAAAAATGTTGATTTTAAATTAAAGTAATTTTAGATCCAAAGTGGTTTAATGCTTATTTGCATCAATAAGCATCAAAGGGTTAACAATGCTATATTTTATGTACATTTTGTTTTGAAGAATTTATTTACTTTTTTTTTTCAACCATTTTTTAAAATTAAGGTTTGTTGCAGATTTTGGCCCAAACCATCATTGCACCTCCAACCTGCTGATTAGTTTAGGGTGTTTCTGCTGAAATATCGGGTCTAAGGATAATGAAATGCCTCCTTTTTGGCCACGCTCACTATGAAATACTTTATTACAGAGTAAATTATGTCACTGACTCGTAGACAAGCTGAACGCAAACACTTTTACTTAATCTGAGAGGACGCTTTCTGTTTGAAACCCTTCATGTCAAAATAATTTTATTAAAGTAATTAAACCTTGCGCTGCCTTGCTATGCGCTGGTCTATTTTTCCTTTCTATCTTTAGCTTTAAGAGTAGATTTAATTTTTAGGAACTTCTAAAAGGCTATCAGGCTGGAAATTAGTTATCGGTTTGTCTCCTTAATCCCAAAGCGCAACTAATCTGGTGCAACTGAAGTATCTTTCATTTTTTGGTGAATAAAAGCTTTTTCTATAAAATGTTATTAGATAAGCTTGACTGTACAGAAAGAAAACTGGGAGAGGCAAAGGTAAAAACAAACAAGTGTGTCCAAATAAATTGCATTTTTTAAAACTGGTGTTTACTTTAGAGTACAGGGAGTTGGCGGTTGTTTGTGATTGTGTTGGCCATAATTCTACCACTCAAGTTCCTTTGTCTATTTCCTGTGCGTGCAAAAATGATCTAAATGGAAAACGCTGTTAAAAACGTACTCAAGTACTTTGAAAACGGTTTCAATCCTCTCCTGCATTATATCTCATTCAGCAACTTTACATTCGTCTCGCCGCGATGCATGCGACTTCAAGAGGCTCAATCTGCCATCAAGTGGATGACAGATTCCATCATGAAACGCCACGCGCTTGATTTGAAAAAAGAATGTGTATATGAAGGGAAATAAAGTGAGGATAAAACATTAGCATGTGGTTAAATATTTATGTAGGACAAAAATTGAGACGTGAGAGGAAGGTAAACATTAAGTGAGCAAAAAAGATGAGTTTCAGCTTTTTGGAGTTGTCATAGGAACAGCAAGTTAAATGATTCTGAATTCTAAAGCAAAGTTTTAGCTTCCTTTTTCACTTCAACAGAACAAAAAAAACCTGAGAATGGAAGTTTTCATCAAGTCAAACAGAAGATGTTTGCGCTGGGCTCTGTGTTTGACATCTGTGTGAAGGACTGCACAGTCTTCTCTAAAGATGACTGAGGATGTCTGGGATCAGGCTGACACAGAACGCTTCCCGAGCTGTCGCCGAACATCTGCTGTGACTCACGCTCACATGACAAAGATGAGTAATTACACAGGCAGAAACACCCGACGAATGTTCGGGTTGTCACACAGACAGATGGACAGTGTTGTGACAGATGTGCTGCTGCACGAACTCGAACGAACAAAGTGATGCGTGCACACATTCAGCTGCAACTGCTCAGAGCCTCATTTTTTGGGTTTTTTTACTGTCTGCTAGACCTGTTTTATAAGAATTTCTTTCCGGCTGTAGCTGAAGTAAAAAAACAAACAAATCAACTGGTACATGACTATTCTATTGTAGGCAATTCAACTGTCTGTTATTACATAAAACAGAAACAGCCTGGCATCACGATTAGCTGTTTAGACAGGAGTTAAAGACAAACAAATCACAAACTGAAGACAAACAATAATATGTGATAAAACTGAGCTCAACAATGTTTTTAGGTGGCGTCAAAAAAAAGATAGAAACCAAGACGGTGAATACGCTTTAAAAAAATTATAAGAGGACACACCCGAGGCAATCGACACAAACTGGCTGAGAGCAGGACACAAGAACACAAACACGGAAAACTTTAAAAAACTCACAAGGAAACTCATAATAACAAACCACAAATAACACAGAAACCCATTTATCATAGATCTAGGGGTGGTTTTTTTTATCTTTGATTGCCAGCTGCCCATAAGTAACCCCATAAGGACCTCAAACTTGATCTTGTCTTGCCTTTTTCAGAGTGTTGTTGAGGTCAACTTGCCCATCAAAACAAGGTAATCTGTTCAACATATGACCAAGCAACATAATCTCTTTAGCAAAAGCCTTGACATGATGCAGAATATTGAACCAACTTTGAAAACTTTACCAAAAACTAACAGAAAAATCAGACACATAAAGGATGTGATCATCAGCAAATGGAATAACTTTTTTATAAATCTCTTTCCAAAACATTTGTGGCTCAAGGAGCTTCAGTTAGCATTACCCACAGTTCATTTGTAGCCACCAGATGTTGGTTTGAGCTTTCTTTTTTACATTTTAGCTTTATCTAGTCCACACTGAACCCATTTGAAGTGTTTTTTTCTCATAGGATGCCTTTTAAAGAAAATAAACACTAACAAAAAAAGGAAGTAGTACCAAGGCTTTTTCTCCAGATACGTTTCCACTATGGTCATTAAATCCCAGCACTTAACATTGTTCTTCCTTTCAGATTAGACAGCCAAGCGCTTCTTCATGTCTTCACATGCGCTCTCTTTCAGTCACTCTGCGTTATAAGCTGCTGCTTCAGTTGTGACAAAGAGGTAAGGATTCTTTCTTTTATATTGTGACTCACTCATAATGATTGCCATTAAACAACAGAAGCATCAGAGGTCACGTCTAGCTTCTCTGTTTGTTGCTTAGGAACACGACATTTAATGGGCTGACGACGGGACTCAAACTGACCAACAACAAAATGTAAGGAAAAAAAAAACTTTTTTTTTTTACATGAAGTAAATGGAGCATCTTTCTCTGTGTGTGCTTCAAATGGCTGCTGCTGCTGGTAAAAGTTCCTGTCATGTCAAAAAAGAGAAACAGAGAGTGATTCAATTTGGAGTCGACAGATGGACAAAGAGCTGCTGCCAGTCATCAAATGTGGAAATAAAACTAAACCTGTCATTTTGTTCTTTCAAGTTTAATTAATCATTATTCCTTTGCTTTCTCTGGCCTTCTTGCTGCAGTCAAGAGGCCTGTCACAACAATCCCCACAAAAAAAAGTTATTTATTTTTCCTGACAGCTCTTTGGCTCCCACACCCGCATACTTAAGCATGTCTTTGTTATCTTTTTGCCTTTTTTTGTATTCAAAAGAAAGCCTCCAGAGGCAGAATGACAAATTCCTAATTCTTCATCAGTTTTTGCTTCCGTTAGAAAGCTCGTTACTCATAATCAGACCTGCACACAGGAGAGCCATTGTGATTAGCTCCTTGCACTCACTACTCATAATTGTCTTCTTCATAGGAACCTCAGACACTGTACTCCCCTGGTCCATCCAGATAAAAAACACTCAGAGAAAGCAGAATTGTCTTCGCTCTGACTTTCACACTTGTTCTTCTCTGCGCTGTCAGCTTGTTGTTTTATTGCTTCCAAAAGCAGAGGGTATTCCCCAGATACATTTGTATTGACTCATTTGTGCCAAATGAGTTTGCCAGAAGTCCACAGCAAACAAGGTAATAGCTGCATAAAATCTTCATGTGAGCAGCAATTATCGGGCTCTTGCTGGCTAACTGCCTCGCCGCAGAACGGCTGCACTCTCTGTTATCTTCAGCTGTTACAGGACTGACGTAACAGGTCTCAGCAGCTGTCTGAGGAGGAGGGCTTCGGAGAAAGACAATGCGGGAGAAAAGATGGGCTCGGAGCATCTGAAGTGCGAAGACATCTGCTGTTGGCATCACGTCAACGCTCACCTCCAACCTCAGCAGAAACGATGATGATGTCACGTGACCCTCTGAAGCGATTAGGACCAATTTATACTAATCAAAAAGAATCCCTCATAAGGTCAAAATTTTCTCTCTGCAACATGAATATTCATTGAGGGCTAATTTGCATTAATGAGAAGGGGGGGTGCTTCATTGTCAGTCGAACTCCTAATGATGAATTCTCCTTGGGATGTAAGGAGATTTAGCTCATTTTGCTGCAGCACCATCTGCATAAGCCTGAGCTGCTTAGTCAAATTCATTTAGATGCACACAAATCAGTGCTACAGGAAACAATGTTGTCTGTATTCATGTTCCATATTCAGAATAATCCTCTGATCAAAAAACAACAACAAAAAAACCAAACAGCCACTGCAGGATCATAATGAAACATGACAAGGTCTGAGGTGCTTAAGATGCAACACGCGTTCCTTCTTGCAGCAATCGGAGCAATCGATTAGGTCAACCCGGGGAGGCTCCCCTCATTAATGACACCCGCTGTGACAGGAAGTGGGTGAAAGCACCACAGGTATGCCTCCTTCAGGTAGGCTGAAGTCTGACAGAAGTGGAGCCACACTGTTCAGCACCTGTTAGTTATTGATCCTGTCCAAGCGGATCATCTTTTTTAGCTTAAAGACCCACTCTAATGAAAATGGTGTTCTTAACATGTTCTTGTGGCCTTTTTCTGATGATGGATGACATGTTTAAAGAAAATTAAACTTAAAATTACATTTCGAGTATTTCCTTTTTCAAACTGCTGTGAATCAGGAAAAAATGCAGTTTGAAAAAGATTCTAGTTGTGACATAGCAGCTACTACGGCAAGCCACAAGCTCCTTGCGCTGCTCCATTCTGATGCATCCACTTGCAGACAAACAGATCCATGTACATCATTGCTTTCCTTGTCCGAGTTGCCATCTGGCTCCAAATTGTACGACTGGACAGCTTCAATATTGCTTGCCATTTTTGCTGCACCGTTAATGTTAGGTTGGGGCTGTAAGCTAGTGGGAGAGCATGTAAACGGATGTATGATGGGAAGTGGGGGCGGGGTTGCTCCGCACCAGCAGTCCCATCTACAACTCAGAGGAAAATTTCTACTGAACTACTGCCGCTCTGAAGAAACGATGTCCAAGAAACCAACAACGTTTTTTTTACTTTGGCTAAAAACAACAAAATCATGAATAAAAAACCAATGGGAACACTTTTACAATGGATCAACAGAGGATCGGAATGAGACTTTAAATTCTTGATTTCTCTTTCATTTTGCGATAATGGAAAACATACATGTAAAAAAAAGCAATATTATATGCATGACTACAAAATATTTTAGACACTTTCAGAGACTGCCTTCAGTTGAGATTGAAAAAGTAGTTTTAATTCCAACACCAGAAGCGTAAAAATGTTTCTTTGATTTAAAACATTTATCTTTTCAAAATATGAGGTGACGCTCATTCAATCATCAGAAAGAGCCTGGCTCATGCAAAATCCTATACTTACAGTCTCTGCTGATTAATCAGTGCATGTCTAATCTACATGGATCAAAAGAAAGGACCCCGGCAGACTAACTAAGATCATTTCATCTTTGTTACTTGGGGGGAGACTGTTGCAGGTTATCACATTGTTAATTACACCCTGGAGAGCACTCTGACTTAACTTCCAACATTTGACTCAACGTCCTCCTCAGTTTACATCTGTGGATTCTTTCTTTCAAAGAAGACAATAGGTGAGGATGTGGCTTTGTGATTTCTATTTTATTTATTTTTTTACAGCTCCAGGGTTCTTTGCTATGGTTATTTTTACATTCAAATTCAACTTTGTTTTTATCGTAATTTTCTTGCTAAAAGCATCTAAAAGTGCTTTACAAACTAAAATAAATTAAAATTGCAATCATAATAAAAGAAATAAAATAAACAGAAAAACCTGTTTAACATAAGAATAGAGAAAGGGTCATTTTTCAGTACATTTGTTTCTTTAATTGTTCTTTTGCACACATAAAAAAACAATGATTTTCTATTAAGTTAACGTCCAAAACATGTAAAAAAAAAAGCTAAACTTTTTAAAATCTTTTTACTGAAAATCATAAACCGCATACATTTCGTTTTTATTTGTTGAATTATCAATCCATATTTAGTGGTACTTGTTTTATAAAAATGTGGTGCAGTGCATGCTAAAATATCCTAATAGGGTTGGAATAAAAGGGTCTGTTTTTCCCATGAAAAACATGTTTAGATGAAAAACACTCGTATGACAACAAAAGTGATTCAACTGGTGCTTAAATTGAACCCTTTTTTTCTCCTAAAATTTCCTGTAGAAAGAAAATGGAGGTCATAGAGTTCGCTTTCTCCTTTTAAGAAGAAACTAGTCGCCTTTATTTGATAATGAGAAATGTCATTTTTAACACACAAGACAGACTTTATGAGCTGTTTACACTTCAGAGTCACGGTTTCTCTGACAGCTTTAACAGAATTCAGTCAGGGCTTATATAAATGATCCAGAAAACGGACAGATTTTTTTAATGAATCTTCAGACACACAGGGTGTTTATTTGTATAAACCTTTTTTGCATTTGAGGCTAAACTTTATTTATGTTAAATCCGTAAGCATTTCTTGTTGGACTGGACAGAAAAGAGAAATCAAATACAAACAAAGTCTTAGTCACATGCCGATGTACAGGAGTGGCTTCAGCTTAAGAAGAGTGCATCTTGCAGTACCTTAAGGCTCACCTTAAGGGAGCTGGAATTGTCGTGCGTTTGGTAAATGTATCATAAAGTATTTGTAAAGATAACGTAAGTTGCACGCACTCATGATGTAAGGGGGGTGCTGTGGTACATACAAATGATGCACGGGGCGTGAAAGTGATACATAAGTGCCAGTCGGATGGCCACAAAAAGGATTTTTTGATTTCCTCATTTCAAACAGCCAGGCTGCAGGGAAGGAGCGTTCAAAAAGTGAGCAGGGTTTGGGGGGGGGTTGAAATAAATGAAAAATCTGTCGATTGGACCTGCATCTCACCTACTTCACTCTTATTTATCCTTACATGACTTTTAAGTGTTCTCTACGACCTGTCACCCACAGCATGCCTATATAAAAACATTTACTCTCAGGCTTGGTGTTATCCAGTTTATCATGAGTAAAAAAACTTGGAGTCATATAATTCTGACCAGGAACAAACTGCAATTCCTAATTTCTCCTCCATGATCAATTTTTAAATGGCCTGCAGTTCCAGGAATGAAAAGGAACGCCATCCATGCATCACTACCAAACCCGAGTCCCTGATTGATCAAAATTTAACCTGGTTTAACTTAACGCTTGTTCATAGAGCCACAAAACAGTCGTAGAAACTTCACGTAGAAACTTAACGTAGTTGACGCGTGAATGCATTACTTTTGAACAAGAAAACCTGAAAGGGGCATTTACACGGGCTTACATAGACTTTTCATTGGAAGTGGTGGTCAAGGGAAATGTGAACGTAGCTCAAGGCTTAAAGAGCAGCATCAATGTACTCAGGTGGCTTTCTATCCTATTATTCCTCTCTACACAGTGGAGTAAAGAGAAACAAGGATGACAATGCAGATATCAAGCAAAATCCTCCCCAGAACAAGGAACACAGCCGGCTCGCATCTTTCTGACTGATCTTCAGCCTGAAGATTGTTCAGTTCCTTTCTGCCCACTTTAGGCCACTTCCATGGCTCTCGAGTAAAGCAACCTAAAAAGTGCACTGACAGCAGTAGGAGGTCGAGTCTGCAACGGAGCCTCCGTCCAGCTGGCTGTGCCCTTCACGGTTGACCTCAGGGGTGTCCAGCTCTGAGAATCAGAATGCTAACGCCTCCTTTGGCTGCTGTCCTATCCACACAAGCCCCACAATCGTTCCTGGAGGTGGTGAGTCCACTGAATCCACTGGTGACTTATTCAGCCAGACTTCTTAGCCTCACAGCAGCAGACACTTTGTTAGGAACTAATTGCCTTTATACAAAGGAATCTAATTTTTTTAATACCAAATTTGGTTACCAAAGAGAAAGGTAATGATTACCAGCAGCAAACCTTATGTATTCCAGTTTTGTGTCGTACCGCTTTCACTTCATTGAAGCTCTGTGCACTAAATGTGTTAATAACATGTTGCACCTTTGTGACTGATTTTTTGTATATCGGTTAGAATCTTTTATTACAACTAATATATAAAGAATACAACAATGTACCCCCCCCCCCCCCCCCCCCCACACACACACACATGCGCAGTCTATTCTTCAAATGCTGAGAAATGGCAGCTTTCTCATGCTGTCTCTGTGCTGGCGAGTCTGCTCAATTCAGAACGATATGCACACAAAGACCCATGCTGACAAAAATTGTGTTTTTGGTGATTTAACATGTTTTTGTCACGTTTTTCTGATGATGGGGGACATTTATAAAGAAAACTGCATTTAAAATGGCCTTTCTGAGTATTTCTTAATTCAAATTGTTCTTAATCAGGAGCAGATGACAAAAAATGCGGTCTAAAAGAGCCACAAGCTTCCTGTTTCGCTACATTCCGAAGAATCTATTTGCAGACGACTAGATCCATGTACGTCTTCGTTTTAGGGGTACATTTCTAATAAGCTACTGCCGCTCTGTGGGAACTATGTCCTAGAAAACAACTCAAGTTTTTTTTAATTTTAGCTAAAAACGGCACAATCGTAATTAAAATACCACTGGAAACACTTTGACAATAAATCAAAAGATGATCGGAGTGGGACTTTAACAGCTACCTGAACTGTCTTCAGATTTTGTCATATATACTAAAGCCGTCTTGATGTTTTGCTGGATGAAAATCAAACACAGATTGGGAAATATTTTGTGTTGTACATTTTTTCCCTCCGCATTCACAAAAAATATCCATATTTCATCTGATAATTCTGTTAAATGCCGGAGTAAGCACCGACTCTCGTCTCTGAAAAGCTTCGCACTTCTGTGATTGATGCAGGGCACTAAGCAGGTCGAGAAGTTGTTGAAACTCAGCACGACGCCTCGCTGTTCCTCAGGACACAAAATGGGAGGCAACAGAAGCCTATTAGTAAAGTGCACTGCACTCTCCAGCTCTCCAACGGTGCCTCAAACCAAAAACCTCGACTCTGTTGCTACCGTGAGAGGCCGTGCCAGCAGGAAGGCATGGTTTTAAGTGAAACGTTGAATATGAACAACCGGTTACATCTGCCTATCTGCTCATGGAGCTGGTGGGATGTGGAGGCAAGAACTCGGGGAGGTGTTGGGTTCATTTTGCAGGCGCTGATCACCTCCCAGTGTTTCCATGGCAACAGGAAGCACTCTGCTCCCGCGCTCTGTTCCTTGCGGAACTCTCTTTCTCTCCGTTCCCAGCCACATCTGAATTCTGCATGCTGCTCTGTGGTCATGTCTGTTTGCTCCCTGCAACTTTGTGGATGTTTGCGGTGTTTCGCTGAGAGGCAAAGAGTGGGCCGCAAATGGAAGGAGAGATAAAGAGTGAGACATTGAAGTGTTTTATAGCTTTGAGGTTTGTCATTAGTTAAAAGCATTAAAGGGAGGGAAAAGAGATTCTGCTGTTTTCTCTGCTCCGAGACCACAAAACGCAGACGGTGAGGTCAAGACAACACGCAAATCCCCGTCAGGAGAACGGTATTACAGACAGAAGCAGCAGTTCCACGAATCTGAATGATTGTGGGTTTCATCCTGTAATCGCCTTACAAGGCGAGAAAACTTGTCAGACATTCACAGACTCCTGTTGGCGTCTCAAACTCAGGGCGCGTCCACATGTATCATAATCCGGTGAGGAAAGCCAGGGGAAAAGATGGATCGCAAGCTGCTGTTTGCATCACATTCAGCTTGTGAAAAGAGAGGAGTAAAAGCTTGATTATTATTCCCCACCATTGCTCCTAATCCAGAAGGTTTCTGGACAATAACAACAACAAAAGAGCTGCTCATTTTCATTTAGTTGACTATTTTTTTTCTTTTTGTTTGGAAGCTGGTCTGCTATTGCCAAGTTATTTGTGTCGGATAATGACGTTTGGCTCAGAAGCAGTGATTTTCTGAGCCCATTAGGAGCCAGAGGCAAACCTCATCATTGGCTCCATAAAATTAAAGCACTGCTGTTAACTTTTTGTAATAAACAGAACAATGCAGGCTCCAGTTAAATGACTGTGACAAATTGTAGGATAAGATTTGCTCAAAAGGAAAAAGAAATGCAAACAAAAAGGAAGTGCAGATTTATTATTATCTTTTCTTTTTAAGAGTTTGAGAAATTCCCCCCTTTTTCTGCTTAAATCAAATTAGTAACACAATCTGATTATTACATTTGCAGCACTCAAAATGAAATGCGTTTGCATGGAAAAATAAATAAAGATTTTATTTTTTTTGTTCCCCGTGGCTTTTTCTTCCAGTTTCCAGATAGATATTTCGAAAAATTGATTCAGTGAATAAATGTTATTGTGCGCTGACTCAGAAATGGCTGCTCACATGGAATCAGTTAACAGGCAAGCAAAGTAATGGGCCTGAATGAAAGAAAGCAGTCATGTCAAATGCTTTGGCGGCAACAGAAGTTAATAAGTAAAAAGGACCCCAAAAGTGCACATAAATTAGGGGAATAGGCAAGCTTTTGCCTGAATTAAGCTTTTGCCCCCCCCCCCCCCCCAAAATATATATATATATATATATAAAAGTGAGCTTTTATCATTTCATCCAGATGACTTAAAACCCAAAGGGACGTACCTCAGGGCATTCATTTGACCCCTAAACTGTAAGCAAAGCATTAAAGTAGAAAGACATCCATCAAAAAGGGGTGAAATCTGGAGCTGAAAGGAACTGTGCGTCCCTTTTAGCTCATCAGCTGAATTCCAGCCCCCTTTTCTGAACAGAGTTCAACTATTTAATAACTCATCTAATTTGTATGAGCAGAAGCAGACACCGAAGCAGAAAGGGAAAAGACATTTGAAAGAATCCTTTATGAGTAATCCTAAAGGCCTACATGAATAATGTCACTCCAAGTTCAGGCACTTCGGAATAAAAGTGAAAGTAGGGAAAACAAATCCAAAAAGTAACAATAAATCGGGATATTTTGGGATTTGGAGGTGTTTTACGCACGAGTGACGGCGGCGCACGGTTCATCCAAACGCGCAAACGCTCTCCAAAAAAAATAAAATAAAAATAAAAAGAGGGAAGAACGCAGCAACAAGTTTAACACTGCAACCAGGGCAGCACGTCGCGCCTCACCTGACGATGATGTACATGACCAGCAGGTTTCCCACCAGCCCCACCATGCACACGATGGAGTAGAGCGCGGTGATGATGATCGCGATGATGACCGGGTTGGCGTCGTCCTCGTCCAGGCCGCCGGTCAGCCCGCGGTCCCTGCACAAGAAGCTGCCGTTGTCGGTGAAGTTCCGGCAGAAGCTGCTGTTCTCGGACACGTTTCCGGCGCTCTCCATGGTCCTCGGTCGGGTTCTGCTCCTCTCCTCGGGTTCCTGCCTGTTTGTGATCCCCTTGTCGACGTTTCCGCGCGTAAGAGCTGCGTTTCAGGCGCCGGACAGACTCCCCCGGCGGCGGCAGACCTCGATTTTACGCTGTTCTTTGTTTTTCTTTTCTTTTTTTTATTTTAATGTGGCTATTTGTTGCACAAGTTTGAGTGAGCGCACGCCCAGTCTGCGCAGGATAAAATGAATTCACTTGCACCCGTTCCACCTTTTCTTTTCCCACAAGTCCTGCCTCTCCTTTTCTTTTCTCCTCCCTTTAAATTCTTCAGCTCCATGTTGCCTTTTTGTCATGACTTGTTTGTTTTTATTTATCAAACAC
Source organism: Adrianichthys oophorus (assembly GCA_036245035.1). NCBI lineage: Eukaryota > Metazoa > Chordata > Actinopteri > Beloniformes > Adrianichthyidae > Adrianichthys > Adrianichthys oophorus. The sequence goes on along the minus strand of BSAI01000096.1, from coordinate 4,963,526 downwards.
GTGTGTCAGTTTTATCTAAACTGTCATTTTCCCACATTTCCTGCCTCTTTTCTTCTACTCTCTTCCTGTTATCACTCATTACAAAGTTTTCCATTTTTCAGATCTTTCCCTTCAACCTTTCTGAACTCTCTCACCCCTTTTTATTTCCAACACAAATATAATTTATAACATTTCCAACAATAATCATGAGAGCATCAAATCAGATCAGCTGTAATTTGTCCCTGACAAAAGAAAAACTGAAAACATTCAACTGTTCATGCAAAACCTAAAGGAAAAGCTGAAGCCAAAACAGAAAAAAGCAGTTTGAAGGACGTGCAGACAGCCAGACAAGAGCCAAGAGACCATCTGTGAAGTCATCTGAGAAGTGTCATCTCGCTTTTGATTTTTCTTGTCTGCACTGTTTTTAATGAGCAGAGTCAGGGAGGGATTTAAATAAAGCCTAACTCAATCGGAATTGATTTTAAGCAAGATAATGTTCCTGCTTGTCTCATTACTGCTCCTGAGTGGCTGAAAATGGACAAAGAGCATTTACTAAATGTGCTGGAGGGAAACTCGTCTGAATGGATTAAAAAAGTTTGCACAGAAATAAAAATTTTAAAAAGTGGGAGACTTTTAAGTCTAAGTTAAACCACATCTGTTATTGTCAGTTGTTGAAGCAGAAAAAACAACAACAGTGAGGTGAAAATCTTCAAAAACACTTTATATTTTCACCATTTTGGTTTTTGACAAGCTTGTTGAAGCCACAGATTAAGAAAAAAACCTTCAGTTTAAGACCCACCACAATGAAAATTGTCCACCACCAAGTCCACCTGTCCTTGGTTACAACAGAATAAGGTGAAGGTTCTGGAGTGGCCGTCTCAGTCTCCTGATCTCATTATCATTGAGCTTCGGGCAGCAAGCATGGACTGCTTTACCATGAGAGAAAATAAAGACTCTCAACCACAGCGACCACAAGAGTCTTCAAGGTGTTATTGAAGGCAATACAAGGCATTAAGAATCGGGGTGTATAAACTTTTGATTTGTGTAATTTAGCATGCTTCTGTCATCATTAAGATTTAAAAAAGAGTATACACTGTTGTTTAACAAGACATTGCTTAATCCAACCGCTAACAGTTTTTGTGGCATCATTCAAATTCTTTGGAAAATATCCTAAAATGTTTTATTTCTTCCAGGCTATGTAAACTTATGAGCACAACTGTAAAACACCACTGGGGACGTTCTGAAAATAAATCCAAAAACGATCAGAGTGGGACTTGAATATCATTAGTAAGAACATCTTTTTCGTTCTTGGGGAAAAAAAACAGTCAAGTTTCTTCATCTGGAATGAAAGGAAGGGTGCAAATGATGCTCTTCTACAGCAAGGCTGCAGTTCTGGCTGAGCAATGTTTGTTTTGTTTCATTCGAGGTTTTTGACCAAGAGGTGGAAAATACATTTAAAAAATATGTGCTCCCGACTTCTACAGGTCCACAACTATTCCATACGCTGACAGAAACTCAGGGGTTGGAGCTGCAAAGAAAATGATTGTGCAATCAAATCAATGAAATGGATTTTTTTTCTTGCATAAATCGCGTGTTGAACAGAATCAAATGTAAATACAGTTGGAAAGCATCCCGCAGGAAAGCAGGACCTGCCTTGATTAGGAGGATGACAGATACCTCATTTAATGTCTGAATCTGCAAATCTTTACACCCGGGACAGAAGTGACACACCTTCCTGTATTCTGTGGACATGAAGGGAATCTGTTCAAATATCTGCAGCAAATAGTTTAACTGTAGTGTCAGAAAAAACGACTGTGGGGCTTCACCGTAGACAAAAGCAAGGTGTTTTTCATTCATAAATGTCTCAGAAAGCTGTCCGGAAATAGTTTTGCTTCTTTTGGGGGAGTTGTCACACTTGGTTGTGAAACTCCATCGCACACAATGACGTTTGTGTTAAAGGAAAGCTTTTCTTTGTGAAGAAAGACTGATTATCTCCACATATCTACCAGGTGCAAAGTGAGGAAAAATTCTTCAGACCGTGTTGGCTCTACTGCAGTTTCACTTTCTAATGAACATCTACTGTGTTTTATGTTCCTCTAGTGCCATAAAAATGCTAATTTCTGCTTTTTCATATAAAGTTTATTTTATAGTGTTAATCTGCTGCATTCCCTTCATCTGGGTGAAGCTGAAATAAGTTACTGTGCATCTTAAAAAAAACATATAAGTTTAAATCTGTCTGTTGATGCTCTTTGATTAATTCAGTGGTTTAATTAAATTGCAGTAAAGTTTCACTTAAAGAAGTTTCATGTGGAGTAGTGATGACAGCAGCTAAATCTTAAAGACTAATAGCTTTGAAGACCCACTCCGAAGAAAATTGTGTTTTTGGTGTTTTTAACATGTTCTTGTGGCATTTTTCTGATGATGGAGGACATATGTAAAGAAAGTTAAGCTGAAAATGGCATTTCTGAGTACCTCTTTATTCAAATAATTGAAAATTGAGGAACAGACAAAAATGCAGACATATAGGTTAAAAAAACGTCTACAAAGTACCAAAAACCAAACTAAACTAGCAAGTTTACCAACGGATTAAGAAAGTAAAAGCTCATAAATCAGAAAAGGTCATCCTTTTTTCCACACCTGTAGATGTAAATTGTACTTATTTTGGTCAAATATTCCTTTTAAAAGCCATTATATTGTTTGTGAAAATGTTCCAGAACCTTACTGACCAAGCAGGCGCTTCTTCATCCCAAAAGCTTCAGTCCTAAACGTGTGTATTCGTGGACCAACATGACAAATTGTCCCCTGAAGTGACTGCAGGTTCTGGAGTTTAGCTTTGAATCAAATTTTGTTGTTAAGAGATATTTTAGGAAAGAGGGCCTCTCCTAACAAGGCTGCAATTAGCGCTAAAAGGATGCGTGTCTGGATTTTTTTATCATTTTTTTTCCGACACGTGCTGTCAACAGCAGGTGACAGTCTTTCTTCCAGTATTTCTATAGTTTAACAACCATTATTTTCAGAGATGGAAGCACCGGAGGGCTCTGTCATTTCATGGAAAACACAAAGATTGGTTTGTCACAGTGTTCTGGTGAAGCAAAACAGAACAGTTTTTTACATTTTGTGATTTTTGTGTAAGGAATTAACGGAAGAACGACGGATAAGGAAGAGAAATCGTCTATGAAATGATCAAATTCTTTAGGTTTTCAAAAATATGCATGCGGTAAAGCTTTTCAAACCAGTTAGATCATCAGTGAAGCATCTGCAGACAGTTTGTATTCCAAATATTATTATGGAAAATTTGCTTGAAGAACAGTACCTCAAGGTGAACTCTCAATCCCCACAAAGAATGCATCGTATGAGAGAAAATCAAATATACAATGAAAACCCATTTCAGTCTCACATTTTACCCACAAATCTACCATTTTCTAATCTGTTCAAAAATAATCCTGACACCCCTTGAGAATTCCCCACTGAAACAAATGAAGTTCCACGCAAAGCACTGTGGGAAAGGATATTTTTTTTAATGAGAACATCGTAAGAATTTTGAGGTTAAACACCTTCACGCCTGTTCAGTCTCAGTTATTTTCTAGTATACTCTTCTTGGCAAAGCTATTCAACTTCAGAATGTAAACATATATTTTAAAAAAGGCTTCCTGCATTCGTTCTGCCTCCATTGTTACATTTTTCCCCACAAACCTGAGGTATTAACAGCTGCAGCGGTTACAAACTGTGACATTCATCAAGTACTGAGAATAGAAAAGGCAAACCAATTGGTTTCTTAATAAAGTCCAATCTTTTGAAATGTAAAAACACTGTAAATCTCAAAATTACATTTTTTTATGTTAAAGGTTTTTTTTTAAAAAAAGGAAGAATTTAACAATATTTTTCCTTACTTAGGCTTGAAGGAAGTGCTTTTTTGCACAATTTAAAAAATATCTTTTGTTGATCAGTTAATTTATTTATGTTCTGCTAAAACGAATAAAAAAAACATGCATATTTTTGAAATAGAACTTCATAAAACTGCATGTAGGGGCAAAAAACAAATAAAATAAAAACACCAAATGTAGTTTGTATGTGAAGACACAGTTCAGAAATGCTTTTTGCATAATGGTGGACTGTTATTGCATCATTGCTGTTGTATTAAATGGACTACTATATCTGATGTTTTATGGTGTGTTTTTGTTGAAAATCGTGCATGTCCTTTAAGATTAAAGCCACACCAATAAATCACTCAAAGCAAAAAACATATTAGAAACAACATTTAAAAAAATTAAAACAAACAATTATAAAGCAACATTACAATTCCATAAATCCGTCGTCCTAACCCGCTATTTTCCCTTTTGTGGTCACTGGGTTGCTGGAGCCTGTCCTGGCTACAGCTTTCATTGTAAAAAGTGACTATAGAGTAAAAAGTTAATAAGGTTTAAGAAAACTTTATTCAATTCATTGACAAACACTTGGACAGCACATATCACAACTTGAACTCAAAAATGTTGAAAGATTTTTTTGCACGTTTTAAATCAATTGGAGATCAGTAAACACAACCTGAAATTAAGCACACTGGATTGTAATGTAGATTCTCTATTTTTGAACAAATTAAAGGATTTCAAGTGCATCATAAAGGTCACTAAGCTCGATTAATTTTTTTCTGATTAAATTAGAAATCATTGTAATTACATTTACAAATTCCTCGCTTAGATGCACCCAAAACGGTAAAATAAACTTTTCTTTATTATTATTACTGCTGACAACACACTACCTTTTACTACATTTGCTGCAGTGGGATAATACGTGATGCAGGGTGTCTTTTATTTTGAAAGGAAGTCATGTGAACCTTTATCAAAAGTTGAATTTTTTCTTATTTTGAAAAACTGCTATTTTCTTTTCATGTATGGAAAAAAACAAACAAAAAATAGTTGACTAATGTTTATCATAACAGTAACATAAATGGACATCAGTGTTCTGTTGGGTTGTTGACAAGGAGAAATTGCCCTGAGTGGCTCTTTAAGTGTTAAAGGTTGAGGACCCCTGCTTTAGAGTAACTAATTAACCAATGAAGCTTGTTAAGAGCAGTGAGGAGTGCCCGGAGAAAACCTGCACATGCACGGGGAGGAATGCAAACTCCACACAGAAAGGTCCCAGCTGGGATTTGAACCAGGGCCCTTTTGCTGCTCCACCAAGCAGCCCACATTAGAATTCAGAAATCAAAACACAGTACCAAAGAAAGTGAATCAATGCACCCATGCAAATGTGTTTTTTGGCAGCAGAATTGAACATATGTGATTCTAAAAGAAATTACATTTGTCATTCAAGGTTTTGTTTCAATTTTTGCTTTTAGATGTTTTCTTGTTAAAACGAGGGAAACTTGAATAAACTGATGCAAGAAAATTAGAATGAAAACTTTTTTCTTAGAAATATTTCAGGTAGCTGCAAGGGTGCAGCTTGGTAAGGTGGTGCTTGCTTCAGTCTAATCAGTGTGCAACCTCACGGCCTGTTGAAAGCTCGAGCACTTCCTCAAAAGCAGCTTTTATTACAGTCATGCAATGTTTCGCCTTCATTGTCTTTGTGCTAAATCCCCGGATGCTTTATAAACCACACTCCTGTCATGATCTTCACCTGTTGTTCCCGCCACTGCTCACATTTTAGGATTCACAACACTTTCTTGTGGGTTTCTTGACACGATGTATATTTTACTAAAAATTCTTTTCCCAAAATGCAGCTAAACGCTTCTTCGCTATTAGAGATGTCTTTCCTTCAGAGACGCTTAACACTTCTGAGGAGAAAAGATGTTTACTTTGTGATGCATGCTGGCTGCAAAAGCTCCCAAGGGATGTGTGCTTTATTTGTGAAGTGATTAGAGCTTCTTCTTGTTGCCAAAGTGAAGGTGAAAAGTTGTTTCTCAAAGAAAATGCCGCTGCACACACAGAAGCATCCGTTGCATGCACTTGTTTATGCAAGTGCAAACAAAACTCAGCAATAATTAGTGTTTTTCATAGTTTCAAATGAAATACTTCAAGAGCGTCTTTCTTTTCAGTCTGCTTATTGCTTTTTGCCACCTTTTTTTTTCTAAAACAGTAAAAAAAATATGTTTAATTTTACACACGTTTTAGGAAACAGGGTTTCATGATTGCTAACAAGGTTTCAAAGAAACATGTACCACTTTTGTTTGTCGTTTACTTTAGCATCAACCACTAAAAAGGTCTAAAAGGCTTTCAAACAGAAAAGAAAGTGCAGATCACAGTTTTTCTGTTGAAAACGAACGGGGTAAAATAAGTGTCAAATAGACACGTGTGCACAGAGATAAAATTGGGCACAACTTTGCAGCAAAATATGAATCCAACAGTTAGTTTTGCATTCGTCCGACAGTAGCTCAGGCCCGTGATTCTGAAAGTGAAATAGCGAGTTACGAAAATGATTATAAAAAAGATAATTTAAAAAAAAAGAACGCAAACTCTGAGCTAATGTAGGCTAACTGACAGCTGGCATTAGCAAGAGTTTAAAACAATAATGACAGCAGGGTCAGAATACCCAACTTTCTTTCTTTTCTGAGTTTTTTTTTTTCCTTTGCTGGAACACTGCAGGAGTTGTTCTGTTTTAGCTTTAAACATCTCTGGTGTAATTAATTGTATTGTTAATAAACTACACTGTCTCTTGCTCATGATGTCACTGCTGCAACATGAAGGTTGGTGGCGATATTGTCTAAATACAGTATCAATGACCTACATTTACTTATCCTTAAATTAATGCTAAAATTAAAAATGAAAATATGTAAACTGTTCATCAGTGCCTGATTGTTCTCACTGCAGGAGAAGTTCATAATCTAAACAAATAAAAGTCGTATTCAAAGCAAAAAACCCTATTAGAATGCTTCTCCAGGGTCATCCTCTCCTTGCAGTTTGATTCGTGGTCACCTTACTATCAAACGCGCTGCATTTCTTGAAATGCATCTCCCGAATTTACCTCGATGGTTACAGGAGCTGCTGGTTCGAAGAAGTGGGAAGAAAGACGTTTACGCATGTGCACAAGCAAAGCTCAGACTAATTATTTAGTGTGCATGTCTTTTCAAACTCTGGGTGAAAACACATAAAGGGAATAGAAAACATGGAAGCCCATCGACTCTAAAGGCTTTCTTTAGTGGAGGAACGTACTTGCAGTGTCAGCAAATGACACTTTTTCTTTTAAAAAAAAGGGCGGTGCTGGTGAAATAAAACTGGCATCAGAGATATTTGGTTCTGTTCCTTTGAGAGTCCGGCGTTTTACTTCAAACTCTCCTTTGTTACTTTTGAAGGGTCGGAACAATCTAATGTGTCAACAGTAACCTTCAATGAGAGGATGAGAAAAGGCCTTTGAAAGCAAAAGCAGCCGGGAGGACCTGATTCCATTTGTGGCGACGTGATGCAGAATCCTGAACGGTAGGAAAAATGACAAACAGGATGAAGAAAACGGTCAAATTTTTGTTTATTTTACCAACAATATGAAGTGTTTCAAAAAGAAAAATGAACCTTTAAATGATGTTGGTGGTCACGTGACCACATTGTTAGCCTCTAAGCTAAGAGATCAACTTTTTTACATGTATTTTTTGACTCTAAAATTTCCATTGAAGAACAATAACTGTCATAGTAAAGGACTAAAAGACTGAATACTTTTTAAAAATGATGTATCCAAACATATCATGTAAATCCTGTAATTGATGGATTGCAATACGACTTAAGCCAATCATTCTCCTTCATGTGGTTTCTATGATCCCATTGTTCTTCTGCTGATTAGATTCTGTCACGTGTGCTGTGGTGCAGTGGGCGCCATGCTGTGTTTGCAATCTGCAGTTTGAAGGTTTGAACATAGAATAGGCACAATCTGTATTATTAAAAATAAACAATTTCAGTAGATAGAAGACAGTTCATCTAAAACAGACTATGCCTGCTCTATGCAGGCACACAGTCACACATGCATACTAAAACACTTTTATTTCGACTTGCAGCGTTTGTTCCTAAAACCTGAATCTTGTGTGCACATCTCCAACAAAGCTAGTTTATTCCGTGTCAGCTCAAGCTGCAGTTCCTTCAAAAATAAGGATGCAGGCAAACTAATAATCTATTATTTCTCATTTTAGCTCTGACTCAGGGGACAAAGCGGATTTGTGACCTGAGATGATGAACTCCTCTGCCATGTCGCAGGACTGAAATAACTTTGTAAAAAAAAAAGACACTACAAGTAAACACGGTGGTGTGAAGGTTTTCAACTGTGATGTCCACTAAAGAAATTGTACTTTGTGGGTTCATGACATCTGATGTTAGCCAATAGAAAATCAGTTCTTGCTGGAATTCTGATTGAGATGAGTAATAAATAAATACATAAAAATAAAAAGTTTAGGAGTTAGATTTTTCACATACCCAAACAAAATTAAAAACAGCTCATAAATAACAAAATATTTTAGTTTTTTTACACATCAATCAACAAAAAATAGTCTTCTGAAGTTAGATTTTGAGCATTTCCAAGCAAAATTCAAAATAGCTGATACTTCGTATAAAAATACTTTTAATTTAACCAATAATGCAAGCCTCACTTTGCTCTGAATGAAAGCTGAATTCATTGAGAGCTATAGTGGGTGGAAATAAAATACCTTTTCAGATCTTTTGAAGACACATAGAGTATGGAAGCTAATGGAAGCATCAGAGTGGAATTTCAGAAAGCTGGGGCTCAATGAGACATTCAGCAGTGGTACTATTGTGGGTTTCCATACAAGAGAGCAATGAAAACTTAATTAAAAAGAACTGGAGCAGAACTTGTTCTAATGACTAAAATTAGCATATAAGAAACGTTCCCCAGGAGCCTGAAAATTGCATTCATGATTACTAATACTACTACTTACTAGTGGAACATAGTGTATCGCAGGTTTCTGCTGTTTGCACATTTCAATGACCTGCTTCGTCTCATCGTTGCTTTTTGTTTGTCCGCAGTTTATGTTGCTACGTTCCTACTCTGTTTACATCCCATAATGCCCGGCTACGGTGGTCGTTTTGGTCCAGTTGTTCCGGTCCGAGCGCAAAGCCTATTCAGACTGAGAAAACTCAGAGCGAACTGGAACTCAGTCTGAATGCAAAACAAACCGAGACCCCCTCGACAGATGGGTCAGAGGTCCTGGTCGTGGACCAGGGTTCGGTTGTGTTCAGACTGAAGATTTGTTCCAGATTATCAAAGGAATTGAACTCTGGTTCACTTTAAGCAAAACCAAATGTTCCCAGTCTGAATAGATGCTGAAGATTCTTTCAAAGCTGGACTGATGCTACCAGGGACATTACTGCGGAACAAACACTGGTCAAAGACGCCGACTTGCCAAAGCAATTTTTGACCATCTTAGTTCTCCTTTTACCACATTAAAATGCATATTAACCTTGCTCAGTAGACGCATGGAAAACTCAAAGGATTTACTCACAAAGCAGCTGTCAATGAAAGAATCGTCCGTGGTTAAAACGATCAATAAACAAGTGATATGATGAACAGTCTTTGCAAATGAAATCATCTGAGTGTGGCCATTAGGAAGAATTTCCTCTTGGCACAGCAAACAGAAGATAGATGCCTCAAAGAAAAGGTTTCCATTGTTAAACTGGGCTAAAGTGCGATATTCCGACGAGTGGTTGTTAGTGCGCATGAGTGAAGTGTAAAAAGATGACACTGATGCAGAAGAAGCAAAGGCTTTTTAATTTACACCACTTTATGCCGTTTTCATTCTAAGCACTGAAAAACCCAGATTTCCAGGAGAAAGTGCTTCAGTTAGAAAAAAATTAAAGATTCATCATGTCACTGCTTCAGTTTCTGTGATGGTTCATGAAGATAAATTATTATCCTATTTTAGCTGCTCCAACAATGATCGGCTGCAAAGGACCAGAGGAGAAACATGCTGAAGGCACTAAAAGATGTTGTTGAGCGAATTGTCTCTGAGCCACACACAAAATGGATGACAGGATGAAGCATTGGCCAATGAGAAACTTTCATTTTATCACATTTTACACCTCTGATCTTACATCTAAACTCACACTTCTCCCATCTCCTCTGCAGACACCAAACCTGGCTCTGCTTCCAAGGCTGCTGCGATTAAATATAAATATATGGTCACTATTGCATTTATATTTACTCAAAAACTTTTCTCACTTAATAGTGAAATTCTCTAATCCTCACAGTTAATTATTCATTACAACTTTAATACGCACTGCAAAGCATGTCAAGTTAATGCAGTATATTTATCTGGAACAGATAAGCCTTTCTGTCCTATGACTAATGTATGTTACTCCAAACAAAAATAGACACATATATCAGCAGTTTGCCAGACGTTGCTCTCCGTACAGCCTCCAGGGCTGTAGCAGGAATCCTTTTAGAATCCTATGGGTGAAATATTTATTCCTCAAAGCAGCATACGTCTGTTTGTCACGTTGAATCTGATTAAGTAGGTTTCATGTGAGGCTGTTTATGCAACTGTTTTGTGGCAGGCGTCCAGCAAGTCTGCACACACTGTGACACTCCTTCAGAATAAAAGCTCACATTATAACCCATCTGTTGATGCAAATTCACAGCATTAGCAGTCACTTCCCTTTAATATGTTTAATGGAGTAAATACAAAAACAGGAAACTATACATATCTAATGATGAAAAACAGCTATTCACATTTATGGTGTGGATTAAAAGGAAATGCTCATAAAATGTTTAGTTTTCCAATAAGAACTGAAAATCTTTATTTTATAAATAACTTTGGCCTTGAGCTAATTATTTACATTTATGTTGGATTGCATTTCTTAAAGTGCTTAAAGTAGTTTCACAATGCTAAATACATTTCAGAATTCATGAGAGGAACCTTGAAATAAGAATCTCAATGCTCATATTAGTTGGAGCATTGTTGTCTGCTGTGGCACGTACATCATCACATTTTGTTTCCAGATCTGTGACTTTTCACGTTTGTCTTTCAGAGCACATCATGGTTTTTATTTTTTTTTTCTCTCCTTGACGGTCGCCCTCTGGTATCTCCCTGAAACCATCAGTCTGCTCTGTGTTCTTCAAGAACACTGCAGGAATTTTAATCCATCAAAAGAAACATTTCTGAGTTTTGTTGGAATTTTTTTTTGCATTATATGTTTTATTTTAGCTCGACACTGCTGAGTCACAGAACATCCCGATTTTATGTCCATTCACTGCAAAAACATGGTTTCATGACTAAAGTAATAAAACTGTTGCCACAAACATGCATATTTGTCCTCCGTCTCTAGCTCAGAGCAGGCTCCAAACCTTGTTTCTTTTTTCTCGCTTTTGCCAAAGTATCCATTACTCTGTCAGGACAGATGAGTTTGTCAGTTACCATTGTGTCGGTCAAGGATAAAGAGCATTAAGAAAAAGGACAAAAAAATCTCAATTATATGAAAACATCCTTCAAATAAAAAAAAAAAAAACAACTTCATCTAAAAGCCATGTTGAAAAACGTTCCGATTGTCAGAAGAACTTATTAAAAAGTGGTATAAATATTTTCCTCCTGCACGCTCCTTGTACTCTTTTTTTCATTCGCAGTGTAATAGTCAAACTGAATTTCCAATTTTTGGTTTCGGTTCCGTGGTTTGGCCCAAAAAAAACCTCTCATTGTGAGCTGCAGAGAGAGCAGAGCTGTCCACCCTCACTGTCAACAGAAATGACCTCACATAACCTCATATTTAAACTTAGCCTCATATAAGAAACATTTTAGTTCATGCATGGCTTTTTTTGGCTAAAATCTGAATGTGGAGCCTTGAAGATAAGGTCAAACACTTCCGATCTTCTTTGAAGACTGAAAGAATACCTGCACATTCCAGAAAATAACCTTTTACAAACTGAGTAGTCAGTTGTTTTATGCAGATGCTTTAGAATTGAATCTAGCAACATGTAAAAGTTAACTTTAAAGCCATTCTTTGTTTTTAATTTTACAACTTGACATTATAATAGTTTAGTCTATATTTATCTTGTCCATGTACGGAGGTTAAAATGTGACAGAAGTCTTCAGGAAGAATTTTGCACATACTTTTAAATATTTTTATTTTCAACTGAACATAAACTTGATAAAACTTAACTAAACAGTTGATTCAGTTCCTGAAACTTTCTTGATTTCAGCTTTTTGCCCCTCTTGGGTTGCCATAACCCTTCCATTCTCACCAGCCTTATCATTTTCACCTGCGCTGAGATGCTAATCTCTGTCGTGTGTGTGTGTATAAAATTACTGGAATCTGTGGGTGACCAGAAGAAAATATTTCTTTATACATTAAAACTGTTCTTTCTGTCAGAAACATTCAAACTCCATTGAGTGTTGGTTCGTTTTTGCCCGAGGACATTTGCTGTCAGCGGGGCCGTCAGGAATGCTGGTATGTGTCTTTGTTATTTTTAGCTCGTCTTACCTGTGCCTTTCATGAAGTTGCACTGATTCTTGTTCTATTGTTGAGCTAGACCACAGCGTGAGTTCTGAGCCTGAGATCAAAAGGCTTTTCAGTTTTTTCTGAACATCACACATCCTACCAACGATGACCCCATAGATGGTCCCCTGACTTCACGCATTCACACACCCCCTCTCGTAATCCACAGTGGCCCTCAGGCTTTCCCTACAGTTTCTGCAAGTGTCTTTTCATCTTTCAGAAGCACTGTTCTCCAAAGCCTCTCTGCCTCACCTCTACAGTCACAGATCAGGAAATCATACAACTCCGTGCTGATCTGTTCGGCCTTTTACATCCATTCCTCTTAAAGGAGTTTCCTCCAGAATTATGTTATACCGAGTCCAAAAGCAACGTTTGAAGAGCAGTTGGCAAAAAGTTATCGACAACTGTGAGCAGCAAAAAGAAATTATTCCTGTTCTTCAAAATGTGTTTTTTTTTCTCTCTTTGATAAAAGCCGTTGGGTGTTTGTGAAAGAGCCTTTTAAAACCTCAAGTTAAAGTTCTTAGGAGTTATGTCTTCACACCAGAACTCTTCATGATGAAGCACATTTATTTCTTAGTTTGAAGTCATTGTTTGTAAAAAGTGTTAAAGCTTACTTGAACTGGAGCAGACCAAAAGCCAAATCCCGGTCATACGGCAGAGCAAACTGTCTGTTTGATGCAGATTTTTAAGTTGAAGTCATATGAAGCCACGTCAATTTGCTTGGTTACTGATAGTTGGTTGAATTCTCGAGCCTGCCAATCCCCATGTTTGTTCTTCAACTCAAAGTCCCACTCCGATCATCTTTCGATCTCATGTGAAAGTTTTCCCAGTGGTCTTTTAGTTATGATCATGCTGAATTTAGCCAAAATTAAACAACCTGTGTCATTTTCTAGGACAGTTTCTGCAGGTCTGTGCAGGAACTGTGTAAGTTGATGTGCCCACGTGATAACACACATTAACACCACGGATAACACGGTGACTCGGAGGTACAAAAACGTAGCATCTTTTATGACACAAAACATGCATTTTACAAGGACTTAGTGAGGAAGGAGAGGTCATGGGTCCTGACTGTGGACGGAGCGGGACGAACTAGGGGGTGGCAGGACAGACCACTCCCTCAGGCGCCAGGGCGAAGGGGGATAAACCAGAGACGCAACAGCAACAATGTAAGCTAACTGACCTTTTTTCTTCTTCTCCTTTTTCTTACATGACCAAAACCAATCCCTTATAATCTACTTTCATTGTGTTTTTTTTTTATTTGTAACCTTTTTTTTCTTTGCCACATCTTTCTTATATTTGCCTTTATAACTTATCTATATCTAATATCTTATTTATTTGCAGTTTCTTTTTGTGTTTGCACAGTTCCTTTTTTTTTATTTGCTGCGGGTCTCTGCCAGAAAAATCCTACAAAAACATTTTTAAAATTCAACATCTTAGAATTTTGTTTTTATTTATTTTGTTGAAGCTCATCATTTCACAGCCGTCCCTCACTATATCATGGTTTACCTTTTGCAGCCTCGCTGGTTTGCTGATTTTTTATTTCTCAATGTAATTTTACTTTTTGTAGTTCTTTATGAAACACTTTGTTCTCAATCTTGATTTGCTGCAAACCTTGCCAATCAATCTCTTCTGTGCCTTGTCTCCTGTACAGAATACCTTCATCTCGTCAAATAAATCTCCAATCACAAGCAGATCTTTTTCTCATTTGGAATATTTTTTCCACAAAGGCTTACAGTTTGAGAGTTTAAACAAGCAAGAACATGTATAAAATGTCAAAAATCAAGTCACAGCAGAACGGCATAGATTGAAGTACAAACAAAAATACGTCAACACATAAGCCAAGTGATTGATGAAAAGTACACAAACGAACTCCCACGTCCGGCCTGGCGGACCATGGCGTTGAAATCTAGGGAAAGGGTCGTGGAGAGGGGAGGAATGTAGGTTTCCATGACAACTGGCTCTTATCGCACTATCAGCGGATTTGTTTTGGTTCGGTCGGGAGAGTGTGCCCTTGTCCTGGGAACGACTGATTAGAGAGGATTTGTTTTTCAGCTCAGGCAGACACAGCTACTGCCTGCCAACTGAATGTCCAGGTACTACATGTGGCGGAATATTTACTGATCCAGGTCAATTTTCATGGTTTCCTCCAAGTTGAGCCATAACTGGGTCCATGCCGGTTTCCATCTTCCCAATGGAGACTTTGATGCGATACGCTCAAAGAGTGTATCGTCATTGGTCTTCAATCCGTTCAGTTTATCAGTTTGAGTCTGTACAGCTCTAAATGTCCCATCGGAAAGCACTCCCAGCCCGTCTTTCACTGCAAGCCGCTTTGCAAGGTTCCGATGCATTCCACCAGTTCTAGTCAGCAGAAAGCAGGAGATCATTTATCCAATGATGTAAACATCTTCAATGTCTTCCAGAGAGAGTTGGGACATGAAGAAAATGCTCCATTTGCCCCATGGGTCATTCACATATCCAGCCTCAAACATATCTCCTGGGAAAGTAGGGTCTGCTTTACCATGTCTCACGGTGGAGAAGATTTGGTCGTTCGCATTTGCAGCCCAACAGATCAGATCCATATTTCTTGAAAGTGAGAAAAACAGACAGTGGTCACAGGAGATGAGGAAGGTGAGACAAAGAGCTTTGGTTAGGAGATAGATAAGGGAAAAACGTTCGCTGTTGGCGAGTTTGTTGGGGCGAGTTGTTATTTAGGAACATAACTACAATGATAAACAGCAGAAGACTGTATTTTATATTTAAGGAATTAGTGCTTCTGTCAATGTGTGTTTTTGATTCATGGATGACTGTAGATCATTAGATGAAAAACTGGCTTTAAAGTTTAATGTAAGCGCAGAGTATATCCATCCCTCATGTGTAAAATGAATGATTCAACACTTCTGAGGTTTTTTTTTCTTAACTGTAATTGGAGCCAGATGAAAACCTCACAATAAACCACTGGAGGGCTTGTTAAACGTGGATTTCTAAAATAGAAATATAGAATGGTAATGTGATTTCTAAACAGAGTTGTCGTCTATCAAACTTGGGTAGTTTCATTCAGGCACTCGACCTCCCTGGAACGTACCGTTCCAACTGTCTTAAAAGTAATATGTTAAAAGCTTTTTTAATGAGCCTACGTTCATCCGGCCACATTGTAATTTAATTCTATTTTATTTATAAAGCCCAATATTACAACACAGTTGTCTCAATGGGCTTCACACTGGTAGTGTCCCACTGCGGTTAACCAGTTTAATGAGTTCCTGTGTCTCATTGTTGCTCCACGTTAGTCCGCGGCTCATCGGTTGCTACGTTCCTACTCTGTTTACATCCCGTAACGTCTAGCAATTGCGGCCATTTTTGGTCCAGTTGTTCCGCTCTGAGCACGGAGACTATTCAGACTGAGGAAACTCGGAGCGAATCGAAGCTCAGTCTGATTGGAAACAAACCAAGACCACCTGGAAAGAGCGGTTCCTGATCCCGGTTTTAAAGCAATGAAACAACGTTGGTTGTCTCCGTGCAGAACTGACAGTTGTGAAAGAGTCTTTTCTGGAGTTTCAAATAATAGATCAGGTTTTCAGGGTGGATCAATAGGTGATGCTGCACTGGCTGGAAATCCACTTATCTCTGCCTATCCAATTACTAGTCATTTAAATAATAATAAAAAAACAGTCCAGCCAAGAGCTAAATGGTGATGGTGCTCTGGTTTACACGGCTTTTCTGCTGTACTCCTGATGTGTACAAATGATGCTCTTCAACTGTGGGGCACAAAATAAGAAAAAAAAATCTCTTGCAAGAGCTTTTTAATATTTGATAGCAATCCTCTCCCTCTTTCTTGTGGCGTCAATTATTCCCTGTCTGCCACAGCTGCCAGCTCCACCGCGGTGCACAGCAGGTGTCTTTCTGTGGGTTACAGACGAGAAAAATGAGGATCAAAACAAACACCAAATCGCAAAACACACAAGCGGGATGGAATGAGATCCAAGATGAAAGAGGAAAAGATTGCTTTCTGTTGAGTAGTTCTCTCATGAAGTGACTGTTTAAAGTCTAACAGCTGTGGTATTACTTTTCTTTAAAATAAAAATGAAGTAATATGAGCTTCTATTGGTGGACAGGTGCAGTCATTCAAAAAGATTGGAGCTGCAAAAAAATTCCCCGATTCACTTTTGTGAGCATCGTTCATTCATAATATGACCGTGGAGGGGGGGGGGGGGGGGTTAGTCTTAACCTCAGAGAAACACTAAATCAAGCCAGAGTGAGCCAAAAGGTATTCACTGTTCCATTTTGGAGCGATACGTTTGTAAGAACTCTGTGCTTTCTGCTGCTTCCTCATTACTTTCCCCAACAACAAAATATTGCAGCTGAATTAGGAATGAAACTCAAAAACAACAAATTACTAGAGAGGTAAAGCCCACTGCTAGTATGGATTCAATTTTGGAATGACCCATTAAAATGTAAAATCCCACCGATGTTTGGCCGCTGAACCTGTTTCCATTATCCAAGAGCAGAGACAGTTTTTAGTCTCTGACTGAAAGCCTGTAAAACGGTAAACTAGGCATTTTGATTTGCCACATCAAATTGCAGGCAACCATGTCCCCAGTGTCAGAATGTGCACCGATTCAGCTCGTAGTACACGGAATGTTCTCTGCATTAGCATCAGTTTTCAGCAGCATTTTCTCAGAGTAAATAAAATGATGACAATTGATTGCCTGCCACTTCCTGTGGAAGTTTATTTCACCAATAATTCTACATTTTCCAAAGTAATTTTCAGTGTAAGCCTTGGTCACATGCACCCACACGAGGGTTGACCCTTATGGGTGGTTTTAAGGAAAAGTTAAAATTTTAAAGTGACTGGACAATTTTTCTCTAAACTTTGACAGCAGTGGCCGCCCGCTCACATTTCGAAGGTGGCGGTCCAGTGACCGGCGGGGATGAGAGCAGATCGCTAGCTGACAGCAGCTATGACTGGACGATGTGTAAATGTCTGCAGACGGTGCTCGTTCATAAGTGCCAGCAACACCGGTATCCTGGGGGTATTAAAGAAGCGCACCATACTGCAGGAATAACAGCCGCCTGACGGCAGCCTGACTGCTGCCATCTACATTTATGACCTTGCCAACAGTTTGCAAACAAATGAAATCTTGAAGATTCTGCTGCCTCCCCATCACGCTGTGGCAGTTGTATTTGTGACTGTAGCATAAAGCATAGGCAGCTGTGTGCGTGTGTGTGAAGGGTATAGGAATCCCCAACAACAATTGATAGACAAAAACAAGGAAAAAAAGTCCTACAAATTGAAGATAATGTTTTTTAAATGAACCCAATTTTCATAACTCCATAATAATTTTTTTTTTTTAATTATTATTAAATATTTAAACCGTCATGCTCGCTGCCTGATAGTGATGGATGGTATTTTTTGTTGGGTGGAATGCTCTCATTTTCTTTGGATCAATGAATAATAATGAAGATGAATCGCGTTCAGTTTACTGTTTCCTCCACATACATCATTTTTAAACATACAGTAATTTTATTATGTTCATAGGTACATGCAGAGAAAACTCTGTTTAGCTTAAGGCACTAATGCGCGTTTTGACACAGTCATTACTCACTTTGTAACGCACTCTTATGTAAACTTCAGATGCATCCGGTAAGTTGCTGGTTTTTTGCAGCCTATTATCAACAAATCCCTTTTAACAGATAACCTTTAGCTGGTTTCTGTCTTCTTTCTAGTTTTCTGTTAGCCGAGCAGGAAGGATGTTTTGAGTTGATTTATTTAATAAAATCGGATCATTTTATAAACCCAGTTAAACGATGTTTGTCTGGAAGGAGAAGGCTGGATATTAGCCAAAACCCACGGGGATTTCATGACTGCACAGCTTGGCGTGGCTCGGTTATCCAGGTTGAGGAGTGGGTTTTGAAATGGAAAATGACAATAATGTTTGCCATAATGTGCACATTTAAATGTTTTCTTGTTGAAATGCATCTTCAGAAAGCATGCTTTAACTGTTGTCCGTTTAAGTAGGTATAACTGCACATAAAAGGTACAAAAAACTATTTTAAAGGGCCTAATGCTGCGTGAATGGATCAAAATGCAGCTTATGGGTTGTTTGTCACGAGGAATTTACATTATAATACAATTAAAAGCTCAAAAATGTTAATTTTGCATGATGTAGCCCCTTAATGTTGTTACCACAAGTTGCTGGTTTTATATTTATAACCCCGATTGTAAGAGTAAAAATCTGTCTAATGCAAGAGGCTTTCAGCTCATATCTGTCTGCTCAGCTGTTGGACAGGACAAGTAAAAAAAAAGTAATCCAAAAGATGATTTAATTGTAGTGAGTGTACGTCAACCCATAAATAACCAATTTTTTTGAACAAGAAAGGCCAGTGATGCTGGCTTGTTTTACTGCGGGAAAGTTCACTTGCATGATAAAAATGTATCTACTTTAGTCAGGTTGCTTTCTTGGGAAACTTCCATCTGTTCCCTGAGAAAGCTCAGGATGAAGATGAAGGCAGATGATTTTACTGGTCAAGTCCAGCTGCTTCTTCAATGGAGAATGGGGTCTTGAAGAAGCAGCTGATGACTGCTTTTTCTCTAAACAAACTTTTCAGCTCAGGGAGTTGTTCTTTTATGAAGTTTTTGTGTTTTCCTGCAGAAGAGTTGCACATTTGACAATCCATGTGCAGCAAAAAAAAGAAACTATTTATCTAGTTTATAATTGTCAATAGGAAACCTTATTTTATAATTGAGGTTGTGAGTTTCTGCTTTTTATCTGACATTAAAGGTTGTTTTTTTATGCTTTTGACTGTCAAACTGAACATTTTGGATGGATTTTCCTCCCCTTCCTCTCTGTTTCACAAAAGTTTCAAATTAAAATAACAAATAAACAGTTATTTTTATCATGAAATACATTTTTTGTTTTTATAAAGAACATTGAAATGCATTTTGAAATTAAAAGTATGTTTGTTATTACAGACCACCTAGCATTTCAAAAACAGGTTACAAAAATATAGCTGACATGCCCATGCTGTACATCAGTTTACAAATGCCCACACTGTCTTAGCCAGTGTGCACAGCCTTCTGGGTAAACTTGTCAAAGACAAATACTTAAAAAAAACCAAAAAGCTGCAGAAATAAAATAAAGATTTTTCAAAGCAGGAAAGCTGACCTTTAGATGAAAAGAGCAGAAGGAAATTGATTTGATGGTTGGAAAACACAGGGACTCAGAAATTTGACAAAACGTTTTAAAAAGGCACGATTTTAAATGGAAAAATGGGCGCAGAAGTTAAGTTCTAAAGGCAGAACTACCTTCAAATGAAGGTCTACTGATAAACAGGTACAGGAAAAATTATTTTCTGAACAAAAACGTGACTCTAATCAATAAAAAATGTTTATATCAAAACTAGTCGAGGCAAAGTAAATATATCAATAAAGAAGATGATTTATAATTCATGGATATGATGACATTTAATGCTTAAGGATCATAGAATGCGATCACACACATTTTTTGCCCTTCTACCACACATTAATACAAAACAGACTTGAATTTTTCATATTTTGTCCAAAAATGACAATCGAGGATTTATATGGCATTGAGTTGAATTGGTTTTGGCCTTGGTGTAAAGGTGACATTTACGATTTAAATATATTTGATTGCCTCTTTATCAGAAACTCTTTTTCTCATCTGCCTGCAAAAGGAAAGCAAAACTTACTTGGTAGAGAATGAAACTGCCCTCACTAAAGCAAAAAATAAACTAACCTTCACAGAAAAAATAAAATAAAATACACAAAACGATAAAAAGGAGCCTTTTCAAAACACTAACCAACTAGTATAAAGTCAGTCCAGAAATACAGGGAATTGGATAATGAATGAAACGATGGGCTTCACTCAAAAGCATCCATTTTAATATTTTTTTCTCATTTGTTTGATTAAATTCTGGAAAAGCAAGGAGATGTTTGTGTTCTGTCTTTTTGTAAGGAGAGAGGCTTCTTTTTTTTTTTTTTCTAAGAAGCTTTAAACCAAACTGGGGTAATTGAATTTGTGGTGCTTTTGTGTTTAGCCTGCACAAAGCATTTGTTTATAATGAGCATTCACAGTTGTGTTCAGATCAATGCAGCAACAGGAGGCTGGAACACAAGCGGACGGCAGGAGAAAGCACCAGCCTGAACTTTGTGCACATTTCTGCTGTGTCATTGTCCCTTTATTTAAAAAAGAATAACACAACGGAAACAAAAGAAATCCATTTTAATGTCATTTAAGGCAACATGCAAAATGCGGAAATTATAAATAATCTTTACATGTGAGAATGTTACTTTTTGACAGCAGTGCAAAACTAAAACTAGTATAGTTAGTCATGTTGAAAAAATGCAAGTGAAAAGTATATTTACTGCAGAGAAAATCTCAGTTTTTCAGTTTTTCCATACTGCAGATGAATTAGGATGTACCATAGAAGAAGAAGTGACTACCTGTCCAGCCGCCTTCTCCAAACAGTAGCTAGGTTGGCTCCATGGCCCCACAAGAGATGACGAATGGTATAGAAGAAGAAGATAAACAACAAGTAAAAACAAACAGCGACAAGTAAAAAGGAAAACACTTTTACTCGAAGCCAGACTAATGATTGGAAATGAAACGCTTGAAATGAAAGCTGAGGATTTTAGTCAAACAAAATAAAGTGTTCTTTCTGTGTTAGATTTGGGTCATATGAAGATTTGTTTTACCCAAAACATCCCTGCTTGTGTAATTAGTACAGTGGTCATGAAGTGCAAATCACATCAACAAATTACTCGACGCAAAAGCATATTAAAGATCACAAAAATTATTTTGAAAAATCAAAACAACACAACCTTTTACAAAGCAAAGCAAAATTCCCCCAAAAATGAAATGAAATCAAAATGAAACATTTCGGAAAATAAAAGTTATTTCCAAATTCCAATTTTCTTTCTTTTCTTTTTTAGCCTGACCATTGAGTGACTTGTTGGTGTGATGTGAAGCTTCAGCCCCCCTGGTGGTTGTTTGATGAACTAACAAGTTGATTATTTCTACCATCTCTGTTGAGACGAGGTTTATCTTTTTAGACAAAAATCGCTTCCTTGACTCCTCACTCAGACCCTCCTTTCTCCTGGGCCAGACGGACCCCCCCTGTCTGAAGGGAGCGTTTGGTGGAGGTGTACCTCCAACTCTGCTCCACTGAGTTAGTCCTGTGATGTTGATATTTTAAGACTTTTCTCCCAAAAAGCCATCTTGGCTGGACGAATGGTTGTCTTTGAGAAAATATTTATTAACAAATTAATTTTAAAAACAATTTTTTTCCTTTATTAAAAACTATTTTAGAGACAGCATGAATGCTAAATTAAATGGGCTCCTCTTTTGTGTTCTGGATAGCTGTTTGAGTGGTTTGGAACAGAATTTCTGAGCGCGGCATCACCACATCATTTTTGGGCTTTGTGGAATTAAACTGGTTTTTATTTGTGGGGATTTCAGCGCTTTATTCCGCCGCTAGAAGGTCGCCCCGATGAAAGATACTCATCAACAGAGCAGAAAGAGTAGCCAAATGGAAAATTACTGCAATGCAGGGGGGTCATGTGTCTTTATTCCTGGTGAGAAAGACCATTTCTTGTGTTTGCAGAGAGCTTTTCGTGCTAATCTAAAGGTCTGAAAAGATTTTTTTGTTAGATTTTTAATATGTTTACTTGACTGATATTATAAATACACTAAATAACTTGAATTTTATTTGTGAATCTGTACTTTTGGAGGTATTTCATGAAGTCATTTTCTCAATTTTTGAGGCCTGTGATGTGGCAAACCTTTGGATTTGATGGGTTGGACTCAATTCCTTGACATTCATGTCAGGATGACGGTCCTGAAGCTGCAGAATCCATCCAGCGTGTTTTGATGCCTCTTTTTGAAAAAAATCATGAAAGGAGGCTTTCAGTACCCAAGTTCACTGCATCCATGATGGTAAAGAAAAGGACTGGAGTGGGAGGAAGAGGAGATTCTCCTATTTCTTGTGAAATGACTTCACTGGGGTATCAAAGTCAATGTCATTTTGCATTTTCCATTTCTACGGTACGTTTTTTTTATTATTAATGCCTGAAGACAGCTTAAGTACAAGCCAGAATCACCCACAGATGTACAGATAAACACCTTCAAAGCCTCATCATCAGTCTCTAGAGAAGCTTTCTTTGTTATGTGAGTTGAAGCCCCCCTCATGACAAAACACATCAGCATGGGTCATGTCTTCAACAACATCTTAGTGAAATTAATGTTTGTGTCTCCATGGAAACGAACCTTGCCAAGACCTTTTTCTGTTTTTCTCCTGACCTTGTAGATTTGTTTATCCTGCTGTCTACTTATTGATTTTTTGTGTTTAAATGTTGTTTTATTATTTTATTTATCATCTGTTAGCTTGCATCCACTCACAGGACTGTTACCATGTTTGATGTCCTTCAGTCCCACTCTGATCATCTTTTAAACCGTTGTGTTTTAGGTGAATTCACATCACATGAATTTGTTGTGTCTTCTTTTTCATTTTGTGTCACTCCATCACAGCATTAAAAGTCTTGTTTCTCCATCTGTCATGCTGCTTCGTGCTTTCTCCTCCTCTTCCAGGATGCCATCCATCCGTGTCTTTTCCTACCATCACTTCCCCCTCTCCGGGTCATTGAAGCGTAGGAGCCGATCCCCTCTGGATTTGAGTGTTTATCATTTCTGCGGCACTGCAGTCAATTTGAGGATTTTCCTGTCTCACTGTATATTATTTTATCTCGCTGTTTACTTTGTGAAGCTGCCAGCGCCTCCCCTGAATTCTTGAGAGATGCCACAACCGGCTTGGTTCTGTTCGGGATTAAACCCGGTTGTAAAAAGGAGAAGGAAAGCTTTTGGTTTTTCTCACAAATTAGGACAAATGCTAAGTCTCACACCTCCTCCTGCTTCTCTTCGGCTGCATCCGTCATTGATCAGACAGTAAACCCAAACTCCAGCCACAACAACCACTTGCTGCTTCTTTTCCCATCATGCCTTTCTTAGGAATGAGACTGCAGGTTTGCAGGACTTCAAAAACAAAAAGAAAAAGTAGGAGGCAATCAGTCAGTGGAAAACTATTCCATACTCCCTCTCAAATAAGAAATGACACGTTATTACAGCAGAAATTTAATGTCTGATTTTTCTGCAAGCTCCAACAGATTCCTCCTGACTCATCCCCCAAAAAGTAGAAATGTGTGCACACAGCCTCTGTGCATGGAAAATGAACCCTTTGGCCAATGCACAGGCAAATATCTACCGTCTCCAGGGAAAAAAGCTCCAATAAGTCTGTCCAAATCACCTGCGCAGTCAACAGAGGAGGATAATAAGACCCAGAGGATGCTGACTCACATTATTGATGCCCACACAAACACCCAAACTCAGTGACCCTCCTTCGCCGATTTGCTGGCATTCATTTGATGTTTTGTTTTTTTTGCGGAAACCTCTAAGCTTTTTGGAAATTGCATTTTAAAAAACGACTTCTATAAATGTATGGCTGCATGAATCACTGACATTCAAACACATTTAAGTTCTATTTTAAAAGCCTGTTTAAAATCGAGAGTCGCTTTCAGATTTCAAATTTGTAGGAGGAAAGTGAGTGAGCAGATGGGAGAACATGACAAACACTAATGTGAAAGGATTAGGAGAGCAAATTTTTCTGAATCTTTATGGGTTCCCTTTTGGAATGGTGTAATTATAACTCAATTTATGTTTTTTTCCAAGTTAGTTTTTTCTTTCCTGAGTTGAAATAACCCAGATAAAAGTTATTCTCTTTTAACCTAGGAGTTGGATTAAACTATGGAAGCCAAAAACGGCCAACACTACTTTTTTTTTTTTTTTATTGTTTTCTCATGATAAAGACAACAACTTTCTCATTGTCGAGAAAAAACAAATTCGGTTATCTCGTGCCAACGAGAAAATGGAAAATACATTTTCTCTCCCTTTCCCGCACTGAGACATAATCTGTTTTAAGTCTATTTATGTTCTGATTACTGTAGGCTGTGGCCAACACCGTGCAGCTCACAACAATAGCTCTTGGCAACAGCAAAAAGACTCACCAAACGTAGTTTTTAGCCTAATATTTGATTTATTAGTGGAGCTACGCTCCTCAAACGCCTTCATTCTGTCTCATGCACCAGTGCCCCCTCCATTAACTCCCCTAAAACCCCCAACAACAGGTTGAATGACATAACCCAGGGCACACAAGCATCTCTGCCTGGTGCATTCTCTGAGCTCCAAACCCGAACAACCACCCAGCCCATCTCAGTCCACTACAATACTATTAAAGGTTTTCTACATGTCGAACACCACAAGCACTGATCAATTTATAACTGATCAATTTATAACTGATCAGTTTAGTGGGTGGTCTAACTCAGGAGTAGTTTGTGCTGATGTTGTCGGTCACAAACAATGTCCAAATCCGTCATTTGAAGAGAAGGTCTGCTGGCTGCAGTTCAGTGTTCCTGCGGTTCTCGTCAGTGACATTTTTTGAGTTTTTGGTATGTTATAAGTTTTCAGGCTAAACCATATGAACAAAAACGTCTATATATTGTGGGATTTAAATAGCAAGTGGTTCATTGCAAAGATTTTTTGGGAAAATGTAACTAAAACTATAAACCAGAGTTCCTATCTGTGCCTTTGGTGGAACTGAGGAATTGGGAAGAAAGCAAGTTATCCTCAAAAAAAAAAGATGTACTAAAATAATCAAAATCAGATTACCACCATACTTTAACCTTCTTGAAGATGCACTAATCATTTTTTGTTAATGCAAATCAGCTTGATGCAAAAAAGAAGAATCTGTGTATTTCCCACTTAAACCAACAAAATGTTAATAATAAAATAAAAAAATAACTGTTGTTTCTTAGTAAAGATGAAGAAAGCTTCGATTCTTGTTCCTTTGTGTTTTTGTTGTCCTGCTGCTGAAATCTATACATCTGTCATTCATCGATCACTGAACAGCCAATGAATTGCATGTTCGATTATTCAGGCAGGTGATGAGAAAAAAACGTTACCCTACCCTTACAGCACGGCCTGTGACAGTTTGTGTGCAACACAACAAAGTGGTGTCATGAATGAAAGCAGCACATCAGCCATGCTGCAACGGCTGATGTTTTTCTGAGACCAAGTTCATTGAATAATTTACAGAACTCTAGCTACATTTCTGACGTCATTTCATTTTAGTGAAAATGTTCTGAAAGATGATGCTTGAGAAAGCTTGATGGAGGCAGCAGAGACACCCCCCATCCTGTCTTTACCACACTCAAGCTGCAAAATTTCACTACTTCACTTCTGCAGCTTGTCTTATGTCGACCATTTAACTATCCCCGATGCCCGATTTCATTTAAATCTGTTACATTTAGTGAACACAAACTGTTTACAATCAGGTTTTTGGGTGTCTGGATCATCTCAGACATTAATCATACTGGATTTTCACTTTTTTGCTGAGCATAAAAGCCCCAACCTCCCATCCTGCTCTTCCCGAGAATCCATAATTCCCTTCCCAAATAAATCTCCTGCTCCGCCTCAATTTGTTTTTCTGTCATTTGCGAACATAGCTGGGTTGTAGGAGTACCTCCATCTTCTTGCTGAAGACTGAACCTTCTGAAGTTGCAAACTTCTGACGTTTGCTTCATACGTGAGTCAGTGCAAGCTCTCAACATCTTGCAAATGGATCGTCACATATTGTGAAGAAGCTGTTTTATTTTGTATAGCTTGTGAAGTTTTTTTCATGTGCTAAAGACAGTAGAAATGTTTTCTATGAAAACATGAAAAGGTCGTCTAAACTTCAGTCACGCTGACAATCAGCTCATCCTGCCTGAATTATTTATGTTGCTCGATGGAGAGTTTGTGCAACAGCTCCAGCAAGTTACTGAAAGAGGAAAAAGTGTGGAATTGAAAAGTTAAAACATGTTTCAGTAAATGCATAACACACAATGGGCAGATGAATCTCTCATGGGTGACCACCTCTTTGCTGGTCCCGTTCTGAGTCATCACTGTGAGGTTACCTGGCAACCAAGCGAAGACGTTCCACCGAGGAACCAAATGAATGCTGTCATAACCATGCTCTTTCCATTACCGAATCTGTGCAGATTAAAATGAATTCTGAATTCTCTTTCCGGTTATTTCACTATTTGCTGCAAACTGCTTATCTCCACAGTATGACTCAGACATGAAAGTGCTAAGGTTCTCTTCTATGAAAAGACACCTGACTATGTCAATCATTTCTTAAATTCTCCCTCACAAGTATTCATAGATACAAAAATCTATTCCATTTTTCTAAGAAGTTGTATTTCATCCTAATTATTAAGTTTGGCTTTTGTGACCCTTTTGTGACATACTTTTCAAAATAAAATAAAAAGATGCTGGTTTTCAAGATTACCAAAAGTAGAAAATGATTTAAATTTTAAAGTTCATGTGCAGCTACTCACTATAATGCGCTACAATTTGCAGCAGATGTTTTTTTTTTCTACCTGTAGAAAATAATGTCCACGAGTGTCGGGTGCCTCGTTGCTCGCACAGCTAACCTTTCAAAATAAAGGGGCAGGTGGACTGAAAGAGGGATAATTAGC
Source organism: Adrianichthys oophorus (assembly GCA_036245035.1). Classification (NCBI taxonomy): domain Eukaryota; kingdom Metazoa; phylum Chordata; class Actinopteri; order Beloniformes; family Adrianichthyidae; genus Adrianichthys; species Adrianichthys oophorus. The sequence goes on along the minus strand of BSAI01000096.1, from coordinate 4,936,550 downwards.
ATGTCAGGGAGTGAAGGCAGGAAAACCTAGTATTTCACTTCCTCACATCACACATCGCCCAGTCAGAGATGCTGCTGGCCGGGGATCCACCCTGTGGCTGCCGAGCTTTTGGCCCATATTGTAATGGCGTCATCCCTGCCTGTCGCTGGACGGACACCCCGCGACCTTGAAATGTGCCCGGGCGGCCACTGGCCGATGTCAAAATCGTCCGGTCAGCGTAAAATATAAACTTTTTCTTAAAACCTCTGCGTGTCAAAGGGCGACTGCTGCCTCTCGATGATGTCCGTATCACTAAAAAATGTTGACAGAATTGGCCCTTTGTTGTTGGAGAAAGGAATTTTCTATGGGTGACGCCACACTCACCGGATCCAGTTCTCTTCAACAGTCAATGGGAGGCGCCCGTTAAATTCTCAGTTCTAAAACAGACTTTGTTCATGTCACATCCGGTCAAAATACCTTCTAAACCCCCCCGAAGGCTAAGGCGTTCGAGACGAGCAGGACTGAGACGTCACCAGCTAAAATATAATATAGCTGCTTATTCTGTTTTGATTGGAAGGCCAAGTGTTTTTCCCATTCATCTGACGACCACAGACGACACAGGAAACCAACCCTTAATGGTTTCTGAATCAGTCTTTATCACACTCTGTCAGTGTGCTGAGTACTAAAGTGGTTCCTATCAACACAAACATGACAAGAGATCACTCACTGCTGTTTCACCTTAAAAGTTCGCTCTTTTTCCTCAGAGATGGCCATGAAAAGCCACCAGGGAATGTGCAGGCAGAGTGGTATGAGAGTCTCCAAACACCCACAACAATTGGGAAGTGAGATTGAGGCTTTTTAGACCATATGCAGCTATTTAGGCCACTAATAGAAAGAAAAGGGTGGTGCAGTATGGCCAGTGTTTAGAATAAATCTTTACATAGGTAACATTTTACAGCAATACATTACTTTTTGATGTTATAGAATAATACAAGTTATCACTGGTTATTTTTTTCCGTTATTAATTAAATATTTTGTTGTCTAAAGTTGAATCATCTGGACTTTAGTCTTTTTTCTTTGAAACATCTCGCCACTCATCAAAGTGGCCTGATAGATTTTCTTCCCCCTCAAATTCCAGTTTCATTTATGGGGTTTCTCCCCAAAGTTGTGCAACAATTTGTTGATGAAAGTTTCATTCGTCCAGGTGACGTCTTGAAGTCGAATCAAGGCATCTGAACAGATCTGATGAAACCACTTGGATAAGAGGTGTAACCTTTCAAAGAAAGAAGACTTCATGTTCAGATGCCAACGTGACCTGGATGAATGAGATCCTTCATCTGCAAATTCACCTACTCATCTAATGCAAAAGTCAAAGCAGTCAAATTATAATGCTTTGAAAGATGAAAAAGGCCCACTATCGAAATCTTTGAGTCAAGTCAATTCAGTGTTTCATTTTATTTTAACCTTTAGCTAATTTGTGGGTGATTTTGAGGATTCAAGTGTAAGTAAAAGGCTGAGGCCTTATCTCTCTGAGCTTGAAATTCCATCTCCGTTATGCTACATGGAGGGGGATTTATTTACAAGTTCAGAGCTGTCTTGAAGCGTAATTTCCACTTTTGTCACAGGCAAAATGATTGACAGAATTAGGAATTCCACTCAAACAATTATAGAGACTTCATAAGCTGTGTATGGACCGTGTGAGAGAAGTGTCTGATTGGTTGTCGTGTTTTCATGTGCTGTGATGAATGGCATGATGATTGCGAAATTGTTTTTTCGACATTTCTAGAATTTTGATAGTTTTGTGCATACGTGTAATGGAAACACAGCTATTTTGACTTTGGTGTGCTGTCAGGCTTTATCTCCTTTTACTATCAAATATAAACATGACAACGTTGGTTGAGATCTGTACTTTTAACACAGTTTTTCTTTAATACGTACAGTAAAGAGCTTGACATTACTTGCGGAGTTCATGCAAGCGCAGCGTCTATCTGTCTGCAGTGTTGCCAGATTGGTCAAAAAGCAGCCCAATTTGAAACAGTCTGTAATCAGAGCACCTCCTCGTCCCTCACTGCTGCTTACACCATGACCCTCCCCTCCCTGCTTTATCAGAGAGCGGAGTCATTTAAGAGACACATATTTGCAAAATTTTTTGTTGTGTTGTTTATATTTATTACATTGCTGCTTTTGCTATTTTTTTCATTGGTGACTTTGATATTCAATTACTACCTTGATTGTTTTCTATATGTTTGTGGTTCTGTTATACTTACATTTTTGTTACATTTTTGCTTTTTTAAATTGTGCACTAGTTACTGTTTTCTTTTCATTATAATGGTATGATGCCATTAATAACAGACATGTTCTATATTTGATGTATGTTCAGTTCAGATTGTTGTAATTAGTTAATAAACATTTTTATTTGTCAAAAGTTTCTTTCCTGTGTTTTATTATGCATTTAATTACCAAAGAAATGTGTATTTCTGAAATTATTTGATGCAACATTTCAAGAAAGAAACATCTGTATCGATATTGGCAATACTAGCCCTGTAATTATTTGGTTTCGGATCGATTCCCGAATCCCCAGTATTGTCCACCCCTACAGACAACCATCATTTTGTTCAGTTTTATGACAAATCTCAACTGAAAGATTTGCTGGATTATTTTTCATGCGAGTTTCTGAGACCTGCAGCTGGACTGGAACCAGCAACCCTGTGACCCCAAAGGATGGATGAAAAATGCAGTCTTTATTTTTTAAAACATTCTCTGTGTAGTACACCTCTATATGGAGATGTCCTTCAGAACACTATTGGTAGACATCTGATAGAGTAACAAAATCGAGTTGTCTGAGATCTCCTGTTGATAGATGTACAATATATTAGTAGTTAAAGCCATTTTGTACCTTGTGGGAGAAAGCAATTGGTTTTGAGCTTTCCTGATCATTATCAAATAGTGTAAAAAAGTGAAAAGATACAAGTAGGCAATGATAAAGCTGTGTTTTCCTGTTTTTGAAACAACAACACAACACATATAACTTTCACAGTTTCAGAAAGTATATCTGTTAGATGCATTTAGTTTGACCCAACTTCCTGTTTTAGCCTCTTTACCTGGTCTGCTCACTTCCCCTGAGGAAGCTGAACTGTTGGTCAGTGTTTTTCATGAGCATCACTTGGATAACAACTATTTGCTTTTTATTCAACTTTTTTTTTTTTTCCCCACAGTATTTGAAATGTATCATCAAAACAAAGAAAAATGTTTTTTTGTTCTAAATGAAAGATTCAATTTGTTCCTTCAGAAGTTTTTACATGATAACAGCCTTATGTAGTTTTGGAACAATATGTTCAAAAGGTTTTTCGTTGTCATTGGCTGAATTCATCACATTTTTCATGAACAAAGGAGCTGGTTCAGAATTGGGTCATTATAATTAGGAGTAAAAAGGTTTAAATTGACTCATTCATGGGTCAGATTTTAGTTCTGTTAAAGCTACAAAACCAGTTGATGAGGAACGGTTTTAATTGTAATTATACATTTTTCCCACAGAAAATTTTTTTATCAGACTAAATTAAAGCTTGAAACACTGCTATGCCACAACTTTTGGTTTTATTTATTATTATTCTTGTTTTATAATCTAAAGTGAAAACAATGTTAAATTGTAAAGTTAAGCCCTGCCTCTATTTCCTTTTTTGTCTTTTCAGTCAGGATGGTTTAAAAACAAATGCAGCTCAAAAACCGGTGGAGAAGGTTTACTGATGAGAAGAAAGAACAGAGTGAATGCTGTAGTGGGATCTCAGAGCTAGACTGGCAGTTTAGATCAGAAAATCCTAGAAAACTAAAACAAGAATGGGAGACAGCTAAAGAAAAATTTGATGGATACCCCTATAAATCCACAAGTCATCTTCAACAAGGAAGTAAGTGTTACAGTAAAATTGAACTAGAGGATTACTTTTTGGTGTTTTTAACATGTTCTTGCTGCATTTTTCTGATACTGGAGGACATATATTAAGAAAATTAAGATTAAACTTATATTTGTGAGTATTTATTTATTCAAAGAACAGGAGTAGACGAAAAATTCCACAAGAAAAAAGATCATATTTGTCCCATAGAGAATACAATGGGCAGACCACAAGCTCCTTGCTCTGCTCCATTCTGATGCATCCACTTGTAAACAACTAGATCCGTGTATGTCTTCATTTTCCTCATCTGAGCTGGCACCTGGCTCAAAACTGTACCAACAGATAGCTCCAAAATACAAGAAGCAGCAAAATATAGCATTCTAATATGGCCCGCCATTTTTGTTGCACCAAAAATGTTAGGTTAGTGGAGTGAGACTTGGTTGCAGAGAAGAAGGCGCCAAAGCACAACATTGAAGTCATCATTAGTCGGAGCAAAAAATGTTGCACTTGTAGTAGAAAGCTGAATTCACGTATGTACTAGAAGATTCCTAACTCTGACCATAACCGTAACCGTAACCCAATGTTTTTCTAGGGGAAAAGCATGAACTTCAGTCAAGGACTTCTGGCATAAGGCTCTAGGGTCATGTTGTTGTCTGTGGCCAGGTCCTCTTGGAGAGGGGCTGTAAGCCAGCTGGAGTGTGTGTAAACAGAGAACAGCAAAAAGGAAAAGGGGGTGGGATTGCTCTGTGCCAACAGTCCCAACAACTCAGAGGTGAATTGCTAGTGAACTACTGCCGCTCTGCAGAAACTATGTCCTAAAATACAACAGTTTTTTTAAAATGTTGTCTAAAAATAGCGTTATCAGATTTAAAAAGCCACTAGGAACCCTTTTTAAATAAATGAAAAGATGATCGGAGTGGGTCTTTAAAGAAACACGTGGATAAAGATAGAGAAGGGCAGCAAGGGTAATCGGTAGATATGCCTCCTATTGGAGTGGCAGATGATGAATGCCAAAGCACTAACTCTTAGTTAGATGTGTCAGGTGAGCATCCAGCGTTCCTCTGTGGAAAGAGGAGAGCCTTCCAGAAGGACAACCATCTCTGCCGCACTGCACCAATCAGGCATGTGAGGTGGAGTGACCAGACAGAAGCTCCTTCTTACTAAAAAGCACATGGAAGCCCATCTGGAGTTTGCCAAAAGGCACCTGATGATTTTCAGACCATGAGAAACAAAATTCTGTGGTCTGATGAGACCAAAGTAAAACTTTTTGGAGTGAATGGCAGGCGCTATGCTTGAAGAAAACCAGGCACCGCTCATCACCAGGCCAATACCATCCCTACAGTGAAGCACGGTGGTGGCAGCATCATGCTGTGGGGATGTTTTTTGGCAGCAGGAACTAGAAGACTCGTCAGGACAGAGGGAAAGCTGACTGAAACAACGTACAGAGACATCCTGGAGGGAAAGCTGTTCCAGAGCGCTCTTGACCTCAGACTGGGGCGTTCATCTGTCAGCAGGACAATGATCCAAAGCACACCGCCTAGATATGGAAGGAGTGGCTTCAGAACAACTCTGTCAATGACCTTGAGTGGCCCAGCCAGAGCCCAGACCTGAATCCAATTGAACATATATGGTGAGCGGTACTGCAATAAGGAATGGACCAAACTGTCCAAAGAAAGGTGTGCCAAGCTTGTGGCGTCATATTCAAAACACATTGAGGCTATAAATGCTGCCAAAGGTTCACCAACTAAGTATAGAGCAAAGGCTGTGAATACTTATCTACATGTCATTTTTCAGATTTTTTATTTTTAATAAATTTGCAACAATTTCAAAAAAACTTTTTCAACATCATTATGGAGTGTTTTTCAAATAATTTTTCAGGAAGAAAACTGATTTAATCCATTTAGAAATAAGGCTGTAACATCATAAAATGTGGAAGAAGTGAAGCGCTGTGAATACTTTCAAGATGCACTATATGTTCCTTTAAGAGTTTTATCAAGCGTGTCTTTATGTGAGATGTTCATCCACCCGAACAGTAGCTTCATTAACCCATGAAACTTTTATTTTCGTCATATAAATTGTCAGCTGATCCAGTAAGCAGTCTCTCTAAGGGCACATGATCACACAAAATTAGTAACATTGCAAGGTTGATGCCATCAATCAAAAAGGACTTCCTAAGCTTTACGTAAGTATGCTTTGTCAATTTTTGACTGCTGAACTTTTGTCGGTGTGCCTCAGGCACAAGCTCATGTACACACAACTCAGCAGCCTTCACTTTATCATAGTCCTAGCTGTCAAATGCTGGCAGAGACGCTTGTGCTTCCCTGCACCTTGTCAGTTAAAACACTGTGGAGAGGACGTGGGCAAAGTCTGCCATGCCTCTGCAACATCTCAGCTGCTCCCTCAGACAGTGTGAAATATGTATGTGTTTTTTATTAGACAAGGACTTTAAACAAACACAACCTAATGTCAAAACGTGAATGTCAAGACATAAAGAAAGCAGTGGAGGGTGTTGAAAGAAAAGATTGCCGCAGCTTGAGCTCCTTCAGGCAAAACTGCATCTTGGTTTTTTTAGTAAAATAAATTCTAGGAAAAGACAAATGACAAAAACCCAATGAGACAAGAAAAAGAAAGTGTGTGAACATGGCATCAGACAACAGGAAGGACAGAGACGGAAAGGAAGGAGGAAGCACCAGAGTGAAAGACAACCGGCCAAGTAAAGCTGGGAGAAACAACCCACTGAACACGCTAGAAAGAACATGTCAATGCAATGCATGCAGAGCACAGAAAGCATAACAAGCATCAACACCAATGTGCTTTGTACACAACACACAAAGGTAAAAGGAACACTTAACCTGATACCGGTCAAAAGCAGGCAAGATACCGGACAAGCCCCCAAAAATGTTTGGGCCTAATAAGTTCCACATAAAAAAAAAACAAACAAAAAAACAAACAGGAGTACAGTTTATTATTGCCATCAAATGTGAATCTAAAAATCATTGAAGTAAAGACCAATAAAGGTTAAGGCACCCTGATACCAAATCAGAATCACACAAAAACTAAAATTTCTGAAATATTCTTTTTAGGAAGATTAGTGTAAATTTTACTCAAGATAACATTGACTTTATTTTGAATCTATTCTTGCAGGAGCATTTCATGTTTTAATGCTGTTTATTGCATTCTGTCAACAATTGTTACATCAGCATTTGCATTTTTCGTTGAAAACGTGATCTTTTCCACAATCACTCTCATTGTCCACTTGTGCTTATCTTTGTCACACTTAAGTAGAACCTGACAAGGTTGCTCACCAAATTTCAGACAACTTAATGTTTTTTTTATAACGTTTCAGTGAGAAAAAAAGAGATGATCTTAAATGCAGTGTTAGAATGTTAATATTTAAATATTAAAAACACACATTTTGCTACGATTAGTCAAAAAAATTAAGTTGAAACAGAAGTGCATTCATCTTCATGAGCAAATTTGACATTTTGAGAAAAGCTGATGAGATGACTCAGAACAATGACCTGTTGACATTCAACTGCAGAACTAAGCTTCAGGATGACAGAATACGTTTACTTCAGCTCTGCAGTCTTCATCTTGCATGTTAACAAAGAGGGATGTTCATGACTGAGACAGTATGTCTTCTTTTGCGAGGTAGCAAGAAAACATATTTCCTTTAGTATAAACCTTTATAAATAGTATTCGTTCAATTGGTGTTGTCTATGTGTGTTGTTTAAATTATGTCACAAACTTGCAGCATCAAGAACAAATAACACTGGAAAAAAAAGCATGGAATAAAACTTTGTTCCTTTAAACTGTTTTTTTGTTTGTTTTTTTTTTGCAAACAAATGTGAAAAATTCCGTCTTGTATGATGTTAAGAATTTAAACCGCCATTTGCCTTTACCTTTCTCTAGTTTCACTCTGTTCTGTTGATTTGACTGCATGGAAATGTAAACACGTTTGATTGTTCTGACTCTCCTCTGCCATTTATTTAATTTTGCATCCATAAATCAACAGGAGGTGCTCTGTCAATACACCTGTGCCCCCTTTTTTTCCTTCTAAAAAAACACGGTATGGATGAAATCAAACTTTGAAATATTTGCCTTGCAGATTTTGACAAGAAATCCAATATTGTGCATTCCGAGCACATGCTGCTCCCTAAATCTAATAAACTAAGGAGACGCCTTTGCATGCCTTTGCTTTAATTTGTTCCCTGGAGAAGACTCTTGATTTTTGTGAGAGATCTTGAAGATTCCTTCTTTTAAATGAGATTTTCTGGTCATCTTCCTTCTGAAAAGCTTTTATTGTTTCTTTGCAAATGTGGTTGTGGCTTTCATTACCATAACCCGCTTTACTGATTTAAAGTTAAACCTTTTGTACACCTAAAGTCACATTAAATCGTCACTAAGGCCACCTCAGAACGTACATATTTTGAAGTATTCACACAAATGGTAAATGGCGTATACTTAAAGCGCTTTACAGTCACAGTCCCATTCACCCATTCACACTCTGATGCAGTCAAAAGGTATTCAGTTGCACTAATTTACATTAACATTGAAGCAAACCTTTCCAAATAAAAGCTTCATTATGATTTAGTGTATTATTCTTAAAATACAAAAAAGCTCAAGGTTGACAATTTGGATACATTTTTGTCACTTTCTTTAGAATTCCATTTAAACTGTTATGACAAACTTTTATTTTGTAATAAGGTCATGTTTTCCATTTATGTAGTTCTTGAATTTTTCCCATGTTGGACTGAGGCAATGTATTATGAAGACATACCTGCATGAAAGACCTCAACATTAGTTGCCACTGTAGAGCTCTCCTGCATCACTGTCATTATTTTGGTGTCACCTGTAGCTTTTGTAAAAGGGTACCGATTGCCTTCTTTTCCCTTTAACTGGCTTTATTATTCAGCCAAGAAGTGTCATTTTTACAGACATTGCATTTTCTGAACAAAACACACAGAAAGCCTTAAAATTAAAACTATTAACTTCATTCTTGACCTTTAAATAAAAGCATTGGGTTACTCTCAAAGGTGTCACTAGTAATTATAACACAGTTTCTCTGAGTTTTTCTTTGATGCTTAGCCGTTTTGTAATCTTTCAAGAGCCCGGCTCAGGGTTTTTATTTAATAAAATTATGTCCATTCTGTACTTTTTAAAAATTGTATTATTCCAACCATGTGATGAGTGGACGTTGTTTTCGAGCTGATTAGGTAAAGCGAAAGGATTCTTTGTTCCACTTTGAGTGGCATTGTGACCGCATACATTCTAGTCCTTCACGCATAAATAGCCTCCTTTTATTGCAACACACCAGCTAAGAAAAAATGTAATGCAATTTTCAAAAATAATAAGTAATTCCACAAACCCCTGAAAGCTTGTATCACAACCAAGATTCCTCCTGGCTGCTGCTTTGCATTGGCACACCGTGACTTCTAATAATGCTTTTTTGAGTCAAAGGATAATAAATGACGCCCGGCTGAAAGGATTTTGTTCTGTTTTAGTTTGTCTCAGGCCAGGAGATTATATTTTCCCTGTTTTTTTTTTTTCTTTGTGATTGTCTATTATGTCTCCCACCGCATGCCTCATTCCTGAAACATTCTTCAATTACACACACAGCCACCAGCTATGGAAAGAAGCGAGAAGTGCAATGAAATTGGCTTCTGCCTCTTCACAACTCACTCATTTATGAGAATGTTGCTGCCTCTGCAGCCCAACAATAGCTTTCACTGTCATCCTATGACCTCTCACAAATGTAAAAGCCACTTTCATTGTCTTAATTCTTGTCATTTTGATGCAATGGGGTTTAGAAGAGGGAAAAATCTAAAAACGGGCAATCTAAGCTCAAAGACAGCAAATTGAGCTTCTCACAGCAGCATCTTTATACATCTACAGCAATACAGCACATCTATCAGCTATGATATAACACAAAATAGCAGTGATATTGCACCTGAAGCCTGACATTATGTGACAAATAGGTTTTGACAGTCAGGCCTCAGGAGGACAGTATACTGAATCAGTGGAGAAAACTCGGGTGTTCCTGTGGAAAGGACAATTTAATTGTTGCAGTGAGTTTAGAGCTGGACCATGTCAATAGACCTGCTCCACTATTTATCCTCCACTGTGCTAAAATGTTGTGGAAACACTCTTTAAGAGAATCTTTTAAACCATTTTTGTTTCCTATTTTTAGATTAAACAAAATAAAAGAGTAAAAAATTTGAAGGAAACTGCTAGATAAAAAGTTTATTGCTATCATTCCACTTTTTTTTATTTTCCTAATTTTATAGTTTTATTTTTCCAAAATTAAATTAGATCAAATTGGATCTTAAGAAGTATTTTGTGGATTTTTGCAAATATTGCTCCATGTTTAAGCGAGTAGATGTTGCTACTCAAAATATATTTTTTTAAATCTTGCAGTTTGTGGGTGAAGTTTTGTTGCAAATCAAAGTAACTGTGTTTGTTTTGTTTTTTTTGTCTTAGTTTAGATCCCAGTAATTTTCTGACATTTGTCCGTCCTTGCTCTGACTGTAAGGGGTGAAAGCAGCAAAAGGAAACAAGAGTTGATATGATAAAAATCCACTTAATAGCAATGAATATAAGAAAAATAGATGATAAACAATGACTCAATAAACATAAGGCCAATTTCACAAGAACAAGTGTTAAACTGTGTTATTATAGAAGTTAGACATTTTCAAGTAGAAAAATTAAAATGTTTGTTCAGTAATAGTGATATTTAAAAAAAAAGTTAAGTATTACATTTAGTTTAGGAAATATCTTGCCATTTTTTTAACATGTTAATTCTCATTTCCAACAGATTTTGGTAAAGCCTACCAAAAAACATTAAAATGAAATGTATTGTCTTGCAGAATAAACAGTTTTCTCCACAGTGTGCAAGGTTATTCTGCATTGTTTAAGAAAATACAAAATGATTACATGTGTAGACATTTTCTTAATTCTCATTTTTGAAATAAACTACTTTTTTTTCTTCTCCTTACTTAGAAATTAAAATAAGCTTTTGCATCTTCCTCTCTTTGCTGCTCTTCTTTGCTTTATTCTGCCAAATAGACAGTTTGCTTTTAAACTTCAGCTGCACTTGATTTTTTTTTTTTAATGATCTTTATGTAAAAAGCAAACTTTCTGAGGGAAACAAGCTCTGCTCCGGACCAAGACCTCCTAGAGTTCCTCTGAAAGCATTTAAGATGACATGAATGCTCCTGTAGTTCTGGTATGAGTTTAAACTGCCCAAAAACAAGAGTTTTAGTTCACTTGCAAGTGAATCCTGGTGGTAGTTCATTTCAGTGTGAATGCAAACAGACTACATTTTCTAAATATATTTCCTATCAATAAAGATGATAAATATAAATTGCTAAATTGGTGACTTCACATGATCAGCTGTTATAACTGAATGACATTTCTCAAAGGTTTGGTTCACTCCAAAAACCTGCTCAGTGGCCCTATGGTAGATTGTCCGCACTAAGACTTTGGTGAGTTCAAACCCAGGGCTGAGTCATACCAATGACTGACAACTAATGAGACTTTAATAAGCTAAAACTAGATCAAACAAAGCAGAAGTGTGAACATTTCTTTGGCAGTTCTTGCCCCTTTGAGGCTGGTTGGACTATTAAAAGTGTTAAATCACCTTTAGAACTGAACTTAACTATTTAAAACTTAAGTAACTGTAACCACAGGGCAGTCAGCTGCACACACCAGAAATATATTCGTTTTTCTGACTTAAATTCCATCATGTCAGTTTGGATCAGGTTCCTCTCCACTTTAAAAGCCAAAATCTAACCCTACACTATTGGCCTGTCCAAAGAAAAAAAGCTCAACGTTTTAAAACTGTTCCTTTTCTGGGAATTTCTAGTTTTAGCAAACCTGCTGAACAGAAAAAAAGCTTGGTGAAATTGGATAAATGAGTAGAATTTTGACCCAGTGAGATGTTGAAAGTAAGAGGCGGAGTTATATTCTTTTACAGGTTAAAAATGACATAGATTATCCAAGGGGGCAGTGAATGCAGTCTGCGCTTTTTCTAGTCAGGGTGAGTTTTCAAAGTGAATTTGAAAAAAGAAGGTTTCACATAAAAAACGTAGACAGAGCCTTCATTAAGCTCCACTAAATGGCGCTTTGATGGTGTATAAACAAACTCTCGACTCTTACCTTGGACAGGTTGTAATCCATTACTGGGGAAAAGAGCTGGAGCGAGCCTGAATCTATTAGTGAGCTTGTCAGTGTGACTGATTAAGTAAGAGGCTACTCTTGTCTTTAATGATCGTCTAATTTCATCCGTGTGCGTGCTACCTAAAAAGTTTAAATAAAGGTAGCATGTTGGTGCAGCTGAAGATAATAATGACCCATGCAACTTTTGAAATACAAAGACTTTTAATAAACTCAAACACAGACTGCTCTGAGATGACTGCTGTTCTAAACATCGATTTACCCATCCTGCCCTGCTCTTGTAATTCAACCTTCGTGGTCTTGGTATGACGCTTTTGTACAAATGAGTACAATCACACATGGCTGCAGGCTCAGTCTGTGTGTTTGTAACCTTTTCTCCTCTCTTTATCTGACTGAACTTCTCTCTCTCACACACACAGATGCAGAAAACATCAGCTAAACAAATTAACTCTGGAAAGCCTCGGGAGGCGGTCTGGGCTGAGTTCGATAAATCAGACAAACACAACGACCACAGGGAGAAGGACAGCTTCACACATGCTTTGGATCAGAGAGGATTTTGATATTTGTGAGATGTTTTCATTTTACTTCCCATTGTTCACAGCATTGATGCGTGGGTGGCTAAGGTAGTTTGTTAGTTAGTTCTCCACTTAACCCTGTAAAGCCTAGTACATCAAAGGATTGACAGAAAATTCAAATTGGGAGAAATTAAAATGTCTTTTTAAACACTTTGACGAAATCCACACCAAAAAAATTGCAAAATATTTTTAATGATAAAAAGATAATATCAATTATGATCAATTTGGTGATTTGATAAGTTTTTCCTTAAAACAAAGTTTAAGATGTATGAATGTTGACATGAATTTTTAGAAAAAAAGATCCCTATTTACCCACTGTCTCAATTTTGATCCACACATTTAACCTGGTGTAACTGTATGATCAATAATTATTTATATGTAATTTTTGCATTATTTCAATACAGTAAGTAGTCATTTAAAAAAATGAATAACAAAAGATGAGTTTTTGGAACCATTTTGAAATGAACAGGAAAAGCCCTTCTACTGCCCCTAGTGGCATGGTGATGCACTACAGGGAGGAAAACATGAACTACGTAGTAAAAGTAAAAGTAAAAGGAAAGTTTGGATCCTGCTAATGAAGTAGGGGTCTCAGAAATGCGTATATTAAATACGATACTAATGGTTATAGGATTATCGGAGCATAGAAAGTACAAAAGCAAAATTTGTGATTTTACTGCTGTAAGTTAAAGTGCATGTTTCTCTTTCAGTCGTACAAAGACACAGGAAGCCTCAGAGCACTTTTCTACAAGTTTTGATTGGTTGGTTCATCTTGAAATATCACAGATGCTTCCTGTTTGGGAGCAGGTACTTACTGCATAAAAGCAACATGTGACTAGGAAGAAAACCGATCAAATCAATATTCTGATGAGCTCTTCCACCTCCTAGATAGATACACACCATAACTCTGTGATTTCACATATAAAAACATGAAGTAAGAAACCTAAACATGATCTAAGCAAATAAACATTTCTAAATTAAACGATCAAAAAACTAAAAACACAAAGAGAAAATGAGCAAAATGGAGAAATAACAATGAGTGACTTATTTTTGAAGCCCTTTTTAGGCTCTTCTCCAGCAACTAGACATGACCGCTTCATCCAGTGCTGAGAACTTCCAAAATCTTTTTTCTCTTTTTCTCAGATCAACCTGCACCATTTCATCCTTCTGACACACACTGCATTTTCTTGTGACTTTCTCCCCATCACGTAAGCAAAGATTTATGCAAATTATAGTGATCAAGTCGCAATCTGTGGAAAACAGCTTCTTCCCTACCTTCTATTATAGCTTAAACGCTCAAAGAACAGCTCAGAACACCCATCACTGTCATAATCATCTGTGCTGATCTGCTGTTCGGTATTTGGATCAAAATCTGGAAGTCGGAAGCAAAATCTATGAAAGTGGTTGTGAAGCTTTTTAGATCAGAATATCATTTAAACATTAACATCAAATAAATATTTTTGAAGGAATTAACATTTTAGAAACGAGCTAGAAAGTGTCACTGAGGGGGTCGCACAACAGTCTTGCCACAGGTTTACAACGACTTAGAAGAAACTCACACTTTTTTAGAATAATGCGGATTGCACTAGGCCGTACTAGCCTGACTTTGGACATGCCTGCTCTAATCAAAGTAGCAAAATATCAGTGAGGATTTTATGATGGTGCATCAGCCCATGAGAGCTCCTCACTCTCAAAGTGAAGTTCCATAAGTCATTCATTCATTCATTTTCCAATCCGCTTTATCCCTTTCGGGGTCACGGGGTTGCCGGAGCCTAACTCGGCTACTCATGGGCGAAGACAGGGTACACCCCTGGACTGGTCGCCAGTCTGTCGCAGGGGATTCCATGAGTGTCTGAGTCCAAATTTTGTCAACTTGTTTGCAACGCTGTTCACAAAATGAATTTGTAAATCGAATGTTTCACTGTTCAGTTTTTGTTTTGTAGAGCCTTGACTTCACTAAACACTCAAAAGAATTAAAAAAAGATCCTTCAACTGCACCTTGCAGATTGGCCAATTGTAGATATTTGCAAAGGGTCTAAACAACGTCTAAACCCTTGACTCATACTCGCTGAAGTACGGAGAAAATGAAAATGGCCCAGATTCAAGAAGATTGGACTGAAAAAGTGCTGATCTATTGTATTTATTCTCCTGTCAGTGAGGTGAGTGTTTTGGCCGATCTCTCTGGATCAATATTTGACCTTTTGTTTAACAGATCTATTGATTTTTTTAAATTTTTTTTTTTACTCAAATTCATTTGTGCATCTTTGAGGAATCATTGAGGACTGCCAGCTGATTTCCTTCTGTTAAAGCTGGCATTTCAGCTTTACTTTGAAAACAGGTTTTACAACTGTACAAAAAGTCTTGACCTTTTCTCAGCTGTCAAAATTGTTCATGACATTTTATTGATTAAGGACAGAAACAGATTTTGATAGATTCAGACTGGCTCTTCAGAGGATTCTGGTGTAGGAATGGTGTAGGAATGGTGTAATCAGATGCTGCAGTCTGTCTTCTCGGTGGTAGACTTCACATACTTTCACCTCTGCAGAAGAATACTCTGTTTTACCATGGAGAGCCGCATTAGCAGCTCCTCTCCAGCGCTTGACCTTTTCATGTACAAGTCATTCCACTGCGAGTGCAGAAAACAGGACATGATCAAGAACACTTCTGATTATAATAATGAGTCCCACTCATAAAGGAGCATGCACGGAATGCGCCGCTGCTTTACCTTCATGACCTTTTCCCAGATCAACTGGATACCGAAATTCTACCTCCTCACATCCTCAGCATCCATACTGGTGTGTTTTTTATGATTCAATTTATAAAAAATATCCAAGATTTTTTAAACTAATTATTTAAACGTAGCTACAATGATTAGCTATATTCTTTATTGATCAAGATTTTTTCTTGGTGGGTTTCCAGCAGGACTGAGGGAGTTTGCACAAGGAAAAAAAAGCACAGAGTTTGAATGCCCCCTTGTGTCATCAGCTGGAAAATATTCTTCCTTGTGGCAACTGAGGTCCTGTTGCTTAAGTGTAGAGCAAATATTTATTTAAAGTAGAGATTACAATCCTCATGTGAAAATAAATTTTAAATCTGAAGACATATATATATATATATATATTTACAGAAAACAAAAAGGGGCAATTGTCAAAAACAATTCATGTGAATTTGATTTGTAGGCTTTTATAAATAACTTTGTGTTCTTAAAATAAGATGGTGTTTTGTAGCCTTTAACCGGAAATATCAGCTTTAGAGGTTTCCTCTTAAATTTCTAGAATGAATTTTGTTGCTTTTTTGGGGGGGTTTATAAAAAAAGATCCAAGGAATCCATAAGATAATACATTTTAAAGTTAAAAAGTTCACTTTATTTGGAATCTGTAGAAACAAAAAGCTGTAACAGTTGGTTAAATATGAAATTCCTCCTGATTTTGGCTGAAAGTTGGTGTAAAAACTGTTATCCAACATTACTGATGGATTTGAAATAAAACAGGAAGAATTGTGGACAATTCTGAAATTAAAAGTTTTTTTTTTTGTTTTTTTTTTTCTGGAAAAAATATGTGTAACCTAAGGACTCTAATTTTAGCATCAAATGACTGTGAGTGCCGTTCGCGTGTTAGCTCTTGAGCAAACTGAATGCAGCCTTGTGTGTTGAGATGTTGTTGTGTGTCCGTGCGGGCAGCAGGATTCTGTGTGTGTGTGTTTGCACGCGCGCGCAGCCTCAGCGGTGCATCTTCTCACAGCGGCGGCCACAGCGCGCCTGCGCAGTGCATCCAGAGGGCTCGGCAGCGATCGGTGCTGAAGTCGGGCGGATGGCAGGAAAACCCAGCAGCGATGGACGTTACAGCGCTGGCTCGCCGTCGACGATGCCGCTAAGCATGCATAAGGACACCTCGCTTTTATGCCCGGCATTGTGAGACGCTGACAGCCCGAGACAAGAGGGTAAGCTCCCGCTTTTTCTGGGCTGTCCGCTCAGCACGGCTTGGCTAGCGGTTAGCTAGCTCGCGCCGCCGCCTCCTCTCTGGGACTGTTGGCTAAAGCTAGCAGGAGGAAAGTACGTTGATTTATGAGGAGTCTTCGAGGGGGGGGACTTTCTCTCCAGCTGTGGTTGCAGCGTTAGGATGAGCTGACAGGGGACCCCCGCCCCCCTGTCTGTCTGAGTTTAGGTGGTTGGAGCAGCTGCAGGAGGAGGAAACCCTCCACAACTGCTAGCCAGCACAGCTAAGTGCAGAGAGTGAGGCTCTTTTGAACAGATGCAACACTTTGTTCTTTAGAGGAGCTTTCGCCCTTTTCATCTCAGAGCAGTCCTCTTTAAAAGTCTTCAAAGATAGTTTTCACTGGTGTGTTGAGAGGAACTTCACCCACTTATAGAGTTTCTGATTAAACTTATTCAAGTGCAGTTGGAATTGATCATAACACAGATGTATGCCTAACACAGAAAGACCCACTCTGATGAAACTTGTGTTTTTAGCATGTTCTTATAGCATTGTCCTCATGTTTGAGGACATATGTAAAGATAATTTTGCCTAAAATTGCATTTATGAGTATTTATTTATTTAAATCGTTGTGAATCAGGAGTAGACGAAAAGATGCGGTTAGAAAAAGCTCGTAACTGTGATGCAGAACCTACAACTGCCCTGCTCCACTCCATTCTGATGCATCCACTTTTCCTTACCCTCGCTGGCATCTGGCCCAAAACCGCACGACTGGATAGCTCCAATATCGCTCACCATTTTTGTTGCACCCATAATGTTAGGTTGAGGTTGTGATGGGCTGTGAGCTAGCGGGAGAGCGTGTAAACCAGGGGGCCTCATTACGTTGATCGATTGCAAACAGTTAGATAGATAAACAGATCGCAGGCCATCAAAAATGAATAACCAATAAGTATATTTTAAATTGCTGTCAACAAATAAGCATCTTCACTTGGAAGTACGTCACTTGATTGACATGCAGAATGGCCAATCGAACTTCCTTAAGTCACTACACACAGTAAGCAAGCCACTTGGGATAAACAGATGGATGACAGGAAGTAGGGGCGGTCTTATGCTGCAGCAACATCCCAACCAAAACTCAGAGATGAATTTTAAATGGACTATGGCCAAATTCGAATTCCTTTCCTACTATATGGCTTCTCCAACCCCAACATTTATCCCTCCAAGGAGAGACATAAGGAAAAAATAGTGACTTCAAATCTGGACGTTACTGCAACTCGATGACGGCGTGAATAGCCAGTCGCCTGTCATCTACGTTAATGCGTAGCTGCCAGTGCTCAGAAAAAACATAATAAAACTGGTTTTGTAACTTTAAAAAGTTATGCAAAAGCAAAAAGTCATCACTTACATTTTAATGCTAACTTCTGTGCTTCAGCGCACATCCGCGTGAAGAAATGCGTTTCTCTTCTGTGCTGCAAGCCCGACGCGAATCACCCTGCAAGTGGAGGGATACCCAGCCTTAAGTCACTATGTCTCCCCTGTAAAGAAAACAAGTTCAGACACAGCTAAAGCTCCAAATGCCCCTACAATTGGAGCATTAGGGAGGAGCCATCGGGGTAGGGAATGGATTTGGATTTGACCTATATCCTAGAAAACAACACTTTTTTGTCTAAAAATTGCAACATCATAATAAATAGACCAGTACATCAAAAGATGACCGGAATGGGACTTGAATGTAAAAAAAAAAAAAAAGCTTTGTTTTTTATGTTTACCAATCATTTCTTGTATCATCCAAGTATCAGATCATAAATCCAGATATTTTCAATGAATGCAGATAATGCTGCTGCTGGTTTCTGTGTGGACATTACATAGACAGACACGAGGACGATGCTGCTTTCCGGCTCTAACAAGTTCTGCACTTTCCTCATACAATCCTGTTCTTGTTTGCATGGAACTGAAGTTCCTTTGAGGCCGTCTTCCTCTCGGGTGGAGGTACTGGAAACCCTCACAAGTGTGATTTCAAAGCCTTATCTCTGCAAAATCATTTTTCACTGCCTTTTTTTTTTTCTTCTGAAGCACAGTTGAAGTTTTTTCATCCCTAACAGTGTTGTTATTTGGGTTGGACAGGAGATGCTTGTGAACTTTAGGTTTTCATATCATTGATTTGAAAATATATATATTTTTTAAAAAGTGGTACAGACCATCCATCCATCCATTTTCTTCCGGTTATCCGGGACCGGGTCGCGGGGACAGCAGTCTCAGTAAAAGATGCCCAGACTTCCCGCTCCCCGGCCACTTCCTCCAGCTCCTCTGGGGGGACCCCGAGTCGTTCCCAGGCCAGTCTAGAGACGTAGTCTCTCCAGCGTGTCCTGGGTCTTCCCCGGGGCCTCCTCCCAGTGGGACATGCCCGGAACACCTCCCTAGGGAGGCGTCCAGGGGGCATCCGAACCAAATGCCCGAGCAACCTCAACTGGCTCCTCTCGATCTGGAGGAGAAGCGGCTCGACTCCGAGCCCCTCCCGGGTGACTGAGATACTCACCCTATCTCTGAGTGAGCGCCCAGCCACCCTACGGAGGAAGCTCATTTCAGCCGCTTGGATCCGGGACCTCGTTCTTTCGGTCATGACCCAGAGCTCATGACCATAGGTGAGTATTGGGGCGTAGATCGACCGGTAAATTGAGAGCCTTGCTTTCTGGCTTAGCTCTCTCTTCACCACGACGGACCAGTACAGCGACCGCATGACGGTGGACGCAGCACCAATCCGCCTGTCGATCTCACGCTCCGATCTTCCCTCACTCGTGAACAAGACCCCAAGATACTTAAACTCCTCCACTTGGGGAAGGAACGCTCCACCCACCCAGAGAGGGCAAACCACCTTTCTCCGGTCGAGAACCATGGCCTCAGACTTAGCGGTGCTGATCCTCATCCCTGCCGCTTCACACTTGGCTGCAAACCGTTCCAATGCATGCTGGAGGTCCTGGTTCGATGAAGCCAACAGGACAACATCATCTGCAAAGAGCAGAGAGGAAATCCTGTGGTTCCCAAACCAGACCCCCTCCGGACCCTGGCTGCACCTAGAAATTCTGTCCATAAAGACTATGAACAGAGCCGGTGACAAAGGGCAGCCCTGCCGGAGTCCAACATGCACCGGGAACAGGTCTGACTTAGTGCCAGCTATGCAGACCAAGCTCCTGCTCTGGTCATACAGAGACCGGACAGCCCTGAGTAAGGCCACCCGGACCCCATACTCCCAAAGTACCCTCCACAGGACACCACGGGGCACACAGTCGAACGCCTTCTCCAAATCCACAAAACACATATGGACAGGATGAGCGAACTCCCATGAACCCTCTAGCACCCTAGACAGGGTGTAGAGCTGATCCACAGTTCCACGACCAGGACGGAAACCGCATTGTTGTTCTTGGATCTGAGGTTCGACTATTGGCCGGACTCTCCTCTCCAGTACCCTGGCATAGACTTTCCCAGGGAGGCTGAGGAGTGTGATTCCCCGGTAGTTGGAGCACACCCTCCGGTCCCCCTTCTTGAAAAGGGGAACCACCACCCCTGTCTGCCAGTCCAGTGGTACTGTTCCCGACTGCCACGTGATGCTGCAGAGACGTGTTAACCGAGACACTCCCACAGCATCCAGAGACTTGAGGTACTCAGGGCGGACTTCATCCACTCCCGCTGCCTTGCCACCGAGGAGCTTGTTGACTACCTCGGTGACTTCAGCTTGGGTAATGGACAGCCCGACCCCAAGGCTCCCAGCCTCTGCTTCCTCAAGAGAAGGCGTGTCAGCAGGATTGAGGAGATCCTCGAAGTATTCCTTCCACCGCCCGACAATGTCCCCAGTAGAAGTCAACAGCTCCCCACCTGCACTGAAAACTGTGCCTGCAGAAAACTGTTTCCCCCTCCTGAGGCGCCGGACGGTTTGCCAGAACCTCTTCGAGGCCAACCGATAGTCCTTCTCCATGGCCTCACCGAACTCCTCCCAGGACCGAGTTTTTGCCTCTACTACAGCCTGAGCCGCAGCTCGCTTGGACTGCCGATACCTGTCAGCTGCCTCTGGAGTCCCACAAGTCAGCCAGACCTGATAGGACTCCTTCTTCAGCTTGACGGCGTCCCTTACTTCCGGTGTCCACCAACGGGCTCGGGGGTTGCCGCCACGACAGGCACCAGAGACCTTGCGACCACAGCTCCAAACAGCAGCAGAGACAATGGAGGTGGAGAACATGGTCCATTCAGACTCAATGTTACCAGCCTCCCTCGGTACCTGTTTGAAGCTCTCCCGGATGTGGGAGTTAAAGACTTCCCTGACGGAGGGCTCAGCCAGACGTTCCCAGCAGACCCTCACAGTACGTTTGGGTCTGCCAAGTCTTTCCGGCCTCCTTCCCCGCCAACGAATCCAATTCACCACCAGGTAGTGATCAGTGGACAGCTCTGCCCCTCTCTTTACCCGAGTGTCCAAGACACACGGCTGAAGATCGCCTGAAACGACAACAAAGTCGATCATTGATCTCCTGCCGAGGGTGTCCTGATGCCACGTGTATTGATGGACACCCTTGTGCTCAAACATGGTGTTTGTTATGGACAAACTATGACGAGCACAGAAGTCCAACAACAAAACACCGCTCGGGTTCAGATCAGGGAAGCCGTTCCTACCAATCACACCCCTCCAGATGCTACTGTCATTGCCCACGTGGGCATTGAAGTCACCCAGGAGGACAATGGAGTCCCCCGTTGGGGCGTTTTCCAGTACCCCTCCGAGGGACACCAAGAAAGCTGGGTACTCCGAACTGCTGTTCGGCCCATAAGCCGAAACCACAGTCAGAGACCTGTCCCCCACCCGAAGGCGGAGGGACACAGCTCTCTCGTCCACCGGGGTGAACTCCAACACTTGGCGGCTAAGCTGGGGGCTCACGAGTAAGCCCACCCCAGCCCGCCGCCTCTCACCATGTGCAACTCCAGAATGGTAGAGAGTCCAACCCCTCTCGAGAGACTGAGTTTCAGAGCCCAGACTGTGCGTAGAGGTGAGCCCAACTATATCTAGCCGGTACCTCTCAACCTCTCGCACAAGCTCAGGCTCCTTCCCTCCCAGAGAGGTGACGTTCCATGTCCCAAAAGCCAAGTTCCATGACCGAGGTTAAGGCCGCCAAGGCACTCGCCCTCGACTGCCACCCAAACCACATCGCACCGGCCCCTTCTGAGCTCTCCTGCAGGTGGTGGGCCCACTGGGGAGTGATCCCACGTCGATCCTTAGGGTTTTACCCGACCGGGGCCCGTGGGAGGAGCCCCGGCCACCAGGCGCTCGCCTGCGAGCCCCAACCCCAGGCCTGGCTCCAGGGTGAGGCCCCGGTAACGCCAATCCAGGCGACGTAACGGAATCAATGTTTTTTCTGCTCATGAAGGAGTTTGTGAACCGCTCTTTGTCTGGCTCGTCACCCAGGACCTGTTTGCCATGGGAGACCCTACCAGGAGCCAAAGCCCCAGACAGCATAGCTCCTGGGATCACTCGAGCACTCAAACCCCTCCACCACGTTAAGGTTGCGGTTCATGGAAGGGGTGGTACAGACCATTGACTGTAAATGAGAACTGGACCGAGTTAATTTGACGTCTCCCATTGAAAACAACTTACTCCAGCTCCAACAAAATGAGTTTAATTCCGTAACCATTTTTTTGTGATACGGACGCTGCCATGTTGGAGCTAGACAACATCAATAAGCAGTGATCTGTTCGGATCAATCTGACTCATTGTATCTATGGCAACCACTCTCCCCAATCAGGAGCTTGTTGGAAGACCACACCCCTGCCATTCGAAAGCAGGCTTGAATAAATCTGTCAAATGTTTTGAAGGTTCCACCTGAGACCACATACTTTCATTGAGGCAGATGCTGGCGGGTACTTCCTATAATGAACACAGTTGGGGAAGAGTCACTCAGTCCAGTTCTCATATACAGTCAGTGGTGCAAACACACGATTAATTGAAATGATGCAAACTGTAACTTCAGTGTAAATTTGCATTTTGAAGCAGCTGTAGAAGATTCCCAATCCCTGGCTTTCCTGTATTTTACATTGGATGTCCAACAGTCCTTGAGCAGGGCATCATCTCCTCTTAAGTCTGGGTATGAAGTTGAGTTTCCACCATGTGAGTTCATAAAGTGTTAGGGTGAGATGTTACTTGTAATGTAAAAACTTTTCTATGCAGAACACGTTGCAGACATTAGGCTTGCAAAAAGACTTTCAAGGTCACATAATAAAGCACATTTCTGAAAACATTTTCATTTTTAGTGTTTTTGATGCTCTTTACTTTTGATTTAACTGTGATTGTAGATTTGTAATATTTGTGCAGCAAACAAGTAATGAAAAAAAAGTGATTGTCTGAAGCAATAAACTGGGGAGCTTGTGCAGATTAATCTGCCAGTCAGTGTCTGCTTTAGGAATTAAACTGGAAATCTTTTTGGTTTGGATGTGTTATTTCATTAATGTTGAGCTCCATTTCAGTCGGATTTACATGTTTGTAACAAAGTTTAAAGACGAGTTAATGTGCTGCATCAGCATTTTACAGAGGCTAAACGCTTCGGATTCCAATAAAAAAACCAAACATCTTGATCATTTTTTACCCTCAAAAGCCGCATCAAGCTTTTTAAAATAAAAGTTTGTGTTTCTTTGACCAAAGGGACACAATAAACACATATTTTTTCTACCTAAGTTACAGAACTGGTTAGGACTGCCAAACCACCAAATCGATTTTGCTTCCTTAAGTTCCCAACTCAATTTCGATTGAACACAATTTAATCAAACAAATGTAATTTTTTAAAAAGATTTGTAGTTTGAAGCCAGTTTGTTTGGCTATAAAAAGTATTTTTACTTGATATATTAAACCAAAACAATTATTGAAAAAATAACCCTGCAGGTTTGAGATCACATCTTTGTCTAAAAAACAAAATCAATATCCCATTCATTTGCTTTAGATTATTCACAGAGGTTCTCATTCAGACTTTCATAGGAGTACAACATCACAACTCCAGGTTAGAGTTTAACATTTCCACTCTTTTCAGCTTTATTGTGTATTTGTTCAACTGAAAATTGTGTTAATTACTTTTTTTTAATTGTTGAAACCAAAATGACGCAAGACACAGCTGGTTGTGTTTTTACTGAACACTTTTAAGGAACCAGTTTGTTCCTGGAACAGGGCGCTGTAGCGACAATTCACCTACACAACAAGTGCACTAGATCAACAACTTTGGATGTGACCCATTGGATTCTAAATGGAGAAAAAAATGACACCTAAGATGCCAAATTGACTAGTTTGCTTTGTCAAATTCAACTTCTGTTCCAAAACAAGAAAAGGTCAGGACAAAGTACATTAAGTTTTGTTGAGAACACCGATGGGTACTCAAAGTCCTTTCATAAATAAAGTAATAAACATTGAACAAGTTTTTGACACCAGTACAAAGTTTTAGTTTGGTGCACAGAGTTTTTACCATGGAAGTCAATGGGAAATTGTTCCCCATAAAATCCAGCCTCCAGTAGTTATTTTAAGAATCGCAACATCCTGTATTTTCAGGTTTGCTTAAAATTTGGTAATGCAATACATGGGCTTGGTTTTTTAATGAAAAAAAAAAAATGAGATGAAGTCCAGCGTGACCCATTCTGAGTTTTTCCTACTTTTAGTATTTGATTGGACAGGAACTTCAGACTCCTTGAATTGTTTGATTGATTAGTTAGACCAAATTTATGGGGGGTTAGTTTTCTTCTCCAACCAGAGAAGGTACTGTATCTAGGCACTAAATTTGAAGGTGAGAAAAGAACAGAACCTGAGATTGACTGATAAACTGATGTGAAGTCAGCAGCAGGAAATGGTGTATACTTATAAGCTACCTCATATATTACCTTTCTTGAAGGTCCGTTCTACCTCTACACCATGGCTGCTCTGGTGCAGATTTTGCGTCGATTTGTTGTGTTGTGTTAAAGATAAGAGTCATGTCTGAGCATAAAGTTCACAATTTACCGATCGATCCATGGTCCTATTTTCACTGCCTTTCGTGAGCTTTGGCTTGCGAATGAGTGCTGAAAATCTTTGATATTGGCGCCAGAAAAATGGGTTTACTTTGCAGGGTGGCAAGGGTATTCCTTGGGGGTGGCATAGGATGTTTAGAAACTCTAAGTGAAGCCACACTGAGAAGAGCCTGTTGAGGTGATTTGATCATGAACACAAGAATGCCATGAGGACCATTTCCTAGTGAGATGTTACTAGCAGACGCACTGAAAAGACTGATGGGTATCTTGGTGGGCGTATGGAATATTGATAAAAGTAAAGTGGTAGATCACGCTTTTCAACCTAGGCTTTTCCCCGATCAGCAAAACACCAGGCATTCGAATGGAAACTGTAACCATAAAGAAGATTTGGCTGGTATCTGTATCGTGTGATAGATGTTACTAAAAAGTCTAAGCATACAGTATAGTAGACAATTTACTGTTTGTGTCTGTCGGAATTTCTGTAGTTTCAATTATTTTATTGGTGGTTTGTCAGTTGATGACTCATGCGTTTATGAATCTTTTTGTACAGTTAGTTCCACATCAGCTTTTCCATATTTCAAGGATGTTTAAGGATGTTGTACTCTAAATGTGTTTGGGTTGCTTTTTTGGTAAAATGTTGCAAACGTGCCTGAATTAACAGGGATTCTTTGATCTGCTCTGTGTTTTTCAGATGCTGTACATTCATCGTTTGCTGTGCTTTTAAGTTCATAAATGGTTCTATTACTATGCCGCAAGACAGCCTAGAAGGCGACGGTCAACAGAGCAGGAAATAAGGGAGGACATTTGGCAATCCTCACTTTAGCTTTAGCATTCATTTTTTCGCCAACTGGTCAGGGATGGTGACACCAGTAACTGCTCTTTCCTGTGGTGAAAACAGCCTCTTGTTGTGTCCTGCACTTCCTGCAAGCCAAACAGCCAGTCTGTCAGCTAGACAGACAGTCCAACAGTCCATACCTTTGTCAACCAGCTTGCTACCGTCCAGCAACCTGTTACCTTACGCCATGGCTGCTCTGTCTGACCTGTGTTAAGGAACTCACTAATTCATGGTAAGTTCTACTTGCTACTTTTCTATACTTCTGTACCGGGTTTGATAAGAAGCCATTCATTTCCCAGGTTGTTCTTGAAACCCTGTCGAAGATTTTGATCATTTAAATATTCCTATTTCTTTTTATAAATTTGTATTATGGACAAGTTTAACTTTTAACCCTTATAATGATATCTCTCTTTAAGTTATTGAAACTCTTTGGGCCGTAAATGTCATTCCAATGTAATTTACTGCTGTAAGTGGTTGTACGTTAGTGCAAAGGTGCTTTTCTTAGCTTTCAGAATCTGTTGAAATTATGTTAATTGCGCAAACAGTCAATAAGTTACAGTAATTGAAAGAGCGTGGTAATTCATTTTGTCAGTGACAGCTCCAGTGTTGTCGGTAAGCCTTTACCAGAACTGTTGAGGGGACAACTCTTACAAGGTTCAGAACAGTAGTTGCACCTAGAAGCTCACCTCAGATTAATATTCTTATATGACAAAGCTAGAACCTAAACTGTTTTCTGACCGTTTTGCTGGGAACTGTAAGCAGATGTTGGGTATAAAGCGAAGACTGCATTGGTTTGGAAGGATAGTGAAAGGTAGAGGTACACCTTAAGAAATTGCATTATTAAAAAAAAAAAAGTTGAGTATATTCAAAAAATGAATCTTGTTTTTTATAGTGAGTCATTACACATCGACAAAAATACTTGAGAACTTTATTGTCTTGTCGATTTGCTGAATATGACTTACAGCCAATCTAAACCTAAAAAATGATGTCTCCTAAAAGTAGATTGTTGCAAAAAAAAAAATTCAGTGTTGGAAACTAATTTTCTCCTGGTTCTAATCAGATTATTACCTCAAAAGACCTGCAAACTTTTCCTGAGCCTTTAAATGGTTTTCTCTATGTGGGTCAGTCGGCTTTGGGATCATGGGGAAGACTGCTGATGTGGCAGATGTCCAGAAGACAGTCATCAACGCCCTTCAACAGGAGGCCATAAAAAGTAAATGCTAAACAAGATGGTTGTTCACAGAGTGTTCGTTTCCAAGCGCATTAACTGAAAAGTGGGGTGGAAGGAAAAGGTGGGGATAGCTGTAGTCATGAGGGAATTGTCAAAGAAATCCAATAAAGAATTTAGGGGACCGATACAAGGAGTGAACCGAAACTGGAGTCGGATTAAAATAAAACATGGGATACAAAAATGTGGCATTCTTCTTGGCAAGCCATTTCTGAACCTGAAACAGTGTCTGAAGTATCTTATCTTACAATACGATGCAAAAGTACTTTTTTGATCCAGAGGGAAATTAGTTGTTTTCAGTACAAGACAGACAACAGAAATACACACATACAGTTCAAGGCTGAATGCAGTGCAGCCCAACTTATGAGGCGTTCCTTATTTAGCATGGGTGTAGACGGGTTACAAGAGGAGTGTGATGTCATTGGTGTCAAAAAAAAAAAACAAACTGTCACATCTCAACACTGCAAAGTATGTGTAGATAAAAGAAAAAAATATAAACACAGAACCACAATACTTTCAGAAACACAGTATATGAGGTGCAGTGGTGGGTAGGATGATGGGGTGTGTGTGTGGATTGATTTTCCCAATGCATTTATTGTTCATACCATTTATAAATTACTTTTATCCAATTTGTTTTCTTCTAAAAAAAAAATTCAGAAAAAGTTCAAAACATAAAACGCCTCAGGTATTACTGTGTAAATGTTTGGCTGGTAGATTTTTTTTTTTATCAACTGGCCAACCTGGCCGGTGACTAAAAAATTATATTTCCGCCCGTGTGGAGGTATTTCGGTTTTTAAAGTTTGACAAAAAACAGAGTAACTAACGTGCACTGCAGATTGTGCAGAAGACATGTTCCTTTTAAAACTGGAAACACCACCAACTTTTTTATCACCTGAAGAAATGCCACCAAGCATGCTCAATCTCGGACTGAAATAAAGGATAATTCTGAAGCAAATGCAAAGGTAAGACCTGCACAGCAGCAACAGTCTAAAGTACAGAAAGAAATGTGTTTTTAGTTACTAGGTTATTCACAGGATGTTGACAAAAATGTTTGTTCTGTGAAATGTGAAAACAGAATGAATTTGTAGAACTAATGTTTTTAAATGGAACTAATCAAGCAATTTTCTGTTCTGTTTTATTCCTGTTCTTTTATGAAACTTAAAGCTTTTGCCTAAATTTTCTGTTTAGTTTGTAATATTTAAGCCTTTTTTTGTTTTCTGGGGGAAAAAACTGTTGCACCATGTTCCTCTAGTGCATCTGTTATGTTTAAAGTATGATAGGAAATAAATATTTAAATTCAAACAACCTGCTTATGATTACACATTTCTCTTATGAGCCACAGAGCGCTCAAATTTGATGAATATATTTGGTTGTTATCGTGATGTATATTGTTATCGCGTGATTTGAAAAACTATATCATGATAAAGAAAAACAATAATGTTATATTGCCATCCCTACCTGAAGGCTACTATCAAAACAACCTGAACTTATTTTACACCTACAAGGAGCCACAGGCTGATGGCCTCCATACTTAGTCAACCTAATGCAGTAATTCAACTAAAAGGAGGCCCAATAAAGTATTGACCACATAGCAATGAAGAGTTTCCAGATGACTGACATTTTTGGTGAAAACATTCTGTTTTTGACTGGTCTGGTGTGATACTCTGAATTTTTTGAGACACTTAGGCCTCAAATCTGTAAGAAATAAAGGCGTGAAGTGAATTCTTGCAATCTATGTGTAATGATATTATAAAAAGCATACTTATGATTTTTTACATTTACAGACAAAAATATTGAACGTTTTAATGTTATTTAATTGTGTTAATATTTTCTTTAAACTGGCCTCATTTTGCAGAAAAAACATTACATATAACACCTACAGGTTGGGATCTAAAGCCTTCTTATGATCTGTCACTGCTTTTGTTTTAAATTATCTTTTTTTAAACCCCTTTTCAATTTTTACACCTTATCTGAGCAAATTTTTATTTTTATACCACATTTTCATGTCTTGTGTGCAAAGACCTCATCTCACCAGTTTGGAACAAAGCCGAATCCTTGTTGTCGTTTGTATCCAGCAACTGTTTTTCACCATGGCTGCCTGGCTGCTGAATAACCAATGGCCCCTCTGCCAGTCAGTCGTCTGCATTTGCATATCGGACAGGCCGTTTTCAGCATTACCTGCCATGCTTCATTGTAAAACATCACATGTGCTCAAGCTCAGTGGAGGGAATGACACGAAGCAGCGACTCGTCTAGAAATACTAAGAAGCTGTTGTTTTTATGTAGGTTTTTATGTGATCATTGAGAGTTTTAATCTGAATCTGACTTCACAGGTAAGAGTTGTGTTTTGTTAATTTGTTATGTAAAAATCTTTAGTTTAAAGTGCTGAAAAAAGATTATTTTTGTATTTGCCACACTTTTGGAAAAGAAGTATATTTGGAGGACAATGCAATTATTAACTATAAGGAACTTTTTTTTTTCAACCTTCAGTCATTAAGGCCCAATTTTAAATCAGAAAATCTTTAAAGGTTTCAAAACAGTACAAATGTAAACCTATAGAGCTTTTTGGAATCCGTTCAACATTAAAAACCAAATTAAAGATCTGAGAAAATCCAAAAGATAGAGCATCTCTTTTTAGATGACTTATTTTCTAAAAATCTATTTTCCTGTTGTCTGCTCTTGTGTAGGATTGGCAACTCTTCAATATTACAGGAAGTGTGATGTATTAATACAGAGGTGAGGCCAATGTTTTTATTGATAAGTGATGAGTCATCTTGATTCCAAGCTCTATTTCCTGTTCTAAAGAAGAAAAAAACATTTGATCAATAATCCCTTTTTGTTATTATTAATCAACAATTTTTTTTAAAAAGGCTTTTAAAATGTGATTTAAAAATACATCCAACTCACTAATTAACACCAACCAGCTTTTTTTATGATAATGGACTTCTAATTTAAAAATGTACAAAATGTAAGCCCTGATGGGCTTTGCCTGCTAAAAAACCCTTTAGAGTTAAAGCTTTGTCCTTTTGCTAGCATGCTATTGATGGCTTGTTTGTGTCCATTTAATGTTGGTCAGTGATCCCTGATATTATATAGTACATGTCTCTTCTTTAACGCAGATTACCTTTTACTGTCAATCTGTTTCCCACATTGTTTTGGTGCAATTTTTTATGCTTCTTTCATTGGTTCTAGTGCACTCTTCTGCTTCCTGATTGGCTCTAGACCATTCAATCGATCTCTTCCGTGCGGTCTCTTCTGCTCAGAATGCGTTCAGCTTACCAAATTTTGCATAAATCTTCAACAGCTAGAAACTATTTGGTTTCATTTTACAATGCTGGACGTGTTTTTCTATCAAGGTTTGAACCTATAGTTTAAACAAGAGAGAAAACTGTAAAAATGTTCATGTTTGTCTGAGAAAAGTATTTAAAGTGAGGGGTTTTACATCCTTCATCTGAAATCCTATTTCACGGGTTTCACTTATTTCAGTTTTTTTTTTGAACTCTTGCTGAAAAACTCCCAAACTAGTAGAAGTTTTTACAATAATATTTAACTATATATCTCTGGGGTGTGTATTCACGTTGGAATGAGGGGAGTTTACTGTAACATTTAGTCGTTCAGGATACGCTGTCATCAGTTACATTCTAAATGTTTCTATTTTCTGAAGAACATAGCTGTTCATCAAACATGACACCCACAGTTTTCATCACCTTGGAGGGGAATTCTAGCCAAAGAGGCTAAATTAAGTTAGAAGTCAAAGCAGACGGACTGGGGAGTCAGGCACCACCATCCTTATCTGAAGGGAATGTTATTTCATCCACTTGGAAACATCATGGAATCTGGTAAATGTCTTAAGCCACACTGTGGTGTCAAACAATGACAGTGGCATTAAAAGTGTTCCAGACTCTTTAGTTATGGGTAGGTTATGGGTTGATTCAATTCGCTTCTGCCTCAGACAGCTTAATCTGATTAGATCGCAGAAATAGAAATCAATTCATTGATTTATCAATTACACCCCGAATGCTTAATGAACAACAGAGCTTTAACCTTTAGGGATTGGATCCAATCAGAAGCCAGAGTCCACTAAAGTCTGTTTTGAACTCCTTCTTTTAAGAAAAAGTCCAAATCGCCGAGCCCTAGGTCATTGAAAAAGAAAAAAAAAGTGCTATACGAATAAAGCTACCTTTCATAGTCCTGAGAAGAGCTAGGAGTTATTTTGCTAATCAAATATTATAGCTATGTAATGCTAGAAGGGAGAAAACTCGGAAGAAAAATCAAGCTCCCGTTATTTTCATTAAAAAAATATCAAACTACAATGGTTATGGTTTAACTACAGTGGTTATTACAGATACAAGAAGCAGAAAATTTGATTGGAATTGGCAAAGAATGGAGTAAAATGTTGTTTCTGTCCAGAAAAATGCCTGTCACCGTTTGACCCACATCAACTGATAAACAGCTCACCATATGTTATAAACTAAACTCAGATTTTAGTTCCACTCCAACTATATTTATATTTTTTTACAAAATTGTTCCCAGCGGTCTTTTTATGCTGATTATGCCGTTTTTAGCCAAAATCAAAATGCCTGTGTCATTTTTGTGTCAAGTCCTGGTCTGGAAATAATTCTCCACTGATATCCCACCATCTTTTTGTTTACACTCTCACCCACTAGCCTACAGCCCCTCACAACCCAAACCTAACCTTTCCAGTGCAACAAAAAGTGTGTTTTTAGCAGCTCTTACAGCATCAGTGATTGCAGTAAACGATCATTTGACTTCATAAAAGGCTGTTAAACTATTTTAAGATGGAAGTGTAAAAATATCACACAGTTATCTTTACTGATAGCAGGGACCATGTCTACATTTGTTTTGTTTTCTGCTCATGAAGGCTCTAAACCTTATAAATTCCTCCGTTTTATCTCAAGTAAAGTAACTGATTCCACCAAGAAAAGCTCTGAAGTTTTCCAGCACTGTTTTCCATATACAAACGGCTGTACGCAACATAAAAAAAAACATAAAAAAGAGACAGAAACACAAGTTAAATGTTTCTTAACTTTATTTCATCTTTTTTTTTTCTCAAAGCCCTGCAGTGTGAGTGGAGTGGAGATGAGAAAAAGGCAGGCGGCTCATATCGAGGCCCCACCTCAGGCCCCTGGACAGCCCAGACCCAACACCTGCTGCCTCTGCTGGTGTGGCTGCTGCAAGTGTCTCTGGTAAGCACGCTACACCCACACCATCCATCCGTGTCTATTCTTCTACTGTTCCTGCTAAAAACATCATTTTTTCTTTGAGTATTTCCTTGTCATTTAACGTTTACCCCCAAAATAGCATTTATCTTTCACAAAAAAGTAAAACCAACCAACATTTTTGGAAAAAAAGGTTACAAAACTTGGGAAAAGAAATGTGTCATTGGTCAAATAGCTTTAATATTCTTTGGTTTATAGCAAAAAATGATCATTGGTAATTTCAGAGAAGTTTAGTAATATTTTTCATTTAGTTCATATTTGTACTTTTGTTCCATTTGTGGTGACGAGAAAAGGCAGCTGGAGTTTAGCATCAGCTTACAACAGCATTATCGTCTACAGCTAAAAATGTGACCTGAAACAGCAAACAGTTGCTTTTGCTTTTAATCCTGTCTCCTAATCTGATGCGTCTCATCAGATTGAGCTTCCATATCGTTTCCCCTGAACAAACGCAGGTTTAATGCAGACCTGGCACCGAGCAGGTGGGTTGGAGTGTTCAGGGACTCCAGAAAATTGACTTAACTTTAATCTGAGATGCATTCTTTGAATGTTGCTGCTTGTAATCACATTTCCCTTCCTATTTTTAAAGTGGGGTTTTTTTTAGCCTGCTGAAAGCACTAGGCTGAAGATGTCGGTCATAAAACTGTGTGTGCAGAGTATCTGAAGTGTAATTAGCATCTGAAGGATTCAAAAATTAATTATGAGGCCTATTTTATAGTTGCAGTGTCTGTGCACAGTTCCTGTGCAAGGTCAGAGATGAAGGCCTATGTTTTCTGTTGATGATTCTTTTCTGTCAAACCTAGATGGCTGTTTTGAGGAGTTAAACTTTTAATTGGTCTCTTAGCATCTCTGAGTTTTTATTAAAATGTTGCTGGGCAATAAAACGATATCTATCGATATCGCGATAGTACTTTTTCTTGATAGTAAAATGAGTCTATTGCGATAGACTTTTATTTTGAAGGGCCTGAAATGAACAGTCGCGAGCGTTTTCTCCTCTTTGGTGATTAAAAGTTAGAGGGTTAATCACCACATAGAGAGTAAATGTTTGTGTAAACTTAGTCATATTTATGAACTCTTCTTCTGGTTATTTTCTTTTGTCCTCTTGTTTTCTACTGCCCGCATGCAAGGTAAATAAACAAACACACCGCAGACAATACTCCACTGCTGCGGTCACTTCACCTGTGCAGCGTTTAGTTTGGCTGATGAAAAAGCGGAATATTTGGTAATTTATATCAGGATCCAGTCAGAACTGGAGGATAAAGCTGCTTCACTTAAAGTAACAACAGACAGATTCATAAAAGGCTGGACTGGCCTTTAAGACGTGGCAGATACATACAACAAGATGAATTCATATGACATTCATTAAAACTGTATTTTCTAAATAATAACAGAATTGAATCCAGTGTTTTAGCAGGGTCTGTGTAGCAGAACACTCTGTGTTACACTGAAAACTGTGACCTGTCAGATGTTGTGCTCAATCCTCCTTAAAGCTGCAGCTTTCATTACAATAATGATATATAATGACAAAAACCCAAAATATTATACTGTTTTTTGTTCTGATTTGTTTAAGAATGTGATCACCTGGAGGCAGAATTATGAAATCTAATAAATCTGTTCTTGTTTTCTCAGCATGTTTGAATTTGAGTTTATGGTTAGATGATAATAAAGACGTGTTCTTACCATTTATAAAATACTTTTATGCAATTTCATTTTCCTCATTTTCAAAAAATCAGGACATTTTCAAAAATGTAAAATGCCTATGGTACTCTGTAAAAAAAAACTGGTAGAATTTGGTTGATAAAATACATTATTTTGTAATTTTTTTTTTCCGACAAAATGTCCACTACATACTGTGCAGAAGACATGTTTCTTCTAAAACTGGAAATCCCACCAACCTTTTTATCACCTGAAGCAGTGCCACCGAGCACGCTCAATCTCAGACTGAAATAAATGATAACTCTACACAAAAACAACAAAGTTTAGACCTTTACAGCAGCAACAGTCTAAACTACGAGAATAAATTCCGAGGATTTGCTTTTAGTTC
The DNA here is from genome assembly GCA_036245035.1 of Adrianichthys oophorus. Taxonomy (NCBI): domain Eukaryota; kingdom Metazoa; phylum Chordata; class Actinopteri; order Beloniformes; family Adrianichthyidae; genus Adrianichthys; species Adrianichthys oophorus. The sequence continues at coordinate 4,902,646 of BSAI01000096.1, read as the reverse complement.
CTAGCTTATTTACAGGATGTTGACAAAAACATTTGTCAATTTCATGTTTGTTCTGTAAAACTTGAAAACATTAGAATTTACTTATTGCTTTGTTTTTAAATGGAACTGATCAAGCAGTTTAGTGTTCAGTTTTATTTATGTTCTCTTTTGAAACTTGAAATCTTTTGCTTTAATTTTCAGTTTAGTTTGTAATATTTACGCCTTTTTTTGTTTTCTGAGAGGGGGGGGGGGGACTTTTGCATCATGTTCCTTCAGTGGAACAGTGTAAAGTATGATAGGAAATAAATAAATAAATAACCTGCTGATGATTACACATTTCTCTAATGAGCCACAGAGCGCTCAAATTTGACAGATAAAGTTATTTGGTTTATATTGTGATATATATTGTTATTGCCTGATATGAAAAAAACAACACTGTGATATAAAAAAATCACTATCGCTCAGACCTAGTTTTATGCTGTATCTGTTCTGTCAGAAAGCAAACAGGAAAAGCAGCATTAAAGCAGAGTTTATTTAAATTACCTTGCATTTTATCTTTAATTAGATTTGAAGTGCAAATATATAATGGGTGTTTCTTTATTAGTCTTAAAAATGACACCTTCAGCAATAAAATAATAAATCAATGTGATAAAGGTTGGAGTTGCACGAGAATTTACACAGTGCCCCCGGAGCAAGGTACCCAAACCCAAGTGTTGGTACGAAGCTGCTGCTAGGTACCTCACTGTGGCTCCACTCTCGCTAGCAGAGAGGAGTGAATGAAACATTGTTTTCAGGCAGTGAATGGTGAATGCGCCACCTCTTTCATACCACTTCATCTGAAGTGGTGGCAGCTTGCAGACCGTGACTCTCCCCTCGCTCGGGTGCCAGCGTCGGATCTCCAGAAAAAGGCCAGAAAAACTCTCCTTCAGTGATGTTTATGACGCACCGCTGTGGCAACACTTCCAATGAAAGCCTGTGAAAACTGTAAATTGCTTCTGAAATGTCTTCTTTCTCTTTGACATCCCCTTAACTAGTCCAAGCCCTCCTCACCCATCTTGACACAAGGCGCTTATCTGGTCAGAGTGCCTTCATTTTCCAGCTACACATCACATGCAAAACAGCTGCAAAGAACAGCCTGTATATTTAGCTGTATTGTGAGGGCGCCAGGGGGACTGTGGCTGGCTTAGCCCATTACCAATGCACAAAAGGGACTTTGACAAGAGACAGCAAGAGGAAGGAAAGATCCTCCATGCTGGGACAAAAATAGACCGCTCACTGTGGACTCAGCAAGTCAGACTGAGCTACAACAGACATAGAGGCTTCAGTGTTATTACATAAAAATGTTAAATCAGGCTGTAGTGCTTTTAACTAATAAAAGAGAGAGAGAAGTAGGAAGTTGGTCTGCATATCATTTATGTATCAAATATATATATATATAACAAAGTGTCAACTGCAAAGTAATTTTTTGACTCAATGGTCGCTCAATTTTCTTTTCTTTATACATTTTTTAAACTTACTTTGAAGTTGTCAGAGGTCAAATTAAAGCATTACTTAAAAGTAATAGAAGTGAAAAACATCTGTGTTAAACTAGAAGTGAATTGGAGTAGAAAAAAACGAGATGCAGGCTTGAACTTTTATTGCTGTCTCACACTTCTCAATTACCAATTATTGAACAAACTAGAAATGTTGGTTTAAGCAATAAAAATCAACAAGCTAAACAAATCAAAGAGATAAATATAATCAAATGCATTTATTTGCACAGTGGTCCCTTGATTATAGCTGGATTTGCGTTCTCAACATAACCTGCAATAAGTGAAATCTGTCATTTGTGTTTTTTTAAAAGAATAGAAAAGCTCAGTGCTAGGAACAGCTAATGGAGAGGGGGGCATTTTTGTTCCAACCATATTTTTTTCCTTTGTCTTTTAGTTACGATTGTGCAGTTTTTAGTCAAAACCCAAAAGCCTTTGTGTTTTTTTAAGACATATTTTATGCCTAGCAGCAGTAGCTCATTAGAAATACAATCCTGCTTTGTGGGCGGGACTGTTGGCATGGAGCAACCCCACCCTCTCCCCATCGCTAGAGCTATGTTTGCACGCTCACGAGTGAGCTTATAGTCTCAAGCTAGCATTAGCAGCGCAAAAATAACAGCAAGCAATACTGGATCAATCCAGTCGTACAGTTCTGAGCCAGAATTGCAATTGGGTACAACACACGTGAATGCTCATCATTTATCGCACAGCTAAGCATGTGCGGGCCAGGGTGCGCCTGGCGGGAGATTCTTCGGCATTGCCCATTTTAGCTACTGCGTCATTAGCCTGGGCTTTTTTAAGCATCCACGATTTGAATTAAGAAATACTAAGAAAACCTGTTTTAATTGTATATTATTTTATATAGTTCCTTTATTATGAGAAAAATGCTAAAAGAACATGTACAAAACATTAAATTGGAGTAGGTCTTTAAAGGAAAAACTACTAAAGAAGGACGTTCCACACTATTAAGCAAACCAACATTTTCAAGCAATATGGGAAAGAAAAAGTATCTCTGCTGGTGAGAAGTGTGATAATAGTGTGAATAGTTGAATGCCTTGGACAAGGTATGAAAACCTTGAATATTTCACCAAATCTTAAGCGTGATCATTGTACTGTTAAGAGATTAGTGTCTGATTCAGAGCCTACACGGGTTGGTGCAGAAAAAGGCAGAATGAGGAAGGTTTCTGCCAGACAAATACATTGGATTAAGAGAGCAGCTGCTAAAATACCATTACAAAGCAGCAAGCATATATTTGAAGCTGCTGGTGTCTCTGGCGTCCCACAACCATCAAGGTGTAGGATCCTCCAGAGGCTGCAGTTCTACGTAAACCTTCTAGTAACCCCAATAAACAACCCTCACAAGCAGAAACGGCTGCAGTGGGCCCAGACATACATGAAAAGTCATTTTCAAACAGTCTTCTTCACTTATGAATGCCGTGCAGCCCTGGATGATCCAAATGGACGCAGTAGGGGGTGGTTTGTGAATGGCCTCCATGTCCCAACAAGGCTGTGACACCAGCAAGAAGGTGGTGGAGTCATGGTTTGTACTGGTACCGGTCCAGGGAAAAAATAATACATTATTTCATTTTGAATCCTGAAAATCTTTTATTTTGAAAAATAACCGGATTCTCTCAGCTACACATTCGATCACTTGAGCTGTAAAGTTTGGTCAGGGGAGCAAAATGACGACGTCTGAATGATCTTTTATTCTGAAAAACCTTTTGGTTTTGAAAATAAACTGGATTCTCTCAATTACATTTCAGTCACTTGGGCGTTAAAAACAGTCCGGGAGCGTGCAACTCAAGAAAAGTTTCATGTGGAACCTTTCTTTTCAAATGGGATGGTGCAGGAACAGACAGAAGAACAGACTACAACTTCAAGACAAAAAAAAAAAACCATGAGGCTACCAGGAGTCCTAATTAAAATGTAGATTTAAGGCAATAGGTAATGATGTGACTGATGTAACTTTCACGATCTAATAAGTTTACATAAAAGCTCAAACAAGCTAATCCATTCAAATGCACATTTTTACATAAGTTGTGAACACCCAATTCATGCAAGAACCTCCATGAAAACAGAAAAGAGTTCAGAAAACAGTGTGTGCGGGGGGGGGGGCAACGCAAATCAGTAGTCTGATTTATTTCTTACTGAGAATAAATAATACTTTTGTTGCTTACATTTTGCTATTGTATTTGTTTTTTTAAAGAGATAATATTATAATAGTAAAATAAATTCATTTTAACCACTCCTGACACGACACTCAATTAAGAGGCCTTAATTATGTTTATGTTTTTTGTTCGTATGTTTATGTTTTTTATCAATCCTCCAAAATGCGCACGTCAGATGACTGAGTGACATGATGTCAGAACTGTTTATTATTAAGTTTAAAGCACACGTTCTTATACAGGTATACTGTTTTCTTTGTTATTGCTTTGTGTTGTTTTTGTGGCGGATAAATACAACCAACTTAATTCATGGAACATTCGTAAAAACAGCATTTTCTAAATACAATAACAGATGTGAAACCACTGAATGAAACTTATGAAACTTTATCAGCAGTATCCAACATTACAGAGCCGGTGTCGAGCTGAAACCCCCCACCAACAAGAGCGCCACATCGTCACTGTCTAAGACACAAGAATCTAAAATATAAAGTTTTTAGGCTCTTTTTGTTCTGATTTCATATAAAAATGAATCACCTAGAGGCAGATTTATGAAATAAAAAGACAGTTTCTGTCAATCTGCAGTCCTCTACTGAATCTGGCCTCGTTTTCTTAGCATGTTTTAATTTGAGTTTACAGTTAGATCACATTAAAGATGTGTTAATACTATTTATAAATGATTTTTATATTAAAATAATTCATTCTCTCTAGTTTGTCAGTGGTTCAGACTAAAGGTGACTGACTGACACCCATCTCACAGGGGAATTTTTAGCTGTGCAGAAGAGAAGAAACAACTCATTTGTGATAGAAATTAAAACCCTTCATAGACCGTGTGACGGTGTGGGTGAGTAGAAAATGAAATGTTGACCAGTGGGGTTGTGACTTGGAGCATCAAACCACACACACAGCAAAATCTGTTTAAAGGTTGTAGCTGCCAAAAGTGGGAGTACAACAAATTTGTTTCAACAGCTGAAATGGATGAGAAGTGTTTCTCTGTATAAGATGCTTAAGCTAGCTGTAGCTCACAAAACATCTGCTGCACTGATCTACAAACATTTTTACAGCTTGCTTTTACTTTGTGTTTGACTATATTTCCAAAGGAGATAATAAAATAAAATAGTCTTTGTTAATGTGTTCTGTCATTTGTAAAGTAAAAGGAGAGGAAAAAAATCGATTAAAATCTAAAAATTTGTGAGATTTTATTTTTTGGTCATATCGCCCGGCTCTACGTTAAACATTGTAATAAAAAACATTTGAAACTTTAATTTGAAGCTGCTGCAGCAGTGAAACTGTTGCAGTTTATTAGATTATCACAGACATTTTGTTCATTGTTTGGCACCAAAAGTAATTATGAATAATTAGAAAAAAAATGTAATTAGTTGTGAGACATAAAAGTTGTTACTTTGTGTTACCCTACTTTGATCTACACGATTCATGTTTGGGATTAAATGTCTTTTTGTGTTCAGTCCAAAGTAAATCTAAAATGTTCTTTGCTTTTTTACTCAACGAACTTTATTTAAAAAACAAAAACACACTGACAGTCTGAGTTCATTTCATTCATTTTGTATGACAACAGCCACAGTAATAAATCACAAAGATTGGAATCAGCCCAACAGATCAACATCAGGTGATTACTGAACATTTATAAAAATATCTGTTCTTACATTTCCATCTCTCTCAGACGAGATCAGTAACGGGGTTGTGTGTCTTTTTATTTGCTGATACAGAGCTCTGGCTCTATATTTAAACCACATATCTCTCTTATCTGTTCCCTTCTGTTTTGCGCAGCTGCGCAGTGCAAATTCAGTTTAATGTGGGCCTGCATGAAAAGACTAATCTGTTGCTGAAGTGAAAATACATAAAGCAAACACGGTTTATGTCAGAGTTTTGGGTTTAGAGTCATATGTGTTGTACAGACTGAGATTTAGAGCCCCTTTGAGACAAAACTGCAACACACAAAGCAGAGGAAAACTAACACATATAAACATTTATCAATTCGGATTGGCTGTTGCCCACTGACAGTCACTAGTGCATGCTGTTAGTTTACATAGAATTGATTGGGGCTTCTGGTTGCATTTAATTTGCTTGTCCAGCTTCATAATGTTGTACAGTGGGTTTGTCTAGCAATATATGAAAAAAGGGAAGATTGCAACATAATCTGGGATTATTTTGTGTAACATTTAATTAAAAATGATTGTCTCTATAAATATCTCTGACCGGGTTAGTGTTGGAGGTGGTTTAGAGCTGGTAAAGCCAAAGCGACATAATTATGTCATGTTAAGCATGCCTTTTAGTCAATGTACTCATAATATCTGTGGACAATTAGCAAGACTAAATGTATGCACTCGCTTTGCATTGACTAAATGGCGTTGTAGCTTTTTGCATCACACCTCATGATTTGACTTACATGTTTATATACTGTTTTAATCATGAACTTTCGTTGTGCTGAAAGATGAGCAGGCTAGACGTTTAAAACTGCAGTTGCTAAAAGTGTTCGGCTGCAGACAGAGAATATACATGAGATTCAAATACATTTTTAAGGTCAATTTAGAAATAAAATAATTAGTAAATGATCCCAATCAAGCTGGTATGAAGAAGGAAATCAAGTAGTAGCATCTATAAGAAAACGTCGGGCCTTTAAATTTGCAAACTTCTCATTTCTCCAATACAGGAATGAAGAAAGAATGGAAAGAAATGAACGGCAAACCTGCACCATGATGGACAGTATTGACGCTACTGAAGAACAGTATGTGGGGCCATTCTGGAGCCATTGTGATCTTGGTGGTGTCACCATCTTTGTAAGCTTTTTTTTTCCTCCCCGCTCTTTTATCTCCCATATGCCCTGTAACTGTAGACGCCCCAGTCTGGAGGAGTTGCTGTCGTGGGCACGGAGCTTTGACATGATGCTGCGCTCCTTCGAGGGCCGGGAGATCTTCCGGGAGTTTCTGCGCTCAGAGTACAGCGAGGACAACTTGCTTTTCTGGTTGGCCTGCGAAGAGTTAAAGAAGGAGACGAACCCCTCTGTAGTGGATGAGAAGGCTAGGATTATTTATGAAGATTACGTCTCTATATTATCACCTAAAGAGGTAAGCCTTAAACACCCCAATCCTACACAAAAACAAGAAGGACCATTTATGATTTTTTTTTTGCCGTCAAAAAGCTTCTTTTGATTATGATAAAGGATTAAACAGCCCCAGCTTCAAATATAAAGTTCTTTTAACCTAAAGGTGAAAAATGGGAAGAAGAAAAGACCAAAGACCTTTAACTAAATACCACGTAAAACATGCTGTTGGTGATAAATGCCAATTTAATGTCAACCTAATCAGATGTTGGGGTATTTAGCTTTAAAACTTCCCTTTAGCAAAACTCATCCTCTCTGTGTTTCTCCAGGTGAGTCTGGACTCTCGTGTCAGGGAAGGAATAAACCAGAGCCTCGCAGAGCCCAGCAACGTAATGTATGAGGAGGCCCAACTCCAGATTTATACCCTGATGCACCGTGACTCCTTCCCCCGTTTCCTCAATTCCTCAGTTTACAGAGACCTCCTGGCCAGCAGGAGGCGCACCTGCCTCGACACTTAAACCTCTCCGTCTTTCGTCATCGCCATCGTACGCCAACGAAACCACTACTTAAAACTTTCAAGTTTTACAATGGTGCCAGAAGCTGGGTTTGGAAAATCTCTCCCTGTTGTTACTGAAAAGACTGTATTGATATCCAAGATGGCTGGTTGGTTTTTTTATTTATATTTTTAAGCAATTTCTATCCAGTTGTCCACTGGAGCCAGGTCAGCCTTTGCTGGCTGCATTTTGGTCAATTTAAGACCATGAATGCTTGCCAGGGATTGTTTTGCTATCAATTTGTGCTGTTTGTTAGGAAAAACATGACTGGAGGAGCTACAAATCAGTTTTTAACGGCCAAACCGGATGGCAAGGCCTCGGATAATTGGGGACTCCTCAGGTTCTGAGGACAGAAAGAAAGAAAGTGAGAGGCAGAAAGGACAAACTCAATGTTACCGTACTGTAATATTTAGACCTCATGCTTTTTACACTCGCTCTAAATCCTGCATTTACTCACTATTTTTCTAAATTTTATTTATTTATTTTATTCTATCAAATTCTCCAGCTTGGTCTAGCTGTTTATATTTGTCCACCTTTGGAACATGAAGCCCATGTGTCGGTGGGAATTAGGGCGTATTGGCCCGGTAACCAGTAGAAACGCTGGCTCTGCATGCAGCTCTCTCCTCCTCTTCTCTGTTCTCTCCGTCTTGCTACACTGTAGCTTGATGATAAAAGCAGTGGACTGCAACCGTTTTTTGAATATTGAAAGGTACTGACCGACGGTGGAGCCGTACTTTTATCTGGCTATATTCAGTGAAGGGAAAAAGTACAGTTCTGCCAATCCTCACTTTACAGTTTTCTTTTGAGAAGATCCTGCTTCAATGGGAGCAGCTCTGACCTATTCTTCCAAACACGCGTGGAGCTATCCGTCCATCCAATTGTCCGAGTACCTTCCTTTGTTTGGATTGTGTTACTGGGAGAAGTAAGGGCTAGAATTGTGGTTGGGCAGCTACATCTATTTATTACTTGTGAACTTTAAATCCTCTTCACAAAGGAAATTGCAATGCCTTTATGTAAAAGGAGAAAGCACCACAGCCGCTGCTGGATTTTTTTCTGGAAGGCAACCACGGTTCGAACAATCCCTACCTCCCATTCTTTCCCTTCACTTTGCTTCAAAAGTGCGATCATCACAGCACGTGTGCTAGTCTTCGGTGCAAAAACAAAAAAACAAAAAAACCTCAAAATGACATCTAGTTCTTAGATTTTCACAAAAAGGAATGCTAATCGGACAACACTAGCAAGAACCATATGTCAAAGGAAAGACTTTAGATTTCGAAGATTGCGTAAATGTCCTTATTTTTGACATCTGTCATTTTGTCAGCTTGGTGCCAAACATGACTTTGAAGGCCTTGTGAAGAGATGTGTGATGGAACCCGTCAACAGGTCATAAATTCAAAGCTGTTCTGTCGTTAGCCTATTGTTAAGCTAGTTCCCGTTTAAGACTCAGCAGTTTTTTTGTCTCAAAGCTGGAAAAGAGGGCTGGTACGATATTAACATGCTAGCATCCCAAGCTAGTAAAAGAGTAGTAATGAAACACACAAGCCTTTAAATAAATAAATAAATAAAACAGTTTAGCATGCTAGCCGCTAGCATGCTTGTGCTAGTAATGCCAAGCGTCCGTCCACTGCCAGCCCTCGTCCGCTCTGGTAGGTTTTTCTAACCTGACTTTGACAGCATGCGATGATCATAAATATTTGTGTGTGAGGAGGATTTACTACACAGAAAAAAACAACTTAAGTTGTTTTTTGTTTTTTTGTTTTTTTTTGCCAAATGTCCTGATAACATGTTTAGGATTTAAAAGGACACAATTTTTGTTGACGATGTGTTCATTTAAACATGTTCCTGGCCTGTGGATCTGGAAAGTGCATGATAACATGATATGTTGTTTATGTTTAATGAGATGAGCCTTTTGTGCTCGTAAGTTTTGCCATTTCAAATAAGTCTGACCACATGGTCAGTTCGGTGGTTAGCTTGATGTTATTGAAACAGTGCTGCTCCTAGCTAACGGATGAAGGCATCCACGTTGCTGCCTCCTTTAACTACCTGTATTACTTGTGCCAAGTTTGGTCTAGAGGAAACCTAAATGAAGAGGGTTCGGGACAGCAAAGTGCAGCCAGATGAAGTCGCGGGTGACAAATTTTAGTCTTTTTTTTTTTTTTGTTCCTGGCCGCTTGCATGTTTGCATAGAATAACAAAATAATGGGAGAGAAGTTGTTTTTTTTTTTAATATTCATTTCAGAAAATGACGTCAGGTTAAGCAAAACAATGAGCATGTAATCATGGGAATTGCAGTTTTGTTTCAGATTCTATCAGTTGTGATTTTTACCGATCAGAAAATTGGATCCTGTATTAACCGCCATGTTCTATAGTGTTTTTAGTACAAAATGATCTGTTTACACTTTAACAACACAACTTCAGATGCAGACTTCATATTTACCTAACAGAGCTTGACTGATGATGCTTGGCTGCTTTAGAGCTGAACATGCACGAGCCTAATTTGATCACTGGCAAAAAAATAAAGATTGGCAACAATCTAGACTCATATCCACTCGTATTCCTCAGAACAGCTTGAATTTTCAGGAAATACAAACATTTAAGAGGTTCATTTAGGCAACTTTGTCTTTCTCCTTTCAACTAAGGAAGCCCTCGTGCTGAAGAACCTTTGCTCAGTGCCGTCGTGTCTCCTCGTTGTCTATAAATCCATTATGATGAGAATGTTTAACCAAGAACCAGTTAATGAAATAATGGTGCAACCAAACCAAGTTTACATTCATAAATTGTGCGAAACATGTACCGCCGAAAACACTCTAAAGAGTCGGAAAACAGCAGCCAGCAGGTTTGAGGCTGGCGTTGAGCCTTTAGTTTAAAACTGGAAGCTGTTTTATTGGAAAGACACTTGGAGCAGAAGCCCTGATTTTCTGCTTGTACTTTTCCTTCTTAATTTATTTAGACTTTTATGTAATGGAGAGAAGTAGGCAATTGTTTGTTTTTAATTATTTGGACTTTACTAGCAATGGCAATGATGTGCGGCAATGTCATCACCATTGACTGTATATGAGAACTGGACCGAGTAAGCGTGATGTCATCCATTGAAAATGGCTTACTTCCGGCTCCAATGAAAATAAGTCAATTTAGTCTCCATTTTTTTGCTAAATGGACGTTTCCATGTTGGAAGCAGAAATTGTCCATAAGCAGTGATTGCTCCGAGATGGTTTGACTCAATATTTCTGTGGCAACCACTCTCGCCAATCAGGTGTGAGCTTGTTGAAGTCCACACCCTCACTATTTGAAAGCTGGATTTGGAGAATTTGTCAGTGAAATATTTGAACGTTCAATGTCAGACCACATATTTTTATTGAAGTATCTGATTATGTAACTGGAAAAACTTGCAGGACAGTAAAAATGTCATAGGAAAAAAAATAGGATTAGCAAGAATGTTAAAAACAAACGAGCACAGCAAGAATGGTTATTCTGACAAATTTAAAGACTGAGCAATAACTGCTTATTTCTCAATAGAAGTCTATGGAATTTTGGCCTCTTGGAGCTAGCGGGTACTTCGTATTTGAAATTCGAGAGGGGAGGTTCTCATATACAGTCAATGGTCATCACTGACTTCAGATTTTTTTTTTATTTTTGTCGTTGCATTGCCGTTCGATTCCAAGTGAGTGTCTCTTAAAAACATGGCTGTGGTTTTATTGATATTAAAAAATTAAAATAAAGCAACGAATATTGAGCTAACTTGTGGCGGGAAGGAGGTCTGCAAAACTTTGGCCTTACTGACACGTTTTTATTATTATTTTTTTCTCTGTATTAAAAAAAGAAGACAAATGTCTTTGTAGGCTTTTCACTACCTCTCGTGTTGGTTAATTTATTTCACATTTAGTTCTCTACAAGTTGTTCTTAGATCTACTTGAAGTCTAACACTGTAAACAAAAAATGTGCACAGAGAAATGAATAAGTATGGCTGAAGGTGGGGGTTGGGGAAGGTTAAACAGAGAGCTTGGCCTAGTTGACACTATTAATATTTTTTTGTTTGTATGTATGTTTATTGTAAGTTGTATTCAGCTGAACTAGATTTTGCATCTCTATAAAGAATTCAGGAATCCACTGTTTAAGGGCTAATCCCATTTTTGCCTATGCAAATCTGTTACTTTCGTAGAGCTGGTAAAGGACCACGCCTTTCACCAGCTACAGACGGACCGTGATTTACATTGCCCTTTGCTGATATTCTTCAACCTTTTTCAGCAAAAATTTACTGTTATTTTTGTTTTTCCTAAAAATATTATATAGAAATACATACACACACACACACACACATATAAAGCAGTAATACAGAGAAATAGTATATGCCTTTGAGATGATAAAGAAGAAACCTTTGCTAAAAAGCAAATATGTTGTCTAACATCGGGTGCTGGGGTAAGATAGATGGACCTCGGACAGCTGTCATTTATCATCTTTTATCATTTATCACAGGCTCAGCTACTGTGACCGTAGCTGAGCCTGTGCAGCTTGCCTCTGTAAGGCAGAGGAAAATGATTTATTTCAAATGAAATCACATTAGGACCTCATCTGAAGCTGCAACCCAAACCCATTGTCTGGATGAAACAGAAGCAAAAAATGTTTAAAAAGTCTTTAAAAAAAAAGGGCAGGACATCCTGGATTTGTCATTGGTCCTTTTGTCATGTTTATTTCTAAAGCTGTGCAACTTCACACAAGTAACATTTAATATTTGAAAATAAAAAATAAACATGCGCAGGAGTATCGTCAAAACGTTAATGAACTTCAGGTCCACGTACTTGTTTCCTTTTCAGAGTTACTCGCTTCAAAGGGCTGAGTTCATGCAGACCTACAAACGAGCACGTTGGGTCCATTTCGGCATGAGCACTAGCCATGTACAAGTCCCATTAATTCACCAATGAAATAAAAGAGCGTCATACTTTGTGAAATAACGTTGATAACCTTTTGTTCTCCAGCAAACAGCAGGTGGTGTGATACCATCTTGTGTTTCGGTTTCCTTAATTTATGTAGCCACACACACTTAACCTGACACTGTTAACACGGTAGCATCAAAGTGGAGCGGATTAGTTAGAATATTTTTATTTTATTTGTTTTGGTTTTTTTCTTGAATATGAATTCTAATTCCCAAACTCCAATGCTTCATTTCATTTTCCTACATAATGCATCCTGACTGAGGAAAGAGACTTAATATTGAGTAATTAATCCTGGGTTAGTTGTTGGATAAGGTGCCTCAATGCTTCACAACTGAACTCTCGGAAACATTTGTGTTGTTTTATGCCCATCACACAGTAAATACCGGCCCCTTGTGTTGTCTGTTTGAAACCTCTCCCAGGGGGGTTTCGGAATACTTTTGGGAAGGAATTTTTTGAAGGTACTGCTTCAAGATGGTAATCGACAGATTTAGGCAATCACTTTTCTCTTTATTGATTTCGATGCCTAAGCCTCTTGGTTTTTGTCATGCTTTTGTAGATAGATCACAGACGTTTGAAAACGATCTGTGGGTGAAGAAAAAAAAGAGTTAGTCACTTTAGACAAAGTGACAATTTTTCTATTCAGCATGCTTTGTGCTAAATAAATGAAATAATTCAGTTATTTGCTATAAACGATACTGTATGAGTATGTATTCAAGTACTGCAGTATGCAGACAATTAAAGTATGAGAAACTCTTTTAAGAGGTTCATATTTTCTTTAAGTATGTTTGACTAGTGTTGACGGTTATGAATATTTAATTCTTGCTTTGAGTGTCTCATGAATTGCCAGAGATATTAAATGGCCCTCTTTGTATTCACAAACGATAGAGCATCGTTGGTATTTTCGCATGCATGACTCGCAGAGACACTTTTCCAAAACAGCGCTGTTAAATCAGGAGTTTGGTGAGCCAAGCTTACGATTTCCACTGGAAGTTTGAACAACTTATTCTGAGATCTTGACTGTTTTATTTACAAGGCTGGTAGAAGTGATCTTTGTGATCACTCATGGCTAACATGAGTGTAAGGCATGTGGCAGTATTTCGCTGATTTCAGATTTAAATGCAGCTGTGATTTTTTTTTTTTTAATTAGCTCAAACTGTAGCCAGAGTATAAATTTACCCTAAATTTTATTAAATAATTTCAAGTCAAACACTGTGCCCACACCCTTCAGGTACTAGCAGAGTTTTATTTCTTTTTATTTTTTCTGCAGAAGATCTTATCATCTGTCCTGAAATGTAGCATTGACAAACGTATTTAACCTCATCTTCTAGCATAAACAATGACGTTGTGCTTCAAGGCAAAGCAGGGACGCGGTCAAAAACCTTTGAAAATCTGTACATTGTCAGAAACAGTATATATTAGTACTGACGATTCCGTGTATGTTATTACATTTTGAAGGTTAATGTAGATTTAAAAAAAAAAGAAAATTTCAAAGTGCCGCTAAAATGATATGGTTTGTGAGTACGTCTGTAGAAAAATGTATGAAATTGGCACTTAGTGAAAATTCACCCAACAGCTAGTTAGCTTAGATTTAAAACTTAAAACTAGTGGAAATTGGTCATTTACTTCCAGGTAATCAATCTAATTAATTAAACTGTGTTTGCTGGTTTAAACAGTAACCATCTACTGTCAAAATTATGATAAAATATGTGCAGAATGTGAACCTTGTTCATAAACGATTAAGGCCAAAACTTGATGAAGCTAGGTTAACTAGCTTAGTGCTACCCTAGGATTTTATGTGCAAGTTTGTTCAACAAAAGCAATGACGAAATGTGGACGTTTCTTTAAAAAAGCAGGGGAATAGATTGAAATTCCAAGTGGCCAGACAATGTAGAGGCTAACCGCTTTTGGATGAATCAAGTGTGCCATATTTATTTTCTACCGGGTTCGATGCTAAAGAGTCAAAGAAATGGTTTGAAAAAAGAAGTCACGATATTTTGCACTTAAAATTATCTAGAAGAAACATGTTTTGCTATTTGTCTTTTCACTTTGCTGTCATAGATTTGTTTCACCTTCTGAACCGTGTCCATGTAATCTATTTATAAACATGTAACCCAGAAACTTTATTAACAACATAACTGATGTGAATGCCACGTGAATACACCCTAACTCGAATTGTAATGGCCACAAATGGCTTCTTTTTCTATTGCTTTTTTTTTTCTTTACTGTTGATTTTTGCCAAAAGGTACCATTCGTTTCTTTTTTGTTTTAAAAAACACAGAAATTGTTGTTTATCAGCCTGGAACTTTCTAGTCTCACAAGAAGCGTGCCCATGTTGTGGTACATTAAATCTATTTATCTTCTCTGTCTGTCTTTGTTTACATAAGGACATCTTGCATTAAGAGAGGACTACAGTCTATGGTAACTGCCCTTGAATATCCATAATTTAAATAGTGCTGCTAGAGAGAAAACTTAATGTAACAACTTAATAAATACTTAATAGATTTTTGCCAGATGTGATTGTGTCTTTCTTGGTGCTTTCTGCTAGCGTTGTTTCATTCGACATTTTCCCATCTGCACACCTTACTGTAAGAGGTAGAATTGAAACCGTCCCTACAGCGAATCACAAGCTCATGATGTCAAGTGGCTATGCTGTGTGTCTTTGCTACACATATGTAAAAAATATATGTTTCTATTGACAGAAGGTCCTCGTTTTTAGAACTTTTAACACAAAAAGTTAATTTTAAAAGTCATTATTGCAAAACAATTTTCATAACCTTTATGGTTCGAGGCGGCTATGGTAATTAGCTCACTGAAGTGTCTTATGATGTTTCCACTGATAAGAATTTGTTTGTTGACAGAAATAACACCTTATCATGCATATAAACCAAATACAAATCAGAACCTGGAGCAGCCTCTTCATACAGTTGTACATACCCTGAGGAAGTCATGATTTCTTGATCATTTTTCATTGAATATGAATGAAAGCACAAAAACATCTTTTCCAATCATATGTAATGGTTGGGCAAAGCCATTTATTGTAAATAATAATAATACTTTATTTTCATTTTAAATCATAACAACAGAAACTTCCCAAATGACCCTTTTCTAAAGTTTGCAAACACTGATGACTTTGTACTGAAAACATGAACACAAGCTGATACAAAAGGGTTTGAATGACAGCTAAATGTAATCATCCTTACCTGTGACTCGTTTGCCTGTAATTAAGGTGTGTGCACAAAAGGTTTTGGAGTTTCTGGGCTCCCAACAGACCCTAGCATCCTTCATCCAGGGCTGCACTGACATTTCTGGATCCTGAGTCATGGGGAAAGCTAAAGACCCGTCAAAAGATCTACGGGAAAAGGTAACTGAATTGTACAAAACAGCAGAAGGATACAAGGAACTGAGAATGCCAGTCAGCAGTGTTCAAACTTTGAAAATAAAGTGGAAAGTGAGGGGTTCTGATGAAACCAAACGACAGTGCCAAAAATGTCTGCTACATCGGCCAGAAAAAAATAATTCTGCTGTGATCCAGGACTCTGAAAAACTGTGGTGTGGATGTTTCTAGATGTACAATAAGGAGGCACCTGAAGAAAATTTGGTTTCATGGCCGAGTCGCCAGAAGAAAGCCTTTTTTGCGCAAATTCCACAAAATAGCTTGTTTACAATATGCCAAACAGCACTGAGATAAACCTCCAAACTTCTAAATCAAAGTCATTTGGAGTGTTGTTGGCCACAACCATAAATGCTATATTTGGAGAGGAATCAACAAGGCCAATGATTAAAACAACACTATTTCTACTGTGAAACACGGAGGCGGATTGCTGATGGTTTGGGGATGTGTGAGCTACAAAGGCACTGGAAAGTTGTTCAAATATGATGGCAAGCTGAATGCAGCGTGTTGTCAGAAGATCCTGGAGGAAAACTCACTCTTCAGCTCGGAGGCTGCACATGGAAACACTTGGACATTTCAACATGACAGTGATCCAAGTCCACCTGTCATTGGTTACAACAGAACAAGGTGAAGGTTCTGGAGTGGCCGTCTCAGTCTCCTGATCTCATTACCATTGACCTTCTCAAGGGAGATCTCAAACAGGCAGCAAGCATGGACTGCTTTACCATTAGAGAAAATAAAGACTCTCAACCACAGCGACCACAAGAGTCTTCAAGGTGTTATTGAAGGCAATACAAGGCATTAAGAATCGGGGTATAAAAACTTTTGATTTGTGTAATTTAGCATGCTTCTGTTGTCATTATGATAAAAAAAAAAAAGAGTTAACACAGTTGTGACACTAAATGAAATGTTCCAAATTATTCACAATTAAATGCTGAATGTAACCTTATAAATATATATAATGTGTTAGTTATCTTAGAAGTACAAACCACTGTGGTTTTGATAACAGAAACAAATAAATCTGTTCTTCTCATTTGGGCCTTAAGGCACTGAGGGTCAAAAAGTCACAAGATGTTGCCACCAGTTTACAATGCATTATAATGTCATTTAGCCCGTCACAACAAAAAAAAAGTAGTTTTTAGAAAGTACTTGGGATTGCATATTATTGAGTTTATGACAGGAGTCTGTGGGCTGGTAGAGATTTGATAGCCGGACTTTGGACATGACCACCTTAAAGAATCTCAGGAAATTGGTAACTTCAATTTCTAATTTCCCCTTGGGAATATTTCTATTATTTATTCATTGAGTCCTCCCTGGCTACTGCCTCTTCAGATCATGTGGGCTGCTTGGTGATCTCCAAACTTGCCACAGTTTGGTTTGAGAAACCACCTCACCAACCTCAGATAAAGTGTGACGTAGAGTTCATTTGACCATTCCAACAAAGACAACTTTCTGTGTTTCAATGGGTTCCCAGAATACAGAAAAAGCCAATTCAATTTAAAAATGCTTTTATTTTATCAACTGGATCCAAGACCACTTTTTCAGACTTTACATTCAGACAAGGAGGTGAGACCACATGCTGAGGGAAAGAAAGAGGCCAGTTTCGTGTACATGGGTGCTCTTCCGTACAATCTCTTTATGCATGTGTGTTGGTTTTCAAGTTGTCCTTCCGTGACAGCCTGAGAACATGCACATGTGCACGTTCCATGTCTTTCACACAGTCTTTTGATCGGTGGGTTCTGGAGCTGTTGTGGCAGAGGACGGGTCCTCCTCGTGGGTCTTGTCTAATCCCTGGCTATGGTCTTGATCACTTGACTGCATGCCGTCTTTCACAGTAACGGCGGCGGTGGAGTTGGTTGGGTCATTACTCTCATAAGGATCTGATGTCCACTGTGAAAAACAAATGGGGGGGGGGTTAGCAATAGTGATGTGCGCATTGCTCTCATGCTAGGTTCACATCGGGCTTGGAAACGCTCATTCGAGCAACTGCTTCCAATAAAAAGTCTATGTAAACAGGTGCAAATGCGCATTTCTACATTCAAAACTCTCATGTTCATGCGTCACAACTTAAGATTTTAAGTCTGTTTGCAGGTTCTATGTTAAAAACTCGCTACAACTGAACACCTGCTGATAGTTCAACCAGTTGAACTTTGACATATCAGGGATTTCATAGTGACGCACAAAGTGCAAATCACATCAACAAATCACTTGACGCAAAAACAAGATCACAATAACAATAAAAAAATTTTAAAAACTGCATTACATTTTTGAAAACAAAACAAACCCCCCAAAAAAAAAACATTTTGCAAAACAAAAGCAATTTCAAGAAAACAATATGGGAAGTTAGAAACACAATGACAAACAGGAAAAGGTAGGTATTGCAGGACATCGCTGATTGGATGACGATATCCAGTATTGCTTCATGCCAAATAACTTTTAGTTGAAATGATGGTCAAACGCCGGCCTAAGTCGTGACGTTAGCTATGGGATACCAGAGACTGAATTTTTCCTTGTTACTTGAACTATTGGTTGACATTTTTTTCCAGCCAATATGATCAAACAGCAGCAGATTCCTGTACTGACTTGAATTCATATTTTTCTTATTTTTACCAGTGCTTCCAGTGAACACAGTGTGCTAAAAGTGCATTCAGCAACCTGTGTTCAGCGCTTTTTTGAAAGCGCCACACATGCCTGGTGTGAATGCACTTTACAGTTTTGCAGATTTGTGTCCCACCTGTGTGGCTCTGCTGCTGGACCTGTGTGACGGCCCAATGGCGATGTTGACACTGGATGATGACTGGGTGTCAGTGGTGTTTCCTCCTTCGGCGGCGGACAGTCCAGAAATAACCAGGCCGCTGGAGAAGCTGCGTTTCCCAAACAGGAGGCTGAGTGTGGAGGAAGATGAAGAAACCTGAAAAAAAAGAGAAAGACTCTGAGCTGGTGCGTGAAAGACCACAAAACATCTCATACAGCAGAGTAATCCAGAAAGCCTATGGTAGGTAGTACAGTAAATACCCACCTGACTGGAGCGATGTTGATGCTGCGCTGCCTGGAGCTGTGAGTTGTTACCTCCGGCTCCCGAAAGATGTGGAACCTGAAGAAATACATCCTTTATTTTTGTGTGTGTTGGCACACATTTCTGAGACCCCTATCTCATCAGCATGATCCAAACTTTCCTTAAAAACCAACTGCCTGCAATTTGGACCATGTTTTCTGCCCTGTAGCTCTTTATCATTCCACTAGGGGCAGTAGAAGGGCTTTTTCTGCACATTTCAAAATGGCTGCATCCATGAAATCTGAAAAACACTTTTAGTGGGAAAAGTTTTGCTAACGTTCAAAGCGTTTCTTTCAGAATAACTCATTTAATGTTTACAATAGTGTTTACATTGTAAAATCAGGCATTATGTAATGAAACCAAATGCAATTTAGAATCTAGAAGTTTGCAATTGTATGCATGATAATAATTTACAGGTGTGTGATTCAAAACAACTGCTTTAAAGAGAGAATTTCAAGTTTCAGGAAATACTATGTATGACTAACTTACAATTAGGCATCTTTGGTTCAATAAAATGAAAAGAGTTGCTATGCAGCGAAAACTAAAGAGTTACGTTGGTTTGTGTAACCTCTGTCAGTACCTGGGAAAATATGGAGGCAATCGAAGTGTTAAAAGAGAGTTGACTGTTAGACAGACGCTGGACAAGCCCATTGGCAGAACCTGATTCCAGAATAGGGCCCGACTGGCTGGTGACAGGGGGGCGCTGACTCTGGGGCTGCACCGATCGGCTGCGGTACTCTCTCCTTCCTGGGGAATCGCATGGAGTCAACGATTATACATCATTTTTGGGTCTTAAATATAGCAATAAAACCTGTAAATTAGACAGAACGATAATGGTATACTCCTGACTAAATATAATACAGGATCCATTCAAAAGGTTTCATGTGAAGTCATTTTTTTACTGAATAAAAATGGCAAAAACCTTCTGTCATAGTATGAGCAAGTATATAAAAAATACATTAGGAGGTAAAAATCAATCAAATATACTTTTAATATAATCGTAGACAAATAAAACTTCAAAATAACAAATAATAAATGTTTTTATTGCCACAAAGGTTGCAATCCTACATAATAGTAATTCTTTTTTTCTGTTTTTGTTTTCTTTTCCAGTGTAAGCAGGTTTGTTCCAACTTTACCTTAAGGGGGCGCTCTGTATCCATACAATTTATTCAAACTGAATCTGTGTAAAAAAATCCTTTTTGTTCTAATACAGAATCATTTGATTTATTGAGGAAAGTATATACTTTGATACTCAACACTTTAGATTTGAAAAACTTTCCTTCGGATTAAATTATTTTGATGTATAAACAGCTTCTAAACAATAAAACTGGATGTCATTTACTGCTAAATGAAAACGTAAATGTTTTGGGGTTTTTTTATTTAAATTTGATCCTGAATGTTTGTGCTTTTCACTGGATCAAACATTAATGTGTGTTTAAATCCACAGTTTAGGAAGGAAGATGAAGACTTGGGTTTCCATTGACACATGTGATAGATTAAGTAATTAAACTCTGAAATATCTGGTTATTTTGAGCTTTTTTGATACATTCTATTTTAGCTGAACTTGATGTGTAGTCTAAATATTTTTGGACACAGAAAAGACAAACATAAAATATCTAGATCTAACAGTTTGACTTTTAATCATAATTGTCTTATTTTGTGTTGTTTTTTTTGGGTTAGTGACGTAAAACTGAAAACCTACTTTTATTTTGACACAGAAGCCTAAAATCCTTATTTTTGTTTTCTAGTTACCGGTAATTAACTTTTAATTGATAAAAAAAAAACCTGTTTATAAAGGTGTTCATAAGGTGTTATAAAAAGGGGGTGTTGTTTTGCGACCTGCATTGTGGCGTCTGTGACTGTGCGACGTCCTGGCCCTCTGCTGGTACATGCTCAGGCTGTTGGACCTGACAGAAGGTGGGCGGTTGTTGCTCAACGAGGATGAACCACCAGCGGCGCAGTCCACATCCTCCATGTTCACACCACTGTTGCAGCTGGTCAGGTTGTCCTTACGCACCCTGCAGCACGCACGATAGACTGTTTAAAAGTCCAAATCTCCACATGATCTGCTACAGCGAAACACATCCACAACCTTTTAACTTTAAACTCTATACTTACTACAGCCAATCACGTCTAATTCTGATTTTTAAACATCCTATTCTTAAGAATACTCTCTGCTGCAGAAAAAGTCCAAATATTTAACCATTTTTTTTCTGTTTTCGATCACCTTTGGTTAAAAAAAAAAAAAGATTTGCCTTAAAACTACATTCTTATTTGAACCATTATAGAGAACTAATTAAAAGGAAATTGCGTTCAAACACTTTTGCCGTCTGCAGTCTCGCGCTAAGGACAAGTACAGCCACGTCTGATTACAAGATGCAATCCAGATCTCAAGTGGAAATAATGACAGCTAAAAATTGCTGCTGTCATTTACAAGTACTGATCAAAAAATATAGTTTTGTTTTATAACACATCACACAAAATGTGATATTTTTGTTCTTCTAGATTAAGAAACTTCATGGAAAAGAGGAGACAGCTTTATGAAGCTGTAATTGCAATAATTGTGGTTAAAAATACCCAGTAATAGAGTGCTAACTAAATAAGCAGCCACCTTTGGTTTTTAAATTGTTTATACAATATCACATATATGTCAAAAATGATGAAAGTTCTGACCGTAACCATTTAGAGCAGAGCCAGGACCGAATAGCATCCAAGCTTAGCGCCCCTCCACTGATGCTGCGGAGTGTGCGATGGGTTCCTGAGTATGACGTTGTCAACGGGGACACATACCTAAAAGTTCAAAGAAAATGCCCAGATAAACAGAATTTTCCAATAACGTGCTGCAATTTCTTCAAATCAGGTTTTTTTTTTTTGGACAAAATGTCCAGAAAACAACTGAAATATTCGAGACAAAAAAGCAAACGTCTACATTAATGAACTGTTTTGTTAGGAAAGTTGTGTGGGGTGTGGTTAGAAACGGATTTCTAATCTGAAACGGCTGGCAATCCGTTACAAGCAGAAAACTGGATGAAAAGTTCACAAGTTAGCTTCAGTTTTTACAAAAAAAAGATTTCACAAGATTTCACCTGTTTTTAGGAGCTTACACAAACAAACAACTGCAAAATTAAACTCAAAAGTCCCTCAATACCAGTCCTAATACATACTTGGTCATCATATTTCGGGTTAGATTACCACAGTAGTGACGACTTGTGCAGAGGGTTAGCTACAATGTTAGTTCGAGTCTTAAGCGGTTAAAGGCTAAAAGTATTAGGACTGGTGATTAATAATCTCTAAATACATTATTCTCCAAGAAAATCAATCCTGATTGATTTGAATCAGTCCAACTATACAACAGAAAACCTAACAATCCTCTAGAAACTATGACATTTTTTCGCCTCCAAGCTTATAGATGTTATACCCATAGCAGTTTTAAATTTGGGTGATTCTTTTTAATAAATGTAGTGATTATTTTTGTTTTAGGGCTTGTATAAATATAAAAATGTTCACTTGTTTTCCTCTTCATTTTCCTGATTTTGGAACGGGTTTGGATTGGATGCTAAAAAGCAAGCCTCAAGATTGAACCCCAACCTCTTCCAAGTTGTTCAAATCAACTATGAGTTTTAAAAAAGTTTACGTTTGTTTGCCGTTGTTTGGATTAACGACACGTACATGGGGTATCCCAGCGGCTGGTCGCAGGATGAGTTGACCATGTTTCTCAGAGCTTGCTTTGAGTTCTGGATGCTTCCGCGCTCGGGGTTCCGATTCCGTAGAAACACCAGTTCCTGTTGTTGCCCCGCCCACAGCCCCCGCACGCACTCTTTATTAATCTGTAAAGAAAGATGGATGAGGGGATTTAGCAAACAGACAAAAACAGTGGAATAACAAGAACAAAAGACACTTTTAGAACTGTTTTACCTTCAAGAAATGAAGATGAAAAGCACTGTATTTAACTATGCAGCCCAGTGAGAGTGAATTAAAAACAATTAAAGAATAAAAATGATAGGGACCAGGACCTTGTTCTTCAGTCACCTTTGCTTTCCAGCTCAGCTCTCTCTTCACCACAACAGACTGGTACAGAGACCGGATAACGGTGGACGCTTCACCAATGCACCTGTCGATCTTATGCTCCGATCCACGGTCAGGACATTAACTGCACTGTTGTTCATGGATCTGAGGTTCGACTATCGGCCGGACTCTCCTCCCCAGTACCCTGGAATAGACTTTTCCAGGGAGGCTGAGGAGTGTGAGACCCCAGTAGTGTGAACACTACTGGGTCTGAGTCCCACCAGCCAGCCAGACCTGCTAGGACTCCTTCTTCAACTTGACGGCATCCCTTAATTCCTGTGTCCAGCAGAGACCTTGTGACCACAGCTCTGAACAGCAGCAGGGACAATGGAAGTGGAGAACATGGTCCATTCTGACTCAATTGCCTCGTTTCCACTGATGGGTCCGGTATGGTCCAGTCCGGACCGGTCCGCTATTTTGAGCGTTTCCATTGTAAAATGGACCCATTAAACAGTACCAATCCATACCTCTAGAGGACTGCAAAAGCATTTCTTCCCCTTAAAGTTCTTAATTTTTCTAATTTTTTAAATAGAGGTCAACGTGTGCAGTAGTTCTGACCACAAGCTGCAGCCTAAAAACCGTCCTCACATCTGAAAGCAGCTCTGATTACTCCATGTCAGTTACCTTGATGACCTTGAAGCTGAGGTGGCGTTTGTACAGCATGATGATCTTGTACTCGTCTGTCCCGTCGTCGATCATGTGTCTGAGGGTGAGCAGTGTGTCGCGGCTGGACAGCACCGCCTTACGCCAGGCAGGGTCGCTCTCGTGGCAGATCACCAGGCTGCTGCGGTAGTTAGTGATGGCCTCGTAGAGGATGGATGCCTCCTCTGTCTCCTCCAGACAAGTGAAGTGATCCTGGTGGGAAGAGGAAATTCACCAAAGAAAAGAGTGGTAAATCCCCTTTTTTATCACGTTTCTCAGAAAACGTAGCTGCCACTCTTCACCTGGTGTAGCTTTAGGCTCATCCTGACTGCAGGAGCAACCACCTTCTGCAGGAGGTCCAGATCTGCAAAAACCCACTCGTCTTTGGTGGCAATCCGGAAGTCTCCTTTGAACAGGGTGTTGAAGCCGTACAGGAAGGATTCCAGGCTTAGTGGTGAAAAATGTAAAAGAAAAGTAAGATTTTTGCTTCTGGTTCCACACTGAGAAAAATGAAGGATTAAGCATCTTACGCCCTCTGCTGGTGCTTCAGTGAATATTACCAGACTGTTACCTTTTCTTTTCGACTTTTACATTTAAATGAAGTATTTTATTGCTCTTTTATTGGTCTTTCAAGGAATTTAGTTTTTCTTTGACAACTATTTGTATTTGTTATGCACTTTTTGCTATTTTTTTTATTTTAATGTGATAGAACATTTATTTTACATAAAATGTGCAATAAAAATAAAGTAACAAGATTGAACTTGGGATGGGATTACTATATAAAAAAGAGATTTCTGGGAGTACAAAGTGATAAAATATCAATTAAATGCTTTGATTTGTTTTTTTGGGGAAAAGTTCATATAAGATTGTAACTTTTTTTTTTACTGTTTTTGGTGTGCAATGTTTCCACAGAGCTTTTGTTGGTCTAAAATAGGTTTGTGTTACTTTGTTTCACCTGTTGGACATGTTGTGCGAGGCCGTGCCGAGGGACCTCCTCCCGAGGACGGAGAGCGCGTAGGACAAAGTGACCAGAGGAGAGTCTTCATCGCTGTCCACGGGCTGCTCACAACGATAAACGTTGAGATTTGTTTTATTTAGACACCTGAAAAGCATCCCAGTGGGACAGCATACCGTCTCCATCTTCCCGGCGCAGTACTGGATCCACTCCAGGTAGACGTTGCAGAAGCTGGCACGTGTAACCCCCTGCAGGCAGTGCACGTAGTCTTCATCGATCTTCACGCTGAAGACCTGAGGGTCGCGCTCAATGTGGTGCCACTTGGTGTAGGACTGCAGCGCCTCCTGAAAGACGGGGTCTTTGAGCCAGGTGGTGAGTTTGGGGGAGTGGACCAGGTAGTAGATGATGCTCTGAAACACAGAGGAATTCGGTTTGCATTTTCCCTCCAGGCTGCCTGTTACGATCCCGGACGAGCCCCCACTTTTGTTCCGATCCCAACACAAAGAGGGCCGGACACACCAGGGCTGTAAACTGACCTACCTTCAGGTAGTAGGTGGTGAGCAGCTTCCGCAGGTCGTACACTTGCAGCATGGTGGCGGCGTTGTTCTCACTGATGCTGTAGCCCTCCAGCAGGTACTTGGTGGTCATCACCTCCCAGGCCAGCCAGCGCAGGTTGAAAGCAGCGTTGCATGAGAGCATGTGAGGCAGGTGGCCTGGCTCACAGCAGCAGCAGCCGTCGTCCTCCTCCACACCTTCCGTGATGGCTTCCACCTCTCTCTGCTGGCAATAGGTACCTAACACAGACGTGCACGGAGAAGACCGTTATTCCAAAAAATGAAATGCAAAAGGGGGAACAAAGGGGTTCAAGCTGTACCTCTAAACTCCAGACCCCTGAGCTGGAAAGTGACAAGGCCGTTGCCGATCTCGATGAGGTGGACCAGCGCGTTGAGGTAGTCAGACGCCAGGATGAAGCAGTCCCCGGCGCTGTAGTTGCCCCACCTGCCCAGCATGAGGTCTCCACACAGCGAGTGCTGCAGCGAGCGCGTCAGGTACTCGTAAAAGATGGAGTTCAGGTTGTTGTCGTCGCATCCTGCAGACAAACAAGATGGTGCCGAATTTACCGGTCTGCACAACCTAACGCCAAAGCTACCGTGTGGCACGTTGACGGATGAAAGATTTGCCTGCAAAGCTCACCAGTTTCCTTGTCAACTTGGGACACCAGTCGACTGTTTGAGTTGTCGATGCGCTTTGTGCTGCAGGATAACGGATCAAAGAGACGTTAAAAGTCAGGAAGGCAACACAATATTTAAACATGAGAATAAGCCCCTTGAGATGCAACATCTCGAGTCTTCAGTTTCTAACGCAAGAGAAAAAAGACAGGAAAAACAAGCAAACAAACATGCAAACAATATGACACAGACACACAAACACACCAGCTCTTCATGTCACATTTACAACATCGGTATATGTGAAAAATTAAAATAAAAAACAATAGAAAATAAGTTTGAAATAAGCTGAGAGAGGATTCTGTTTGCTCATATTGATGCTTTGATGCCTCGGAGCTCCAGAGGGACGTTTGTGGCTCCAAAGGATTTTTCATATCTGAAGGAGTGCTTCTAGAGAGGTTTCATGAACTCAGCTCCGGAGGTTCAAAAACTGCTTTTCTTGGTTAAAAAAACAGCAGAAAATTTTTTTTTGCCTCAAATTATTATTTCCTAAACAATAAAAAGTTCAGGACCTGAGACAGACTAGCGATCTGTCCAGGGTGTACCCCGCCTCCGTGACCCCATGACCCCAAAGGGATTCAGAAGGTAAAAGAGAAGGATCTTTGAATAAAAAGTTCACCAGTATACCGACATTTTCTTCTTTTTCTAACTTGTAAAATTAATTTCAGGGCATTTCCTTCCTGACTTACTTGTAGTTTCGCTCCCAGAACTTGATGGGCCGCGGATAGGAGGAAATAAAGATGGCGCTGCCCAGGAAGGGGGCCAGAGGGGTGTAGAAGACTGTGGTGAGCAGAGTCTGGAGCAGCAGCATGGCAGAGTCTGGACAAACGCGCCGGTTAAGGATAGAAAAGCAGTTGTTGCTGCACAGGTGGAGTTTTTTTCTTTCTTTTTTTTTTTTTTGCAGGAAAGATACGAGGCACGGCGAAGGGCTGAGCGAAGGCATGGAAAGCGCTGCCCCAAGCGATCTGCCAGGGAGCGATGTACACCAGAATGAAGTGGAGTTTGAGCAGCAGCTCGCGCATCTGGACAAAAACAGACAAACAAACCAGAAACAACCTAATCCAGTCATTCACTCTGAAGCAAAAAAAAAGATCTACGTTCCTCCACCTTCTCAGCTTTTCCACTAGCGTTCTTTTCCCAGACCTGAAAAGAAGCCGTTTTTCACCGGCTGAGATAAGCAAACTAACTTCTGCGGCAAACTTGAGGGTTTTCTTTCATTTCAAAAAGGTCAGACATAAATCTTGGTGGAAGGAGGGAAGCTTTAGGCCTCATGTGTCCTGACAAACAGTGAGATTTTTCCTGTGGACTTTATAGTCTGTTTGCTGGACTGTTGCTAAGCGAACGCCGGCGTATTTCTTACACATAAAAGAAGCATCTTTAGGTTTAGCTGTCTTAAAAAAAAAAGAATTGCTGATCTACCTTGTGGAAGACGATGGACATGATGAAGAAGTCCAGCAGGAAGCTCTCGGACGAGCGCGGGCAGTCAAAGTGGAAAAAGACGAGTGTAAAGAGAAGAGTGAGAAACTGGAAGCTGGGGTCACAGAAGGATGAACGCAGGAGCTTCAGTCCGGCAACCGTTGTCAGGAGAGCGTCACAGCTGCGCGCGGCACACCGAGGAGCAAAAGGCTAACATCAGGCACCTCATTTTGCCCCACAGGAATTTTTTTTCATAGAAGCGTCCACTTACTGGATTCCCAGTTTCTTGCGGTGACTGAGAGCAAAGCTGTCGTTGGTGAGGGCGCTGAGGACGATGGCGGGGTAAACCAGGTACTTCTCAAAGCACAGGAGCCCCACGTACAGACGCTCAAACCACATGAGCACAGCATCCTCTGTAACACAACCAGGTTCAGGTTGAGTTGGGGAACGGCGCCTCAAAGCCGCTTTGAAACAACCGAAAGGTCTCACAAATAAAATGTGATATCAAATAAATCAACACATCTTAAAACAAAAACACAATCAAAACCAATATTGACATCGGAAAATATAAAAGTGAAAATATGAACAATAAACTCTTCATTTCGATCATTTCCTGTATCTCAGCAGGTTTTTTTAACCCAACTCTGAGGGTAAGAGAGAGTAACTTTTTTTTTATTTATTTGTTATTTTGTTATTGAAATAAAAAATCAGTAAAAAAAAAACTAAATTGGGTTCAAATGAACCACTATAATCCAAAATGCGCTGCAAAAAGTAACCTAAAAAATACAATTCCAACATGAAAAACCCAAGAATTGAACTAAAGAATAATCCAAGTGTTTTAAGATTTTATAATACGATGTTATAATGGGATTTTTAGTATTGATTTTTATTTTAATTATTTTATTTATAGTGTGTCCGGCCCCTGCGACAGACTGGCGACCAGTCCAGGGGTGTAACCTGCCTTCGCCCATGAGTAACCGGGTTAGGCTCCGGCAACCCCGTGACCCCGAAAGGGATAAAGCGGATTGGAAAATGGATGAATGGATGGATATAGTGTGTCTGATCAGTGTATCCATCAGACCTCAGGTCTGTCTGTCTCTCTCTATTAAAAAAAAAAAACTTTAATTCTGAACAGCAGTCTTTTTTCTGCAAAAATGTAGATGAAACGTTTTTTATGTTTAATCACAAAGGATCAAGCATGCGGAGACAAAATAATAGTTTATAAATAAAAAAAAGCAAAGATCTTCTCAAAACAATGTGAAAAATGACAACAATAAAATCCACAAACATGTATAAAATGTTCCAAAGATTTCTTCTAAGAGATGATGTGCCATAACTTTAGTTATGTTTGTTTAAAACCAACATCTCATGTTTAGCTTTCGAGTGAAAGTTATACTGACTGGCAGATTGTCTTTAAATAGGGAAAAAATGCAGTAAAAACATGATTTTACAAAGAATTCTTATTTTAAGAAAAAAAAATCTAGTGTCAAAACCATGTTTCATAAAAGTAAGATAATTGTTCTATTGAGAAACTGTATTAATAAGATTACTGCAAGACAGAAAAACAGACATTTTTTTCTTGACACAAGGGTATTTTTACTTTCTTAAGATTCACTTTTTGCAGTGCAAACGCACCGGTTAGTTCAGAGTCTATTGAGGCTTCAATGGGAACAAGCCAAAGTTGTGTCGCTTCAGGCTTTAAAAAAGGCCAGATGGTAAGATGTGTTTTACTGGACGTCAGATTGAACAGCAATCTTTCATGCTTTCCCTCAGTCCTGCACACAGGTTCATCCTATTTCTAGATCTTTTTAGTTTGAGGCAAAAACCTGCACAAGAGAGGAGAAAGTTTTGCAAACCTCGAGGCTCAAACTGGTCGTATTCCTTAGTTTTAAGGACTGGATGTGAGATCCACAGCCAGGGATGGTGCTTTCTCAGCTGTGGAATCAGGTAGTGAGTTACAAAGCCGACCGTTCCCGCCAGAGCGTAGAGCACGATGGTCACAAAAGGCTGTGGAGAGAATGCGGAGACTTAAAAAGAGGGAACGGCAAGACGAAGGTTTCGAGTCAGGAGGAAGTCTCACCTTGAGAGACAGGAAGACGGTGCTCGCCGTGATGGCAAAGGTCAGGATGTAGGCAACGGAGCACATGACCACATCTGACAGAAGGATCTCTTTCTGAAAAACAGCGAACACAAAATAAATAAATAAAATGAAACCTATAATCACACCTAATCCACTTGGTTATCTGCCTCATTTGAGGGAGTGATTATTTCCCTCTGATGGTGATGAGTCGACAGTTTTCAGGGAAAATTAAGAGCTTCACAATCCCCGATGATACAATAAGAGGTGAGGCGTGTTTGCAGGCCCATAATTCCCCTGTAATCACACAGGATAACTCGCAGCTAATGCTGTTTCAAAACACGCTTTAGAGCTCTCTGTTGAGTCCACAGCTGCTCATGAGTGCGGTGTTCCTCCTCCATGAACATCTCTGAAAGCTGGAACACCCATGCACTCAGCTTTAAATGTGTGGTTACCATGGAGTTCTGCAGCTTCTCAGGCAGCGGGTCTTTGATTACCGCGTCGTCCTCCTCCTCTTCCTCGCTCTCCACAAGCGCAGGCATCATCTTCGATTTGATGAGAGATCTGTCAAAAAACCAAAACTGAGAAAAGAAACCCTTATTTTGATACGGGAAAAAAAGCCCACATGATCTTTAAAAGGGCTCACAGCAGCACTGTGGGGTCGCTGCTCTGCCGGCTGAGGTGGTAGGAGAGCACGACCAAAAGGCCACAGAAGCCAGAGAAGAGGGCAGGAGTGTGCTGCTCATCCCAGGGCTCCTGTAATCACACAGAGATCATCACCTTCCTCCAAAGATGCATGGATCTTTGCAGATTTAAAAAAAACCGATTGCATGATTTTTTTTCCCCGATTTTATTAAGCAAAAAGGCTTTAACATGATGCATGGTGATGACAAAATGTTTCGCACCTTGAGAGCACCGAAGCAAAAACCGTAAAGCAGAGACAGGGCCATGAGACTGCGGGCAATACTGTAGACGGCCGAGATGAGACTCGTAGCAGCTGAAAGAAAAATGACCCAAAGGACAGAGGAAGTTAGTTTAAGAGGCTGAAAGGACTCCACAAGGGTCAAAGTCAATGAATCATGTGGTTTGGAATCCCAAAGGAGGCTTAAAACTTCCACATTTACTTTTTTTTTGTATTTTTTGTACTTTTGGATTGTTTTTCTGTCTTTGTTTTTATTATATTTTCTATTGGAGTAGGAGGTTTTCTGGCTTTCTTATCTGCTGCCATCTTTGTTTGCAGATTTGTGCCTAACTGTCCAGAACACCTGACTGGACAATGATCTCCAGAGCCAGGCCCCGGGCTGCATGGTGCCCTAGGCGAAAAAGTTCAAACTCGTTTCCTGCTTCCTCGAATAAAAGACTTGGATTTTGTAAGAGTCAAACTCCCTTCTTTTAGTGTTTGATGAGATGTAAAGCGAGGCCTTCAACAAAAACCTGTTTTTAAAACAAACCGTGCAGAACATGTTAGATTTATTATTTTATGCACCTGTTCCTCCAAAAAAGTGCATGTCAATCTGCTCCAGCATGTAGATGGTGAAGGTGTTGATCTGAGGGAAAAGGCCCACCAGGAAAGTCAGCGGAAAGCAGTACGTAAAACCTGACGGAAGCACGAGAAAAGAGACCGTTTTTAAGATTTGAACCCACCTGAGATCGTAACATGAAAACAAATAATATGTGTATATCTGACCAACAAGCAGATCTCGTAGGAAGTGCAGGATGTCATGGCAAACAATAGTAACTCCATACAGGCTGGAGACAGGCAGGTCTTTCTTCCTCAGCAGCTGCTCCAGCACCCAGATGAGGGTGCAGATAATACAAAAATAGGCCGCGCGGCTGTAGGCCACCAGCTGGTTGTGGCCCTGGATGTTGGAGACAAAACTAAATGATGCAAAATGTCTCACCAAGAGAATTAAACACATTTCCCTCAATGAAACAGTTCAATCTGTGACAGAAACAAACTCACGTGAGTCGGTGATGCTGCGTCTGGTTGGACACTCTGAGAAAACAAACCCACAGAGAAAACACCCCAGCTTGAATAACCTCAAACACGGAGTGCATTCAGCAACTTCTGACGAAATGTCGTACCTTCAGTAAGGAATAGTGACAGCTGGCAATAACCAGGCAGAACTGGAAGACCCAGAAGTCTTTGAAGCAGCCGTGATTGAGAAGCACAAACCCCAGAAACGACACCAGGAAGGCCATGAAGATTGCAACCAGGTTCTCCAGAAAGTCCTGGTTCCTTTGGAAGAAGACAGAAGTTACAGCTGTTCTCATGCGGGACTTATGAAACTAACAACCATCAACTTCATTCAAGAAAGGATGCATGAACGTTAAATTAAGTGATATAAAATTCAAAATAATATTTTTATTGTAGTTATTGACAAATCTGTCCAAAAGAAATTGTGGGATAATCACAAAATTGTGTTTATTATTTTCATTTAAAAACTAATAGGTGTTTTTTCATCAAACATGTTTAAAGTTGCAGCAGGAATACGCTTACTGCAGCTTTCTTCTACAGCTCATAACAATTAAGATTTTATTCGTTAGAATAAATAAAAACAATGTTTTTGTTTGTTTTTTATTTTCCTGCTGACTTGATTGCGCTCTTTGCAGTGGGCATTTGCTTCTGCTGGCCAACAAGTGTCACTGTTCTTGAATGAGCTCGCAAAACAAAAGAGATAAAGAGGGCGCCGGTCACGTGGTCCACTCAAAACTCCCTTAAATGCATCTTGACAGAGACTTGCTCCTGTCACAGCTGCAACAAGGAAACGTCTGGAATATTCTTTCACAATATTATTAATTTATGCAACAAATAAGTCAAGTACTTAGGAGAAAAAAGACATACTAACACAATAACGCATCCACTGTTCAAGCTTTCCCTCTGGCTCAGTCTTAATCATAATCAACAATATTTTTTATTTCATTTTATTTGAATTGCTTTAACCAGATCCAGATAAATATCGTCTTCAGTCTTGATCCCCATATATATGCAATAAAACTTTGCTGCTATTCTAAATGATAAACTGCACTGTTGCAATACACTGTAGGCTGATAAAATGCAGACCTGTAGCAGATCTGTAGCCCACATTTAAAAATTGTCAGCATGATTTACTTCTACACTTGCATGTTTTAAGGACAACTACAGTCATTTACAGTCTCATATAGTTTCTCATATCTTCAGCTCCTCTGCTGATTCCTGCCTCTTTTCTGCTTATAATGTTTAGACCTTAAGCTTATAACGAACTTTTTACTTGAATGTCCCTTTAGGGGCTCCGTAGAATCCTCCTTGACAACAAAGAACATTTAAAACATAAAAAATAAACCTATAAATGAATCTTTCTGTTTTAAACTCAAACTTTTACCATTTCAAAATCATTTATTTGCTTCAAATGTATTTTTTATATATAGTTGTCCTTGCTTTTCTGGGTCTTTTGTATCTCTTTGTTGCCAAATTGTTCCGTCTTCTGCGGCGTCATCTTTTTATACCTTCTGTGAAACACTTCTAAGAGTCTGCTTCCTGTAGCAAATATACCGGCAGTAGTACTGAGTAAATATTCATTTTTAAAAAAAACATATTCCAGTGTTTTTTTTTTTTTAAGTTTCATCCTCATCCCCAGTCTGATGAAGCAAAGATACCTGTCCAGAAGTGCAAGCAGGGTGAGTCTGTCATACAGAATGCTGATCCACTTTCCGGGAAACAGGCGGAGTTTGTAGTAAATCTTCCGACTTGGCTTCTCCTGAGTGGAAGTCTCGGATGATTCGTCCAGAGAGTCCTCTTCCTGACACACACAAACAAAAGATTTATTCCTAAATTTGGATTTGAAGCATTTAATTTGGAACAGTGTAAAGGTAAAGCCTTAGTCACAGGTAGCCATACGTGGGGTTGACCCATACGGGTGATGTTGGTCTTTAGGTTGTCTGGGTCTATGGAGGGTCGTAGGGAGGAGTCTTAACGGGAGCGCAGGTGTGTCTTAAAAATGAAACGTACCATTGTTGTGTATATGGTACGTATACAATGAAGTATTTGTAAGGATAATGGAAGTTATGCCGTCGTACGATGTCCTTGCAGAACAGTGTAGCCATTAGTAAGGTGCAAGTACTGGCTGTGCACTAATGCTGCATGCACAGAGCCTGCACCTGATATGGAAGTGCTGGTAGGATGTCCACCCAAACTATACTAGGGTTGAAAAAACAAAAATCCATACAGCATGTCTGTGTCTCTCCTACTTCACCTTTACATGCTGCTAAGACACATCACCACGCGGCGACCTAAATGCAAGTTTTTTAGCAAATTCGGCAGGTGGCTGCACGGCGGCATTTGTAGTAAGATGGCGACCTTGATATTTTGTGTGGGCCGCCTACATGCCCCTTTGAGGTTTGCCCGTTTTATGCCCAACGACAGCCAGCATCGTACGTTGTGATTTAAAGAGCAACAAGCACCTGAAAAATCTCTGGATGCGTCCTCCGAGGTCTCAGCCTGTGTGCTGGGATGATGCGTCGCTGGAAAGGGCAGTCGTTGTGTCCCCCCGCCACACCGTCCTGACACTCCGAGTTGGAGGAAGTTGACAGCAGGTCACTGGCCAACAACACGAGAGGATGAAGGCTTGCTGCACGTCAAAGGAGACAGTGTGAAGGGCAAGAAAAACTGACGGGATTTCCCAGCATACCACATGTTTCCTGTAATGAGCTCTGCTCCTAAGGGCAGGTTGAGGGCTCTCTCTGCATACAGCTTCCGGGGCCTGTCTCCTGATAAGACAAGCAGAGGCAGGAGCTGATTGAGCTTCTTTTAACTTTATAGGCAGACTTTCAAAGCTGGACGTCCTGGTGTCTCTAGAATGTCTCAAAAAAGCCTCAATCTGCTGATCTGAACTGGTTCCTGTAAACGTTGTTATCCCTTTGGCGATCCTTCACCCACTATTTTATCTACTAATTCTTATTCTGTATTAAAGCACACTGTGCTGCAAATTAGCATGACGATGTGGGACTGCTCTTTCACAGACTGTCTGTGTTTTTAAATCACTCCTTGACAAATAATGAGGCAGACAAGTCAAAAGACGGTAAAATGCTTACTGTGGACCGTATGGAAGGTGTACGCCTCTTCTTTGTTGGTGGCCTCAGGTCTGCAGATGACCTGCAGCATGGAGCTCTCAGACTGAGATGTTTGTGAAGGCAGGGAGTCGTAGTCTGGATCCTTTTCTCTGTCGGTCTGGGGACTAGAGAGGGGGAGTGAGCTCACGTAAATGAGTTTCACTGGTTTCATGCCTCACGCTGTCCCAGCAATCCAGCCATGTCTAAAGCTGCTCGATCCCTTCTCGGGTCGCAGAGTTGCTGAAACCTATCCCGGCCACTGTTGGGTAAAGGTGGAGTACACTGGATGGTTTGCTAGACTGTCACAGGACCACACATTCACATCTAGGGGCACTTTAGAGCATTATATGAAGAATGTCTTGGATTGTGGGAGGAGGCCAGAGGCCTCGTAGAAAACTCACAAAAGCTTAAGTAGAACGTGCAAACTCCACACAGAAAAGTCGATCTGGGGCCTTCTCACTGTGAGGGGAAAGCGATAACCACGACACCACCGTGCAACCCGCTGTCCTGGCCACTTCCAGCTAACAGGCTGTAGCAGGAAACCCACAACCAAGCCTCTCTCCTGCGGTTAACGTGAACATGACTAGCTCCCTCAGCCCTCTGTTAACTCCTCTGTTACCCCTTTCAAACATTAACCAGAGGAACCATCGACCTGAAGACAGATTCACCAAAAATAATTTAAAAGTGCTGTCTGCTTTTGATCTACCCCTTATGTTTTCTTTGAATGGGCTGCTGCAGGGGTCAGCAACATTTACAACAAGTTCTCATTTGAAATTTTCTCCTTAACAGTTTTTCCATCACCAACCGAACTCTAATACAAAGAAATACAAAACACCAACATATCTGAAATGTTACTTAATTCACCAACAGCTGGTCAAATCACTTTTTTAAAAAATATCATAACATTTTAAAGATTCGTAACACTATTGCACAAAGGAAAATAGGCCAAAGTTAAAATAGTATTGCAACTATGCTTGTTTGACACAAAAAGTACGGCATTTGTGGTATGTCATACCTACAGCAATAGGACTGGATACGTCAGAACAAAATACCATCAATATTTCTAAGAACTTAACAACCAAGAAGAAAATAAGCGTTTGCTTTTGGGTTATTCGTCTTTTGTTACGTAATGAGACAGTGCCTGAGTAACTTCATGCAATCTTCATTTTCCAAGTTTTTTTCCAATTGGACAGCATCATTATTCTTTTTTTTTTTATCCCCAGGAAATGGAGTGGCGATCAGAACAGAAAGAAAGTCTGGGTATAATCTGACCTTTAACAACTGAACTCATCAATCAATCAAACAAGCAAGTGATCAAGCTTGGATTTACAATAACAAAAAACAAACAATCCATCCATCCATTTTCTTCCACTTATCCAGGACCGGGTCGCGGGGGCAGCAGTCTAAGTAAAGATGCCCAGACTTCCCGCTCCCCAGCCACTTCCTCCAGCTCCTCTGGGGGGACCCCAAGTCGTTCCCAGGCCAGCCGAGAGACATAGTCTCTGCAGCGTGTCCTGGGTCTTCCCCGGGGCCTCCTCCCAGTGGGACATGGCCGGAACACCTCCCTAGGGAGGCGCCCATGGGGCATCCAAACCAAATGCCCGAGCCACCTCAACTGGCTCCTCTCGATGTGGAGGAGAAGTGGTTCTACTCCGGGCTGCTCCCAGCTTCTCACCCTATCAAAACATGACCAAAAAAACCCAGCTGTGCAGTCATAAACATGTGCAACAGCTCGCGGATCAGCTTTGTACTTTTCCCACTCACGCATGCATTTGGGCTTCATCCACACACACGCTGACACTTTTTTCTTTATCCTGTGGTGCGCATTAATTTAAAGAAGGCTGATGCAGAAAGTAATGTACATTGTGTGAAACTATAAAGTTTTATTTTAAAAAAGCAGCAGTATTTATAGAGGTGGGCAGGGTCACAGCACAGCACTGTGTGAATAGACCCTTTCCTTATGACGCCACAGGCAGAAAAAGCTCATTGTGAGAAAAGACTGATGCTCAAACCCGATTTTTTCTTTTTTTAAATCCGAAAAATACAAACAGATGACAGACAAACCCAACACTATAACCAGCCCAGATCAACAAAAACAAAGTTTAGCAATAAACACAGAAGGAGTTTATATAAATGTATTCCTCGTGTGTGTGTGTGTAAAGAATAAGTAAACCCCTGTTGTAAAAAAAAAAAAAAAAAAGCTGTCCATAACTTCTGGCTGGCTGGAAAAGAGAGGCTGGAATTGGCTGTAAAATAGAGGTTAAAAATTATAAAAGAAAGAAAAATTCTCAAATCTTAAATTTGACAGAAAATAACTGTGTCTGAAACACATTTCCTCCTCCTGTACCTGTCAGGAGACACTATCGGGATGTGTGTGGGGGCTATTGCCGGCAGTGTGCTGGTTGGCAGACTGGTGGGTGGTTTGGGCCACTCCGCTTTGCTGTCAGAGTTGGTTTCTGTTATGGTTTCATCTCTTCCAGGGGTTGCACTCTGATTCTCTGAAGGAAAAACAAAAACATCTGGATGTAAAAGCTGTGTGTTGGAGGTGAGACCAGTCTAAAAAACTCAGTCAGAATGAACAAGTTCTACAGTGTGACATTAAAACATGTATCTTATGGATCAGGAAAACTGGTAGTCGAGCAGTGAAAGGTAAGGTAAGAATATTTTTTAAGCATTGCTGCAACAAGAAGCAAGAACAGGAACAGAGACTTGCTGAGAGGATCATCTAGAAAAAGAAGGGTTCACCTTCTGCTTCTCCATCTAATTTCTCTTTATTCTCTGGCTTCTCCTCATCCTGTGTGCTAGTTCTTCCACCCCTCGTACTGAAGAACCCCAGGAGAGACACAAACTCCAAGAAGTTGGACTCGTTGGGAATCTGGCCCTCCTTTGCCTCAAGGTCTGATTTGGAGTTGGTCATGGTCGTCTGATGGGAGAAATAAAAAATGTTACTGCTTGAGTTTCATATCAGATGGTTAAATACGGAGTCACAGAACCTACTGTGTGGTGTGAGCGATCTGACAGCAGAACAGCATCTTTCCCGCTGTCCATGCTCAGACCTCGGGCGTGGATTCGTCCCCCTGGTCCACAGCGACCCACACTATTTGGAAGACGCAGAAACCCTTGGGAGTCCACGTTAGGGTCCAAAGGTTCGGTATCATCGGGGTGGGAGTGAACATCGATGCCCGATGAGCTGTTCTCATTGGTCAGCTGGGGGCTTGCGGTTCTGTCGGCAGTCACGAGTTGTTCGGGATTCTCCTGCTGTGGATCCGCACCCTCCAGGATTGCGGAGTCTTCGCTTTGGCTGAGGATCTGCTGCTGTTTGGCCATGGTCTCATCTTCAGAGCCGCTCACCTGCGTTCCTCCCTCCGGCCCCTGCTTCTCCTCGGGAGAGTCAAAAGTGATGATGGGGATTTTGATGTGACATTCACCTGCATCCATCTGAGCCTGGCAGGGCACACACACACACAAACACAGCTGAGAGCCTCAACCTTGAATATAACACATCCTCAGAGGTAACATAATAGCAAGAAATTTTGATTAAAACCCTTTAATGTATTTCATAAATGTTTATAACATTACATTTGAGCTATTTAACATAAACTAGAATGCTGAAACTGTGTTGGAAAAACGATTACACACATTACAATAACAACTGATGTGGTCATCCATCAGCAAGCCCATATCATTAACCCTCCCCCTCTGTGCTTGACCTGATCAAATGACTCAATTTACAATATAAAAACAAATTATTGTTCTTTATTTTGTCATTATAGTTTTTTAAAATCTAAATCAATAGGAAGTCAGCTGGACAAACCATATTCGTTGTCTTGAAGTCACGTCAGTTTGGTTACGCATTGGAAACATAAAGGATTTCTTTTCACATTTATATAACCGCTATGTGAAAAATGAAAAGCTTAAGTCATCACTGTAAACAAATGTTTAAAACGATGCAAACCAGTTATTTTATGACGCTGTTTTGTTCACATCTTCATAACATACATGTTATCTGTTTTAGCACATGTTACAGGGCATCAGGAGCTACAATAAGACTGACTGGATTTTAATAAAAAGCTAAGAGGGGAAAAGTTACTCCTGGAGGGTGCAAACTAAATATTCTGGCCTAACCTGTGCATTCTCCAGAAGGCTCTGCTTAACGCTCTCCTCCAACTGAGTGGCGGTGTGAGGATCACAGCTCATGGTGATAATAATCTTGACTGTGTCACTGTTGTCCACATGTGTCGACGGGCCGGGGCTGGAGGTATCCACCAAAACTACCTCGATCTCATCTGAACAATATGTTTCCTCCACAAGCTCAGCCTGAGACAAAAGACGTGAAGCAGGATTTATTGCAGTATTTCAGAAAACCAAAGCACGTTGTTGATTCATACATGACGCAAAGCAATCGCATAGGTTAATCAGTCGCTCTAAATTATCCCGAGGTGTGGATGCAAGTGTGCATGGGTGTGTGATTGTGGCCCCTGAGACAGACTGGCAACCTGTCCAGGGGTGTCCCCTGCCTTCGCCCATGGGTGGCCGGGTTAGGCTCCGGCAACCCCGTGACCCCGAAAGGGACAAAACAGGACAGAAGATGAATGAATGAATTTGTTATATAAGGTTGAATAATGAACATTAGTTAACTGCTAACTAATGCATTAAATAATACACTAAGTAATCCATAAAACTGTTAACACTTTAACTAAAAGTTAATTAATGCTTAAATAAGCATTAATTAAGCATTAACTAACATTAATAAAAGGAAATTTATTATAGTTTTTTTCCAGCAAGCTCCTGGACAATAAAAATACTCTGTAATTTAGAAAACAGCTTAAAAGAACATTTGTTCACAAACCTGCCTTTCCAAAAATTCAAAAAAAACTATTAAAAAAAAGAAAAATACAGATGTCGCCTGAGTAAAATAAACTGCATCCACTCCTACCTAATAAAAATTTCTTCTAGGAGAGAAACAAATCCTTTTGCAGCCCAAAAAAACAAGTTTATGACCATCTTAATATATTGTGGTGATACCCCTTTTTGTAAAGCAGGACAGCAGACACATTTGCAAATTTCAACAACACCTGTGGTTTGTTTGACTTATAGTCAAAGGTCTGGTGACATCATTTAGAAACACCTACAGAACAAACAAGACGAATTTAACTTGGTCATTTTGAAGAGGTCGAAAGAAAGCAACTGTTAAAATCTCGTAGTCTTAAATACCAGGCAGATGGGTTGTCACCGTTAAACCGGGATTATTATAGATGTTTTCCATAATAGCTACTAGCCCTGCTTAAAGTAATACTTTTTTCAGGAATCATTTGATCTTGACAATGTTCTATTTGTGTCTCACCTGTGCAGAAGCCTCTGGGATGTCAATTGCCTCATCTTGACTACAATCTTTAACCTCAATGGAGTTGTTGTTAGCATCTGAAGGCTCCTTTTGCTCCTCACAGCCTTCCTCACTCTCATCCTCGCTTCCATTGGAAGGTGGTAGACCTTCATCCGCCGTGTCTTTGCCCCCTAAGTCTTTCCCCTCTGTTCTGTCCTGCTCTGATTGCTCCTTCTCCGTCAGTAAGCTTAAGTTATCCAGTCCTTCTTTCCCATCTCCAGTTTCAGGCTTTTTCACACCAGTATCCCCAGCAGAACCAGGACGCATCTCCTCCATATCGGCTTGGGATGAGGGCCTCTGCTGAGCCTGCAGCAGTGGGGCATCCTGGTCTGGATAAGGGCAGGAGAAATCGTTTGGAGAGGCTTCTGGGCTTTGATCAACCTCTTCTTCAACCAGCTTCTCCTCTGCAGCCTCAACATTTCCTACAAGAATATGGCAAAAGAAAATAAATATTCAAATAGTAGGAAATTAATCTTTCTGGATCTTTGCCTGGGTCTCATCCAGTGACAACTGAGACAGCCTCCAGCCCCTGGGGCCCTG
This sequence comes from Adrianichthys oophorus, assembly GCA_036245035.1. Lineage (NCBI taxonomy): Eukaryota > Metazoa > Chordata > Actinopteri > Beloniformes > Adrianichthyidae > Adrianichthys > Adrianichthys oophorus. The sequence goes on along the minus strand of BSAI01000096.1, from coordinate 4,862,592 downwards.
AGCAGGGCAATAGCTGTAAATCTAATCCTCGTTGTGCTCTTGTTTTTCGCTGTAGTGACATGTCAGACTTTACCCAACGAAGACAGTAATTACTTAAGATGAATTTTCCCCCCTATTAAAATGACGTGCTGCGAGTATTGTGAATTCTGTTGTTATTCCAAATAAAAAAAATAAAAAAAACATGAGTATTTTGTGCAAATCATTTGATGCAATGCACCACAGTCTTCTCATCCTCCTTTGTTGTTTTAAATCAGCTGACTTCCCTCTTACCGATCACCATTAGGTCATGAACTTACAGGAAACAGTCTGCTGGCCTTTTTGGCCGGCGACTTGGCAGACGATCAGTTTTGTGCCCGTTTGAGCGCATTTAAAATGGTTTTGTGTTTTGGGATCTCAAATGAACAACTATTTGCATTGAGAAAGAGGAAGATAGTTTGATTTCACTCTATAATACCGGATGTGTGTGCATAGCACATTTAAAATCACCTTTTTTCATTTATTTATAATATACTCAAACCATCTTTAAAGTCCAACAACTATACATTGCATTCTGCGGTCAGCTTCGAATTTTACTGCTGATCTGCATTCAGACCTGCTAAAAGCCAAATTCAGATTCAAAAATCAATTATTTTATCATTTCAGCTAAATGGAATAAATGTGCTCTAATTTCAAAATGGGGCTGGACAATAAAAGTTACAATTCATTCACATTTATTTCCACAATTATTTCCATTAAAACTATCTTTGAAGACTATTGTAATCATGCAAACTTTAAAACAATTCTTATATATAATATATAAAATACTAAACATGAAATAAAAATACTCTCTAATAGATTTTTGGAGAAAAAAAATACTTGTTTTTCCAGAACTCAGTAAAAGATCAGAAGCTTTAAAGCAGATATGCGTGCATCACTGTGCAATAACAAAACTTAGACACTTTATTTTTCACATTTTGCATAAAATGGATCATCTGACCAAAATATGTAATAAAAAATGTTTCATGACAAATTAAGCTTTCCCTTCCAACCTGAAGATGGGTTGGCATCCCCTTCTACAGCCTTTCCGTCCTCCAACTTTGAACATTCCTGAACGGTTGACAAAAAAGAAAAAATCCAATTTAAATGTGGATGCAATCCAGACTGTTGTGTTTTTCCTTTTTTTTTCCTACTCTGCATCTGTGAGTCTTCACTCACCAGTCCAATCAGCCCAGGGTCTGTTTCGGTCTGTTTCACTGTCACCTGGATCACTGGACTGGGACCCTTTGGAGCCAATGTTGTCATGGCAACGCTGTCAGGGACTGTGCTGCTCTTTCTAGTGGACAAAAACAAAAAGAGATTTGGGAGAAATGAAACAGTAAAAGACGATGGAAATGCTCTGGAAAATGATGCATTACTTTCAAAGGAAATGATGTGGCCTGCATTCGAAGCTGTTCAGATTTTATTTTTAGCTTTTTTTTTTGAAAACTTTAGAGGCTTCCCATTGTATGCTGTGACCCTTAGTAGATTCAAACACACTTGCTGATTTTTGGCCCAAGGCAGTGCCCACTGAACCACAGCTCAGGGGGGAAATTCAAGCAGCCAAACACAGTCCAAATAATTAAAACAGCACACCCTTTTACTCTGGCTGTTTGACACATAAGAGCATTTTCTAAATGTGTTTTCAAGTCCCACTCCAAATCATTTTTTGATCTTTTTCCAAAGTGTTCCCAGTGGTCTTTTGATTATGATTTTTTCAATTTTTTGCCAAAATTTTAAAATCTGTGTCATTTTCTAGAACATAATTTTTGCAGAGTGGTAAGAGTTCAGTTGAAATTCGCCTTGAGCTGTGGGTGGGACAGTTGGCGTGGAGTAAGCCTTCACTCATTTCCCATCATCCCTTTGTTTTACACTCCTGCTGGCTTACAGTCCCTCAAAACCTCAAGCTAACTGGTGCAACAAAATGGCAAACAAAATTGGAGCTACCCAGCCGTACAGTTCTGAGCCAGATGGCAACTCGGATAAGGAAAACAAAAATAAGAGACTTTCAGAAGCAGCAGCAGACTAGAACTGGAAATATTTGGAGAAAACGATGTATTTATGTGGTTCCTTCACATGTGCCCTCAGGCTTTGGAACTGTGGAGTTAACAGTCAGCAGGTTTGCTTTACTCTGTGAATGGGAATCAGCTGAAATAAAAAGGATTAGATCTGGAGATGAGGTATGATAGTTAAAATAATTATTATTCATATCTTATGTATTATTAGAAATCTAAAAAAAAACTAATTGCAATTAGGATTTGTGATTAGATAATTCGTATCAATTATGATGATTGTTACATCAAATTATCCTTTGTGTGCTTTACTTTATTGTGTTTTTCCAAATAGAATCATCCCACATTGTTTCTAGTCTTGTTTTGTCCCAGTTGGGTGAAATATGGAGCAAGAAGAAATGAAGGATTTTCTTTTATCTGTGTAGAAAGACTGCATCACAGCAGAGAGGTCAACCAAACACAAACTAAAAGTAGAAGCACAGAGATGTTTGAGATACTTACAAAAAAAATCCTCAAAACTCTCTGGTTTATGGACAGATGTGGCCTTATTTAGTTTTAACCCACTTTTCTGACACTATTCTAGAAGGAGCCAAAAGGCTTATTACATAATAATTTAATTTTAGTGTTATAAATGTATCTCAAATGTTTTAGGAACAAAGAGTTGAGTTTGTTGGATATATATATACATATATATATGTTTTGGTTTTTTTTTTACCTGATGCTGGCCGGCACACAGGAGTCTGAGGCATTGCTTTTGTTTTCCTGAGCCTTGCTGAAATCAGAGAGGCTGCTCCGGACCACCGCCTCACCCTCATCGAACATCACATGCAGCCTGTGGTTGGCCAGCTTGATGAGGACGAAGAAGACAGTGATGGAGCTGCAGTAGATGCTCAAAGCCATGGTGGTGGGAGGAAGAGCCTGTGGAGGACAGGGGCTTTGTTAGAACCACGGCTCAAGGGGGAACAGCCAAAGCTCTCAAGCGTGAGTCACACTTTGTGGAGAAAAATCAGAGCAGAATCTGCTTTATAAAGAGTCATACCAAATGATAGAACAAAAGAAAGTTACGACGCCCGGAAGATGTCACATTATCACTCAGAATGATGCATTCTGCAGTAATCTGAAGGCCATGTGGAAATGTTAGACAACAGTTGCTGGCTCCACTGCTGTCACATCCATGTGTTCCCTCCCTGCATCCGGGAGGGGTAAAAAACCCACTGCGACAGAGCCCCCGCTTCCAGCCCATCTCTGAGAGCAGAAGCAAAAAATGATCTCCAGGATGTCTGCATCCTGCAGAAAGTGTGGCAAATGCAACCTATTGCGCGCCTCACACCACCTCCGCGGCCTTGAACGTCATGTCGTCCCCCCACCCCCCACCCCCGGAAACTCACCAGATGGAGAGACAGGGGCAGCATCAGAAGAAATATCCAGAGATAGAGGTGGCAGGAGTTGTTGAATTTGTTCTGATCCGGGTCGTGGTACCAGCCCCCGGTCAGGGATGCCCAGACCCCCTGACGCAGGGTCTGCACGACCTGGGAGCCCATCTCTTCTCCACTCTCCTCCTCCTCCTCCACCTCCTCCTCCTCCCCGCTCAGGTTGGATGGACGGATGGTGATGATGATGCTGCTAGGCTACAATGGGATGATCTCCTCTAACGCACGCTGCTGTCGCTACGCCTCCATGTTGGAGCGATGTGGCTCGCCTCCCTCATGCCTCGTCGTTGTCACCCCCAGATGCCCGCGCGCGTGCCGTTTCCCACGCCGCTGTGGATCCGTGCGTCGTCTCGATTCTCATCCTGACCTGTTCATCCCTCTGCGTTCTCCCTCTCCTCCTCCTTGTCCTCCTGCACAGATGCGCAGCTCTCACTCCTCCCTTTTCCACTCCTCCCATTCCCCGCCTGCATGTCCATCCTTTCCTGAAATGTGAGGAGGTTTGCAGAGCAAATAACACATTGTGCATGATGTAAACTCCATTGTACATCTGTAAACAGTTAAGATGTCTATGAACATAATTAGAATTCATTCAGATGATATTTAACTCGTCATTTAAAGTGGTTTTCATCTACGCGCATGTCCATAAGCATTTCCATATTTTCAATGGGAGCCGCTCTCTGCACACATTCCTCCACTGGCTCCTCCTTCCAAGTAAACTGCTCACGTGACACGCGGCCAGCCAATCAGAGGGTTCCGCTGCCAGCCTGGAAAGCAGCGCTTCTGCTTGGACCTTCGCTCGAGCCGCTACCGCGTCCCACACTCCGCGGCGAGGGGGAGGAGTAGGAGGTACAGGCTTGTTATGATGAAACTTTACTCCATTTAGTTGTAGTTTTTTTTAAAAAATCACTTTATGTTTACGACAAGTTCACAGGATGGTGAATCTTTTTACTGAATGTTCAGCTCACGACTGCGGGCTTCACAGTCGGAGGAGAACTGAACTTTTGGACGGACTGGCGGAGCACCGGAGCGGCTTCTCACGCACCAGGCAACGGGCTGACCTATGCTAAGCTAACCCGCTAATCAGAACTCTGGAATGCTGTCGGAATTCCCGTTAAAAGCCCACAAATGACCTTGGGAAGTGAACATTTTATCATTCTGTTACTACACAGACTTTTCCGTAAAGTGGGACCGCCGTCCCGCGGAGGCTGGGTGTGTTGGGCGCAGGTGCACCTCCTCCTGCTGCACCTGTGGAGGCTCGGAAACCTCGGTTAAAAGTTAAGTTTAGCGTAATTGTTTTTAGGAAAAACCAGCTCCTGTGTTTTTCCTGTTCTTTTTAGTCTTTTTAAAATAGCAGTACATAATTAAATGTATTGTTTAGCGGCTTTTTGCTCGTAAAGTCGCGTGAGTTGCTAAAAAGCATTTTGGCTAAACTTAGCCAGCATCCTCGCTAGCTGCACGCTGACCCCCACACTGGCGACCTGGATTCGGGCTTCAACACCCTCTCTCCCGGGGGAGTTTGGACAGTTTAGGTGTGCAGGGAAATAAAATAAAATAAATAAAATACACTTTAATAAAAGTTTACTTTTTATCCTAGTTTAGTCCTCGAAGCTCTGCACCCTATGGTGCCGCTACGGCCACCGAGAAATGGATGTCTCGCAGGCCGCTTTCCCAAACGGTGAGGGGCGGCCGGGCGGCGGAGGGACCGGGGAGAATGTCTGGACGGAGTGGGCTCACTCCGCCCCGCTATGCCCGACTCGATCTCTGTGGACAGCCGCGTACGACTACGAGGCGAGCGGTGAGGATGAGCTCAGCCTCCGGAGGGGGGACGTGGTGGAGGTCCTGTCTAAGGACGCCGCGATCTCCGGGGACGAGGGGTGGTGGACGGGGAAGATCAACCACCGGGTCGGGATATTCCCCTCCAACTATGTCACTTACCAACCCGCCATCTACCGGCTCCCCGCGGGAGGCGGGTCGGTCGGGGGGCAGGAGCAAGCACCCAGCCCGCCCGTCCAGATCCCCTTCGGCGAGCTGACCCTGGAGGAGATCATAGGCGTGGGTGGATTTGGCAAAGTCTACCGGGGGACGTGGAAGGGTCAGGAGGTCGCGGTGAAAGCGGCCCGGCAGGACCCAGACGAGGACATAACGGCCACCGCCGGCGGCGTGAAACAAGAGGCGAAGCTCTTCTCCATGCTGCAGCACTCCAACATTATCAAACTGGAGGGGGTGTGCTTGGAGGAGCCGAACCTGTGCCTAGTCATGGAGTACGCCCGCGGGGGGACCCTGAACCGGGCGCTGACCGGAAGGCGTATCCCTCCGCACATCCTGGTCAACTGGGCCGTGCAGATCGCGAGGGGGATGCACTATCTGCACGAGGAGGCCGTGGTACCCATCATCCACCGGGACCTGAAGTCCAGCAACAGTAAGGAGCGAGAGTGCGCATGCGCGTGTGTGATCGCTGAAGAAAGTTTTTAGCTTTAGGCAAGGCTGGATATATAGGCATGAGTGTGTGTGTATATAGTTAATCTAAAATTAAATATAGAAAAAAAGAATACAAAACAAACAAAGTGACAATCCGCACATAATTTTCTACGGCCAGAGCTGAACTTTTTCTTGAAGGAAAGGTTAGCCTGTTTGTCCTGACCGAGTCCTAAACCTTGCTGTTGGTCTGTATTCAGACTCCCTTCAACCTGACATTTCTGTTCTGAACCAAAACTTGTAAACAAAACCACATGATCTCTTCAGTTATTGGCCAGGAATTACGAGGGCGGGGCAAAGCAACAAAAGAATAATGGAAGTTCTAAGCTTTGCCATCCTTGTCAGGAAATTTCACTTATTCAAATTTTATTTCTCGCTAAACGATTTTGGACATCTGTATCAATACACTTTTTACTTACTACTTGAAGGCATGCTGCAAGGCGGTTACTGAGGAGATGACGGCTATGTAGGTACACTAATAAGTGTTTGACATATAGACTGTTGAGAAAACTGTGAGAAGCAATGCGTATCACTTTAAAAGTTGTTTCAATGAGCCTGCATTCATGCGACCACATTTTAACGAGTTGCTGTGTCTCATCGTTGCTCTGTTCTGTTTACATCCCATAATGCCCGTCCGGTTGTTCCACTCTGAGCACAAATTATGTTCAAACTGAGGAAATTCAGAGCGAACCGGAGCTCAGTCTGATTGAAAACGAACAAAAACAAACTCCGATTCACTTTAAGTGAACCGAATGAGTCCAGTTTAAATACATCCATTAAAAATGTTAAAATGCAGCCTCAAAAGGGCACAAACTAGTGTCCTGCTTGTGCTTGTCCCAAGCTCGGTAAATGCAGAGGGTAGAGTCTGGAAGAGCATTAGAGATAAAAGTTATTGGACACGTCAAAGTAGAAGATAGGTAAATGGAAAGATGAACTGATATGATGAGAGCATGGTTTTCTTGTCACTTTAGGGGCTCAGAGGGATATGACACCCCAAACTACCTGCACCCCATTGTGGGGCTGGCTAAATCCAGGCCTAGTTTTGAGACTCCATGCAAATTTCCTCTGTGCTGGTCTCTTTGGTTTCTTGACTCCAGATGATTTTGGAATGCGACTAAATAGGATTTCATTCAAGCCTTTCATTTGAAATATTTTTCTACAATTAGTCATTAAACTGAGACTTGTATAACATAGCTTAGTAAAAAGCAGCAGGAAACTCACTCATGGTGCATGAAGTGGTGGGGGATGCCATCAAGAGGATCTGAAGTAAAGTGAAGAGTTTGCTCAGCTGGGCTGGCCCCCTTCCCTTTTCCCTAAAACTCACTCTCACCTTCCCTCCACCCTCTCGGAAATGTTCTTTAAATAAAGTCAGTGATTTAGCAAACACAGAACCATGTGCTCAAACAGCCATAGTCAACAGCTGAGGTCATCGCAGGAAGGACAGGATTCTGCAAAATCCCCCAAAAATCGGATGGTGTAAATTCAGTTTCTTTAGGATGCAGCTCTTGGAGAATAAGTTTTAAGATTTTTTTTAACCAAACTCATGCTTAAGAGGCCTGGTGTGCAATTCAAGACACCTCAATATAAATTAGAAGGCAGCTCACTTGAAGTCAGGTGTGTTTTAGGTGTGTTAATATGACTCAGTACAGTTTTTCACTTTGTGACGCAAGCATCTTATCAGTTTGTAGACATGTAGGGAGCAGCTTTGCTCAGCTGATGTTTGTTTTTCTCTAGACAGTTGGTACGTGAACTTTACACATTCCACGCTATCCAAAAACAAACTGCATTCATTTTTTAAGGCAGGCTAAACAAAATCAACCTTTTTTTAAAAATTATTTTAATGACCCTTTTTGTCTCTGAAATTACTGCAGAAGAATCAGCTTTTATTTAAGGGAAAGATTAGTGCTTAATTCAGGAGCAGATGGAGAGAAAGCTTGAACGTCTGTTGGACAGTTTCAGCTAATCCAATGTTTGATGAATCTACACTAACAGACCTCCATGAACGGTCGCATGGCTGCGAATGCAGGGCAGTGTGTTTGTTCTGCCACTCCACTGTGAAACTTTAAAACAAAGAAAACAGAATGAAACCTGAAGTTTCAAATTGGTCTTTCAAAATAAAATAAAAATCCAATTTGTTCAACTTTGCAGGTATTTCAGTGTTCTACTGAAACTGTTCTGTGGCAGCAGTGGTATCCGTTACACATAGGTGATTGTATCAGGGTCAGAAGTCTGAACATGTGTTGTCAATATACAGTGTTATCTAAATAAGGAGAGTAAAAGAAGTGTTCACCTAAAGACTCAGGCAGAAAGTTCACAAAAGACTTTCAAGCACACGGTTAGTTTAAGCAAAAAAAATGCATCTTTTGCTGTTTTCTTTGTGTTTTCTGAATGCCAGGCCGTCTAAAATGCTAAGAACAAGTAAGAATGGAAGCGACAGGAGTAAATTGTTTTTGTTTGAATGAAAAAAATGTTTAAATGTATTTTTTCTTTCTGTTTTTGTTGTTTTTATCAGTTAACCATCCATCCCACTGACAGGTCCTGAAGGAGAACAAACCCTAACCAACTTAACATCTCATTTCTCAACCCAGAGTACACATACTGCACACAGACAGACAGACCCACGGCTATTTGATCAATGATTAGCCTGTAAAGTAATATGTTGGAAGTCAGCAAGATTTGTCCAGTCTCTTTTGTGCTTTTTCAACCTAATCTGTAAAATCCCAGCCTGCAGGGAGGAATGTTGCTAATGAGGGATAAAAGCTTAACATACGTTTGCACAATGGACTGGTCAAGCAGCGGTTGCTAGGCTACTGCGGCCAAAAGAATGGCTAGGACTCGGAGGGTCTCAAAGCCCTGGTTTTGTTTTGTTCCGTTCATATTTAATCTCCCAGAAAGCAGCGCTACTCTTTTATTAGCACAAACCAAGTGGGTTTCCCTTCCTATTTTTCCTTTTCTTTTTCCCCCCTTCTGCTTGCGCTCGCTGTAGATTCATTTGAAGTCAAAAACTTTTGGAATATTAACTTGTTGAAGGGAACATTTCATCAAAATTGTTGAACAATTTGCAGAATTTGTAAGCATCTATGTTCTTTAGATGCACAAATCATCTTTATTTAAGATTGTCTGTATATATCTGGATTATTTACGTGTCTAGAACCTTGTTTTTATTTTTATTTTCAGCACTTCTGTCCTTCTCATCCCGTTGGTTTCTGTCAATGTTAAATTTGATTGGAAGACTTTAAAGAGCTGCACAAGTTTCACTGAAACCCGGCTCCTGGCCAGCACACGTAGCCTGAAGAAAAAGGTTTGGAGCTCTACCTTTCTTGATGTGAAGCTGTGGTATGCCAGGAATGCCTGCTCGAACGCCACTGAAACTGTCCTGTTCAGGGCGCGTGCAACAGCGCTCTCCCATCATACTGGAGCTTCATCCCACTGTCCCATACCACCCCCTTCCTTCCTCACGTTTCTCCCCGGCTCCACCCCCTCTTTCCATGCAAACATGCAGGCATAGTAAACATTGGAACAGACAAGTAATCACAGAAAGTTTTGAGTCTGCAGATAAAAACCTGTTATTTTCAATTCTTAAGGAGCTATTTTAATTGCAAAATGATTTGTTTTTAAAAGTTTAGGGGGAACGGTTTGCCAAGAAACTTCATAAACCGTACATCAGAAAAATTAAACAGGATTCCTTTTTTTAGTTTTCTCCTATTATCCAGTTTTGCAGCGCAACTTCTCCTGGCTTCCCACAATTACCCCTGGTGACACACAGACAGTTAGTGGCTGTCTTTTCTCTAAGGAGAGAATGGGCAGAGGGGAGAGTGGAGGAGTTGAGATGCTTTCACTCTGTTTTTTATGACCTCTCCCTGACTGCACCTATTGTTGCGGGCCCGGGTGAAAAGGAAAAAGGCCCAAAGCTGAGTAGAGCTGCCTTCCAAATCGACCAATCCTCTGCATTCCTTCCTGTTGCCGGCTATCGCGGTGATGGATGCTGTTACAGGGAAAGACATTACCTAAACACCTCCAACATTTGATATGTTTCACTTAGCAGAGATATGGGTTATAGACTTTAACAAGCAAGGAAGAGGACAGACAAAGAGGAAATGGCCTAGAGAGATGTGATCATGATAGATGGATTTAGCTCACTATTAGCCCTGATCTTTTTCCCATCAACCAGAATGCCCAGGGGTGCTCTTATTTCCACCGGTATATATCATTCACTGGTCTTTTAATACAGATTATTCTGTTTTTAGCCAAAATAAAATAAAAAAAAAAAGTTCATCAGAAATGTGTCTGAGTTGTGGAGTAAGCCTGCCTCGTTTCCCATCATCCATTTCTTTAAAGCTAACCATCCGCACAGTTTTGAACCAGATTCCGACTCAGTCGAGAAAAATGAAGATGTACATGGATTTAGTTGTCTGCAAGTGGATGCTTAAGAATAGAGTGGGGAAGGTCGTAGGTTCTACATCAGACCTACCTACTTTTTCAAATGATATTTTCTGTCTGATTCACTGAAATTTGAATAAAGGCAAAAGTAAAAGGCATAAATGTCCTCCATCATGAGAAAAAGAACATGTTAAAAACACCAAAAACATGATTTTCATTGGAATGGGTCTTTCTTTAAATAAGGCACAATACAGTTCACATTAATGAAGGACTTAACTTAATTGAATATAAAACCTCAATAGTAGTCAGAGAAAATCATTGCTGGACAATTTGTAAACCAAAAGAAAAAAAAAAACCACTTGTTTCCTTCAAAATCTAAACAAAAGTGCATTTCTCTTTATGAATTAATGTTTTTGATTTTTATCAGACAACTGTTAACAAAAAAAAAAACTATGGAGCATTCAGATGACTATGAATGTAATGGAGTTCTCTGTATTGTTTCTAAAAATTCAGATGTAATCTTTGTTTAAAAAAGGAAAAATTAGAAAAATTAGAACCTAATGCTTTCTCCTCAGCTCCTTTCCCCTTGTTGAAAAATATTAAGGTTATAAGATACCTGTTGTTATTTAAATGAGTGGAGAAAATTATGAAATGAAAAGTCAAGAATTTCTTTAATTGCTAAGATGAAGATGTTTGTAATCTGCTTTGATTAAAATACACATCATGTTTAGCCATGACTGAAGTTTTATCAATAAGAAGTATGTAAGCTTGAATTCAGTAAAATCTACATGTAAAATGTTCTGACTTGTAGCTGAATATTATATAACGCAAAATGTGGGTGAAGAAGAAGCACATTTACCATTGAAGCCCATAGTGTAGCACAGTAGAGTATTACTTAATTCAAGGTTAGGGCTAAGTATGCAAAAAATGTGTGCATGGGGGGGGGGCAGTGGGCTGCAGACAATACCAGGCATACATAAACCATAAGGGAAACCTGTGGCGTTTGGCATATTTACAGAACATTTAGCAGGACTCGTAGAATAAGGGGAATTTCCTTCTATTCTTACTTTGAGGTTTCCCTGGTTAGAAAAGACCTACAGCTGTTTTATGTAATTGAAGACCATGCTGAAGATATAGTTGTAGTAATAAAAAACAAAATTCCTACCTTGAGGGGGAGGAACTATAGAAAGAAGCGTGGGACCTGCTCTGAAAACAACAGGTATTCTTCAGATCTTTTGCAGGTTTCCCATGAACGATGTGCATCAAAACCCAGTTCTGAGGAGAGCAATGAAATGGGAGGGTCGGTCAATTGCTCTGATCTGCTGTCCTTGGAACTTTTTTCTTTCACAATTGGAAGCTCCAGATTTCTTTTTTGCAGTTCTTAGATGTGACATGCGTGAAGGACAATGGAGACGAATCCCACGAGAATAGAGAGTCATGACACAAAAAAATGAACATATTTTAGCATTGCATAAACATTAATTAGGAGCTTATAAATCCACATGCTAGTTCTGACAAACATTTATGAGCTGTCTGAATGAATGCCTGATGGGAATAACTTTGTTAGTCCTTATGTTAAGTTGAAAATAGAAACATGTATTTTAGCTTCTGTGTGGAAACTACATGACTGTTATTCAGATCATAATCCACATTTTAGTTCATAAAAGTCAACGTAGTCATAGAGCTTTTGGATCTGCAGGAATAATCCTCCAGCTTGACCCTCCCCAAAAAAGCAAGAGGATTTAAATGTGTCTTTAGGAATTGGAAAGTTCAAATAATGTCAGAAGTGACATTAATACATATTAATAATATTCGCTTTTTTCACAAAAGGCGGACTGTTTGATATGTAATGCAGTGCGTTGTCACAATAACAGGAGAATGTGTTGCTGGGCCGGCAGACCTCGACTGCAGCAGTAAAGGAAAGTGATATGTGTGCTGATTGCACAATAGATTCAATAAAGCATCAGTCCAGAGAGAAAGTTCACCTCTTACCGCTTGTTAACGTTTGTTTTAAAGAAGCCTGCGCAGTGATATAGAACATTTGGGGTATGTGACCAAAAATTTTTTTTCTGTGCGCGTGAACACCCAGCAGCCAATCAGATTTGAGCTTATCTTACTGTTGATGTGTTTTGTGCACACAACTTACATTTCTGGGATATCTGAGTTAACACTTTACAAGTTAAAAAATTTCAGACAATAAAAATGAAGGATTAATTTGATTAATCTGATTTTTTTAAAATTTTATATCAATTGACAACAGGAGTTGATCAGAAATTCGCCTCTGAGTTGTGGGCGGGACCGTTGGCATGGAAGTTAGCTCTACTGATATCCCATCATCCCTTGGTTTACACTCTCTCCTGCTAGCTTCCAGCTCCTCGCAACAAAACGGCGAGCAATTTTGATCCAGATGACGGCTCAGACGAGGAAAATGAAGACCTTAACTGATCTGTTTTTTCTGCAAGTGGATCCTTCAGAATTATAATGGAGAAGGGAAACGTTGGCCCTTTAAAACTGAGAGCTTTTTCAAACATCTGTTCTTGATCCATCAGATTTGAATGAAGAAATACTCACTCATAAAGACAGTTTTATTCGTAATTTTCTTTATATATGTCCTCCATGAGAAAAACACGAACATGATAAAAACACCAAAAACGAGATTTTAATCAAAGTGAGTATTTAATGCTCTTGTGTGCTCCTCTTTTGGTGCCAGAGAACTAACTGGTTGATCTGATTAGTGTTTACATAGCACACGGCTCAATTTGTGGAATTCTGAAAGCATCAGGCAGAGGTGTGGACTCGAGTCGTGAATTTGACCACTTTAGACTTGACTGATTGATTTGGTTATTTCAAGCATAAATTGGACAGTACAAGACAAAAAATAATCACGCAGAATTATCAAACTCATTACTGAGACAGTGAAATGCATGAAAGAAAAGAAGAAAATCAACAAAAACAATGCACTTCAGTCACATATGTAACATTCATTAAATATAGTGATTAATAACTAAAGTCTAGTAGAGCTTGATTAATTGCTTGAAAAGAAGTGGGAAGAAGTGAACTTATATAATCCCATCTGTGCTTAGTTACTTCATTTTATAGTTTTACATAGTTTTCATAATCCAGTGCTGATCAGATCTAGTCCAGATTTTTTCAAGTAACAAAATTGAGGACTTATTGATTATTCTGAAAAAGTATTATTTTATTATTTCAGTAAACAGTAACATACATCACACTTAATGTAAAAGGAAATGGGATACTCATTGATGATCATTAGAATACAATTTCCAGAAATCAACCCTACACATTGCAAATCACGTTTTCAAGTAACAAAAAAGTGTTTATTGATTATCATCTGAGAGAACTCTAACTTTTTTTCAGTAAACATTATTGATTCACACTTTAGGTAACCAATATATAATAAACATTGATTATCATTAGACCAAATAATTACATTAATCTAGTAATCATTGCTACATATTTCAGATCAAGTAAAGAAAATCAATAGTTAATCAAAAGATTGTAATTAAAGCATCTCCGTGATCATTATTGCACATTACACAATTTAATACTCATTGATTGTGATTAAAAGAACATTGATTACTTCACAACATTCAAGTTCACACATCCACATATTTGGAATTATTCAAACACCAGTTGATCTTTAACTCATTTTATCTTTGTATTGTAAAATTAGTTTCCCTACACATTTTCTTGGAATTTTTTTGATGTTTGAACATTGAGCTCATTACTTCATCCATTCCAAAGTTTAGAGCCACACAGACACACAGTAACTTTGCTTTGTGGTTCTTATTAATTGGATCTTGAAGTTCCAACATCCCCTCAGTTTGCAGCCTCCTTCAGTATCTAAGAACTGTTTTTGGATATTCAATGGTAATTTTTTACCACCAGCTCTGTATAGAATTTCGACGGAGCAAAAATCAACAAGGTCATATAGTTTTAAAAGACTGGATTGATAAAATAAATTCTATGATCAATATGTGCAATTCTGATGGCTTGTTTTTGAAGTAAATAGATCGGATGTAGTGAACTTTTATAATTATTACCCTAAACTTCTATACAGTAGGTGAAATATGGCAATATTAAGGAGGAGTATAATAAATATCTAATTCTAATATATATTTAGATTTATTTATCATTGAAAAACTTTTTTAGACTTTAGTTTGTATGTGTCTGATGTGTAGCTTCTAACTTTATCATCAATGACAATCCCTAAGAATTTGATTTCTGTTTTCTGTGAGGCTTTCAATAAGACATTATTTACTTTAATTGTTATTTGTAATGTATGTAACATAATGTAATGAAAAACTGTGTAATTCATAGTTTTTCAGTTCAAAATCTGTGTCCTTGTTGCAGCTGAACCTAGTTTCAGATATGGTTATGATATTAGAGGATCGTCCCAGATTCTGTCTCCAAAGTTGGTCTACATACTTCTGCTGTTAAAGTGAATGATTGACAGTCATTGTTTCCTTCAGATGTCTTCCTTGCTTCAATAAAGCTGTTTTGTGTTTCTGAATAACAAACCTTAAGATCATCGCAGGTCTGTCAGACTCTCTTCTCCTGGGGAGCAGGCGGCAGATCTCGCTGTTGCTTGTGTCCAAAGAAATTCCTTTGGAATTTAAGGTATCTTACACCAGTTTCTCCACGGAGCTGATCTTCTGCTTGTCGGAGTCTTCACCGTTCCCTGCAGTCACTGCGTGCGCATATGACTAGGGTTTGATCTTCAATCCGGTGATTATCACATCATTAATCCTGGAATTCTGCTGCTAGTCATCCATTCGTTTTTTGAAGTTATCCATTCAGTTAACCGTCTGTTCATGCTGAGCTTGGAGCTGCCTCCCCTCCTCCAGTTCGTTCAGAATCTGCTCGTGCTGGATCTTCATGGATGTTATTTCTTCCAGCAGGAAATCAAGCAACTCCTTGATATCCTCCAAGTCGTCCGTCACTGGGGGTTTTTGGGGGGGCATGATCAAGAAAATATTTACTAAAAAATACTATCTTTCTTTTTCTGTATTTTGTCGTTAATATGTGATTAAAATAATTCCACCCAATGAAACTGATCTATATCAGCCATTATTAGATTTGTTTGTATGTAAAATGACTGAGGTTATTGCATCACAAATGCAGCTTGGCATCACTAGAAATTCCAGGTTTTTTGTGTGTTTTTAACACAGAAAATGTTCTAAAAATAAAATTCTAATATTTGAAAGTCCTTAAGTTTGATTAAAATATCTATTTGAATTAATTTTAGCTTTAAACATTGTAAACGTATGACAGATATTCCATATCAACAAATGAATTAAAACACATTTTCTGTATGTTTAAGGGGAAAAAAGTATCTTAATTCAAAATGTAAGTGGGACGGTGCTGTTGTGTTGATTGGTTTTTACCAGTTTGTTCCATCACTGGTTAAAGGTGGATGCTGTTGGTTTGTTTTTTAGGATTTTGGCCGGTCTTTCAGCTGTTGCTCATCGGTTCAGGTTCAGGCTCTGATTTGCAGGCTTTGCTGCAACGTTGGTAACTAAACTTAAAAGCTGTCAGTGGTATTAATGCATGTTTGTGTGCTTGTTAAAATGTTTATGTTGTGTTGTGAAGGCACTGTAAGCTCCTGACTTACCTGAGTCAAACATTACAAAGCAAAAGCTCAAATCCAGTCTGAGGAAACCTCCTCAGCTTTTCCAAGATTGCGAAACACAAAAGCCGAGAGCTTTAAATAATCTCACATAAGTTCACAAACACCGTCTAAATGTATTAAGAAAAGAAAAGAAAAAATCAGATTAAAACTGTGTTTCAAATCATGCTTTGTTGCTCCGGTAATCTTAGGTTGGGGTCAGTGAGTTATATATAGGCTAGAGATGGCACGCTAGCTTGTTGCATACACAAAGTTGGACGGAAAAACAGTGATGTGACTTTTCACTAGTAAATTATTACTGTCGGCCAATAAAGGAGAACCTCTAAAACACATTTTAGTAAGATCTGAGCGAGCTTACTCAGAATATTGAGGGTTTAGGATAATCTTGTTGCCTTTTTAAAGTCAATGGTAGCTTTAGACTTCAAATTATGTCTATGTTTTCTGGCAGGGCCACCTATGCTTTTCGTTTTTCGGAGGATGACCATGTTATTTGTATGTGTTCGACCTGTATAGATCATAGCCTGTACAACGACCTCAAGGGGAACATTTTCTGACATCAGGGTGTCCAGAAACATTAAAAGTTTTTTTTTTTTTACATGAAATCTTTTAATTTCTTATTTAAGACTTTACCATTCTGAGGAGTTTAGAATTTGTTTTTAATGGCTTCTTTAAAGGTTCTTGGTGACTCCATTGTTTTTTTTGTTTTTTTATACTGACCACGTAGATCCGTCCTTTCACTCAAAACAAAATGATCAACCTTCTGTTTTTGATCTCACTTTAAGGTGTCACTGTGTTCTCTCTCTCTTTCCTTTTCCCCAGTTTTGTTACTTGAAAAAATTGAGAACGACGACATCGGGAGGAAGACCTTAAAGATAACAGACTTCGGCTTGGCGAGGGAGTGGCACAAAACCACAAAGATGTCAGCGGCGGGAACTTACTCCTGGATGGCCCCAGAGGTCATCAAGTCCTCCCTCTTCTCCAAGGGCAGTGACGTCTGGAGGTAGAAGATACTCCTTCATTTTAACGCCTGCCGGTCGGCTGTCAGATCTTCACAGCTTGATTTGTTGTCGTCCAGCTACGGCGTCTTGCTGTGGGAGCTGTTGACTGGGGAGGTGCCGTACCGGGGGATCGATGGCCTGGCTGTGGCTTACGGTGTGGCAGTGAATAAGTTAACTCTGCCCATCCCCTCCACCTGTCCTGAACCTTTCGCCAAACTCATGGAAGGTAATCGAACCAGATCTGTTGGTCGTCTTTGCATTCACTATAGCGAGAAAAATAAAAATATATGGTAGAGTCTCACTCTGTCCTTTCATTTTGTTCACACTGTTTCTACTCACCTGCAGAGTGCTGGGACCAGGATCCCCACGTGCGGCCCTCCTTCTCCTGCATCCTGGAGCAACTCTCTGCCATTGAGGAGGCGGTGATGGCCACCATGCCTCAGGACTCCTTCCACAGCATGCAGGACGACTGGCGCGTGGAAATCCAGGAGATGTTTGATGAGCTCAGGACCAAAGAGAAGGTGCAGCAGAACAGACCCCCTATAGACCAAGCAAGGTTCCTGCAGGAAAATGAAAAAGTGGTCAAATGGATGTAGCCAAAATTGAAGTCTCCAACTGGCTTCCAGGAACATTTTCTGCATTTTAGGAAAAATTCTTTATGCATCTTTATAAAAAACTAATCAAATCTGGAAAATCAAAGATAAATGGGGATTTCCCTGACCTGTTTATTATTATAAATGGAAAAAGAACATTCACTCCAACCCAGTAATGGTAAAGTAGCAGGTAGCCTGATTGGAAAACACATTTCTTACAGAATTCATCAGAAAACAAAGTCTAAGTTTTCTTTAGCGAAGAAATCTCTGACACTAAAACAATGAAACAAATCCAACACAACTGTAGAGCAACCAATACCAACAGTCAATAAATAATAATGTGGGTTTTTTCTTTTTGCTAAGAACTGCATAATCCTAATTAGAAGACCACTGGCTCTTACAAAAAAAAAATATAGCTGGAGTGGGACTTTGAGTGTTCTCACAAAACTCCCAGCAGCTTTTATGGTTTGAATAATTAAGGGACTACTTTTAATGAATGAGCTCAGTGCATTTTTAACAGGAAACTGCTACTTCCCATTTGTTAAAACTTGAATCTGCTTCCTGTAGAAGTTGCTGTATTACAGAGGGTTTTGTTGGTTTTAGAGAAACAGCAGGATTATGACTGACAGTGGAGTGGAGTCATGTAGGTGCTGTTGTTTTAGGGAAGTGTTCTCTTAGTTTTTTTTCTTGATTGTCAAAGACTTATAATCTTCCACAAGTTCTTGAGTTTGGTAAAAGCAACTTTGAATCAGCAAAAACGAGATGAGTTTCAGCATGTTGCTTTTTCTTTTCAAAATAAAGGGCAGTTACTCTGCTTTCACTGGAGTTGAGAGGCCCCACAGCTGCTAAGCCAAGACATCAACAACAGTCTCAGACCAGAACGCGTGCCTCAAAGACTGCTGGGATATTCAAAAACTGATGACGCTGCACAGCAAATGGCTCTGTCTGTTTGCTCAACTGTCTTGGTTGCGTTTGATTAATGACTTAAGTGATGTTTTGGGCTTCCTCGAGTCTCGGCTCGCTTTCGTCCCATTACGAAGCCGAGCAGATTAACTGCTGAGTCAGCGCCCGCATGGGCAGATTTCCTGTAAACACATCAGTAATCCGTGTCCTGGTGGGTGGCCGTCGAGCTGCTTCATCCAGTCACCTGATAAAGATTTTTATTTCTCACAAGAAAGGAATCAAAGAGGAAATTTGAAAATAAATAGATAAAGCTTTTTTTAAATTTTTCCTTGTGCACTATTTCTCTAAATTATTGTTAAGTATTATTAAAGCTATTCTCATAATTGTCCAGATGTTTCTGAGACAGTTTCCACTTGAGATGCTCCCTTCATGAAATAACAGAAACTTCTGCAGAATACCCATAGTGCATCTGTTGGCAGGAACTGCGTTCCCGAGAGGAGGAGCTGACGCGAGCCGCCCTGCAGCAGAAGTCTCAGGAGGAGCTGCTGAAGCGGCGGGAGCAGCAGCTGGCAGAGCGGGAGATCAACGTGCTGGAGAGGGAGCTCAACATCCTCATTTTCCAGCTGAACAGAGACAAACCCAACGTGAAGAAAAGGAAAGGCAAGTTCAAGCGCTCCCGGCTGAAGCTGAAGGATGGAAACCGCATCAGCCTGCCTTCAGGTGAGCCGCACCGACCGGGCGACCCGGATTTTGACCTGTGACAGATGACCAGAGTTGAGACGATGTGATTCAAATCAAGATCACTGATTCACAGATCAAACCGCCATTCTTAAAATGTAATAAATTATATTTAAAAGGTTGATTGTATGTTTGTCTTTTTACTGGGTGTATGAAATTAAAAAAATACCTTTTAAGCACCATCTTTATTTAGAACAGGAGATCAGCATCAAAACATAACAAATAACACAAAGATTTGGAAAGATGAAAATGTATTTGTCACTTTCAACAATGTCAGTCAAAAGCTTTTCTGTCAACTTCCTGGTTAACTTCAGCAGTAAACAAAACATAAACATCACAGTTTTTTTATTCATTTTACAACAAATCCGGAAAATGTTCTCCACAGTTTTTCCATCCTAAAAGATTTTCTGACTACAATTCCAGTAGATCGATGACCTTTGATTGTATAAAGAAATCTGGACAGATTGACCCCTCCCCCCTCGCATTCCAAACAGGAAGTACCTGCTGGCTTCAAGAAGCCTAAATCCCATAGACTACTATTGAAAAATGAACAGCTGTTACTCATTCTATTGGTCAGAATAACCCTTCTTGCTTTGATACATTTTATTAATGTGTTTTTGCTTACCCACATTTTTTAATTATATTTTTCTTTATCGCAAGTTATCCAAATTATAAACTAACCAATCAGATGCCTCAGTAATTTGTCCCTCTTTCAGTGGAAGGAGTGTGGACTTTGAACAAGCTCACTCGTGATTGGCGACAGTAGTTGCCATACACCAACTTGGACCAATCACTGTTGTCTAGCTCCAAATGGCGACTTGAATTGGCTTCATTTCGCTATAGGTGATGTCACGTGTCCAGTTCTCTATATACAGTCGATGATGAAGACACAGCAACGCTTAAATAAAAGTGACTGCAACAGCTAGAAGACATTCAGTCCTTTAACCTAAACTGACAACAGTGTTGTGGACCTTTTTCATCTTTAGTGGAAACGCCAAACAAAAACATTTGGCAGACACGTTCACAGACAGTCATCATGAGATTGAGTCATTATGAGATTTTTTAGAGTATTCTTAGTTTATAGTCAATATATTTTGTACTTCAAACTGTATTTAAAACAAAACTGTTTTTTCAGAATTTGTTTCAGAAACAGAATTTTTTTTATCAATGAAAAAAACTTGATAGCTTAACTTTGAAAATGTATTTACTTTCTGTGACAGAAGTGGATACATTTAGTTTCGTTTATAAACTTAAATTCCAACACTATTGTACAATGTTAAATCAATAATTACATTCCCTGAAGTTTATTTTCTCTAGAATTTGCCATATTTATAAAGATCCGAAATCAACGATCTTGGACGTCAAAAATATTCATACTTGATTGTTCCAGAAGAGATCACACGTGTCCGAGTGCAGCTGATAAATTAAATCAAATTATGAGGAAGATGGAATTCCAGATCCATCTTAAATAGCTTTTTATTGTAGTGACTGTACCACCGGCTCACACTTGCGGACACTACAGTACAAACAGGACTTGTATACACCTGCAAGTGAACATTGGTGCGTTTCACAACAATTACATTAAGTTGAGTGTTTATGTGTTTCTGTTAGATATTATGCAGTTCAAGTTGAACAAAGTCACTTCTAGAAACCCCCTGATGATCTGCGTTTCAGACTTCCAGCATAAGATCACGGTGCAGGCGTCTCCCTCCATGGACAAGCGGCGAAGCCTTCACAGCAGCAGCTCCTCTCCTCCCAGCAGCCCCACACTCATCCCGCGTCTTCGAGCCATTCAGCGTGAGTCTGACTCAAGGGTGGAAGCTCCGCCCAGTCGGGGCGCAGCTCCACCCGCAGTCGGCCAGTTGTTTGGACAGTTCAGTAAAGGTGTTAGTCATGCTTCCACGCCTGTGCAATAACTGGGTCGAATTCCTCTTCTTCTTCTGCTATAGATGTGACAGTTTCAGGAATGGAATCAGAGACTTGCATCTGCCTGGAGTGGAAGCAAAGCAACAAACAGATTGAACGTGTTTGCGTTGGACCACGCCGCCATGTGTGGTAACACTCGCTGTCTCTGTTCCCACAGTCACTCAGGACGAGAGCAACCGCACCTGGGGCCGCAGCGCCCTCTTCAGGCCAGAAGAGTTCGACGACGCGAAAAAGGGAATCAAGAAGAAAGGAAGAACCTGGGGTCCCAGCTCGGTCCAGAACAAAGAGCGGCCGGCTGCTGCTGAGAGGTGAGTCCAAACACACATTCATCAGACTAGAAACCCATTCAAACCAAACATCTTTTTTTAGGCAGAAAAAAACATTTGTGGCTCATTTTTTTACATGAAATTTATAAAAAAATAAATGCTAAAAAGAAGAGCAACTGAAGTATGTTAAGATGATTTAAGGGAAACGAACCGTTTTAGGAATGCTTAATACATTAGAATGTAAAGTTTTTTGTGTCTCCAGCACTTCACTAAATATGCAATCAGCTGAGCAGAACAGGTTTCTGGGGTGAAAGACCTGCAGGTTTTTCATTTTTTGGACTTGAGACACAGAAAAACTTGTTTTTGTTGTGCAGCGCCTCAGTTATGTCACATAAGGCTTTTGTTTCAGATTTGTCTCAATAGAAACAATCAGAATCAGTTACATTCACTAATTACCTTCATGGAAAATTGATTCCTGCATTTGAATAATTCTGTATTAATAAAATAAGTAAATATAAATTCATTGTTTTTCAAAATCTCTCAAATCTGGTAAAGATATGGGGTCCAAACCAGAAGAAAATCTGAATCTCAGACGCCCTTCCAGCTCTCATCCTGTCAGTACGGATTCTCCTGAATTTCTTTTCAGAGTTCGTCCTCTGTCAGATGGCAGCAACCCCTGGTCCACCAGCCTCCTGAAGTCCCAGAAGTCTTTCCCGCTCGATGCTCTGTTCGGTGAGCAAGGTGTGATGGTCGGAGGGCATTTGGGTGCGGGTTCTGGAGACGGTCGGGTGTCATGAACTCTGGTTCCTTTGCTTTTAGCAGGAGCAGGCAAGGATGAGGCTTTCCCCCCAGAATGTCCTGACAGCAGCTCCAAGCCAAAGCAGCTCAAGTTCCCCAACCAGGTGTACATCGATCTACCTCTGTGCAGGGACGAGCCGCCGTCTCAAAGCGCCACCGTGAACGGTGGACCAGGAGATCCTGGAGCCGTGACAGTGAATGCAGGCGGCCCGCCTGAGACCGCAGATGACCCTTGTACTACAACCTCCACCTCCTCCACCTCGACCACGCCACAGCTCACCCCCACCAACAGCCTGAAAAGGACATCTGCTCGCCGTAAGACGGACTCTGCGCTGTACGGCTGCGGCTCGCTGCTAGCTTCTCTCGCGCTCGGTTACGACATCCGGGAGGCTCTGAAGAACTCTGAGGACAGCGAGCCACTGAGAGAGGAGAAGAAGAAGAAGGAGGGCCTCTTTCAACGCGCCACTCGCTTCCGCCGCAGCACCTCACCGCCAAGCAGCCGCGTCCGAAAGGAGGACGCGTCAAACAGCACCAGCGCCCAACCCATCAGTCTCCTCTCCATGTCGGCCATCATGGAATACAACTCCTCCAAGTGCCTCCTGCAGTCCGGGGCGGAGCCAGAGGCCAAGGCGGAGCAGTGGAGCCAACAAGCAGAACCAGGCAAAGCGAGCAGGGAGGTTCCTGCTGCCATCAAGAACACGGCGCCGCAAACCCAAAACCAGGCGCCTGAGCAGACCAACCACAACCCGGGGACCCGACTGCGCAGGAAGAAGTACACCAACCACCACGGTTAGTCACGCACACCACGACCACACACGGCCCGCCTTAAAAAGGCTCACCGTTCTGTCTGTTCACAGCCAACGGCCCGCCCTCTCTGCCTCCCGCGCAGAAGAAGGAGGGAAAGCCCCCAGCAGAGGAGGTGGTGCTGCGACCACGGCCCGTCTCATTCCGGGCCAAACCGCACACCTGGGCTCTGCTGCGAGGACGCAACAAGAGTTACTCTCTGGGCCACTACACCGGGGAGAAGACGGCCCACGACCTGAGCGTGGTGCTGTCCTCAGAGGGGGGCTGCTCCCTGCTGGACATGGACACCGAGAGCCAGAAACGAGACTGCACCGTGCCGCTCTGCCGCATCCAGAGCTCCCCCGCACGGCCCTCCGTCTTCGAGCTGGAGAAGGAGTTCCTGTCCTGAGAGCCGGACAGCGGGCATCTGAGCAGAACCTCCTGATCCCACGGTTCATCCGTCTCTTCCTTTGTCAGTGCAGCTCCACGTTGACCGCCGCTGCAGGCTCCCAACACAAAACCTTCAGCTTTTTATTTATATATCTATTTTTATAGGTAATTTAATGAGGAGACTTTTCCTCGCTGTAGCATTCCATGTCAGCTTCCAGGCAGTGTTCCCGCTCTTAGATCCTTTTTGTTTCATTATTTTTGGGATCATGCTCACATGTTCCATAAGAAACTTAAGAAGAAAAAAAAAAAAAGCGTTTGTAAGTATTTCTTTTTGCCCCGTCGGCTGCGGCGGTTTTGTACGACTGTTTCATGCCAGTTTCTGAGAGTCCGTTTAACAATCCGGTTACAAGAGGGATCAGAGCGGAAAAAGCCCTGACGTTTTTAGAGAAGCGTGCGGACAAAATCCTTTTTACTGAATCTTTCTATTGTTTTTGTAACGGTGCAGCTTTGTTCGGATATCTGTATTTATATTAATGTTTTTTGGAGCTGGAATTTTCTACAAAAACATCCTCCAAATGACTTCATCCTCCGGTTCCCCTCACTGTGAAACTGTCTGCTCTTCATGGATTTTTTTTTTCTTTTTTAGCATTAATGCACATCAGAGAAGGAATTTGAATCTCTGTTACATTGACTTTTGCTTATTTCTGCATCCAAGTA
Source organism: Adrianichthys oophorus (assembly GCA_036245035.1). Taxonomy (NCBI): domain Eukaryota; kingdom Metazoa; phylum Chordata; class Actinopteri; order Beloniformes; family Adrianichthyidae; genus Adrianichthys; species Adrianichthys oophorus. The sequence continues at coordinate 4,838,518 of BSAI01000096.1, read as the reverse complement.
TCCAATGGTTTGGCTGGAAACACAAAAACAATCTTTCTTTTTTTTTTTTTTTTTTTTTTTTACAAATAATGCTCCAAACATGCCGAGTTTCCTCAGGATCCCAAAGGGCTCGATGTCTGATTTAATACTTCTCCATACCTTTGGATCTGGAGATTGTTCCTAAAGTCATGAATTTGTAGAAGGTGTAAATAACTAGTAAAATTGTTTTTCTGTCCACTTTCCACTGTGATAAAGCTGCTGAAGTTTGTTTCCTTCCACATTCCCAGACGACATTCCACTGCACTGAGCGGCCTGCACTCACTATTTATGCAAGCAGACAGCAGCGCAGCTCGGGCAGGTTCTTTTGACCAAAATCCAGTCAAAAAAAAGCAGAGTTCTTCGTATTCAGGACCAAAACCACTAAATGAGCCTGCAAACTTCCTGTTTCTACGTAAAGCTTCCTGTCGTTTGACTGTAAGCTGCTCTTTATCCTCACAGTATTTGTTCGTTCACGCCGACTGATCAAAAGTGTCCAGTTTACCAGCATTCCTAATAAAAGTCTGAATCGCTTTTGCTTTTATTTTCTGGCCCGGTTTGCAACCTTTTTTTTCCTTTCACTTAAATCAAATATTGCTGATTAAATGTGTTTATTAGAATATATATTAAAAAATGAAATAAGTAACAAAAATAGTTAAAGTTAAAAAGAGGTAAAATAGAAAACTTTTATTTGTTAGTTACACATGCAACACAAACATCTGGCACCGTCACACAGCAAGCATGATTAACCCTTCAAGAGATCTTTAAAGACCCAGCTGAAAAAAGCAAAAAAATATATAGGATTTGCTTATTAATACATAAGTAAATTATAAATAGGTTTGTATGTGTTTCTGTGTTTATATAAAGACTAAAACATTAACGTAAACAACAATGTGAGAACTGTTTGGCAATTATTATAGCAGCACCAACAGGGATAAATACTTTAATGAGAGAGGATGTGAAGCTCTCTGCTCCTTCAATGGAGTGCGTTTGGCACCCTCTGGTGGGAGTTAATCGCCATTACTTCACCATAAAATCCAAATATGGGATTAAACCAGTTTTGATATTTTTGAATGTTTCCATTATTTTCTTTTTTAATTTTTGTACACTACCTTAGCCATTTTAGGCTTATATAACTGACAGTTTAAGACACATTTTTTTTGCACTTGAATTTTTGAATAAAAATAATAGGGTGAAACAAAAAATATTTTAAAAGTTTTAAAATTAAATAGTAAAATGTCTTTAGGAACTCCAGTTGGAAATACTCCTCAAGTTTGGTTCCTTGAAGTGCTTTGGGTCGTCGAGGTAGCGCAGACTGAAACTGCAGACAGAGGCCGAGCCAAAACGTTCCACTTTTGCTGCAAAGAGACATTCCAGGTTAATGACAGAGTAACTCCATCGTGACCTTTGTGAGGCCTAAAAATAGTGAGCTGGGTGGGGTGAGCGTGGGTCATGACAGCCATTGTAAGGAAACCCTACTAAGATTTCTTCTCCAGGGGTTTCCTCCTCCCTCCTTTGAGAGGTGATACTTGACTTTCCATCTTAGTGTCTTTGTTGCAGCAGAAAGAGAAGCCCTTTCACTCATTTTGCCTCGAACGGCTCAGAGCCCTCGTACCTGTGACTTCAGGGTGCGGTGATGCACTTCTCAGGGCTCCGAGCGCTGCTCTTGCTCTGCGGGAAGATGATGATCTGGGCCTGGATGCAGAACTTTGCCTTGTGCTTCAGTTTAGGAAGAGTCAGCCTGTTGGAGCAGCAGTCCATGTCAAACTCCCTCTGAAGGGAAACGGAGAGATAATACAGTCCTTCAGAAAGTGTGAACCCGGACAGAACATCGGACCATCTGCTTTTTAAAATTTCTTTTGGCTGTGCTCTTCCTCTTCTGCCTGCTCGTACTCTTCCTCTTTGGAACTACGATTTTAGGAGTAACTCATGGTAATTACAACCTTTTCCCTGTTACTACACAGAAAACTATGTAAACACAGCTTTTCAAAAAGAAAACACGCCTCAGGGGTTCTTCCCTTTTAGGACTTAATGGGAATAAACACTTTGCTGCGATTTCATGAACAAATCCGCAATACTTCTAAAAAGATGAAACATTCTTTTAATATGTAAAAAAAATTGGCTTTATTCCCATCATTTACCCTTTTAAAAAAACAGAAAACAAAAATAGTGGCCTGTGCAAAAGTTTGGGCACCCTGCTGAATTCATAGTATGCACCGCCCCCTTTGGAAAAGGTGAGACCTGACAGTGTAATGGAATGTTCACAATCATCGTTTGCAAAGACCAAGTGATTTTCATCTCAAAGATTGTAAATAATCTGATCATCTGACCTCACCCCAACAATCAGCATCAGGGGTTCTTCCACGCAGTACCAGAACAATGAAACGGAAAATAGTTGATGCTCACAAAGCAGGAGAAGGCTGTAAGAAGATAGCAAAGCTTTTTTAGACGCCAATATCCTCTGTTCGGAATGTCATTAAGAAATAGCAGTCAACAGGAACAGTGGAAGTTAAAGCAAAAATCTGGAAGACAAAAGAAAAATCTCAGACAGAGCAGCTCGCAGGATTGTGAGAAAAGCAAGTCCAAACCCACGTTTGACTGCAGCATCCCTCCAGAAAGTTGTTCTACACTGTTCTACTGTCAAGAGATACTTGTACAAATATGGTCTTCATGGAAGAGTCGTCAGAAGAAAACCTCTTCTACGTCCTCACCACAGAATTCAATGTTTGAAGTTCACAAATAAACATATGAACAAGCCTGATGCTTTTTGGAAAAAGTTCTGTGGACCGACCAGGTTCAAATGGAACTTTTTGGCTGCAATGAGCAAATGTACGTTTGGAGAAGAAAGGCTACAGAGTTTAATGAAAAGAACCTCTGTCCAACTGTTAAGCATGGGGGTGGATCAATCATGATTTGGGCTTGTGTTGCAGCCAGCAGCACAGGAAACATATAACGAGTAGAAGGAAGAATGGATTCCACCGAATTTTGGACATTAACTTGATGCCATCTGTGAAAAAGTTGAAGAGAGGATGGCTTCTACAAATGGATAATGATCCTAAACAGACCTCCAAATCCACGCCGTCTTACATTAAGTGACAGAAACTGAAGGTTTTGCAGTGATCTTCCCAATCACCTGACCTCAACATAATTGAAAATCTGTGGATAGACCTGAAAAGAGCAGTGTGTAACAGACATCCCAGAAATCTGAAAGAACTGGAAGACTTTTGGAAAGAAGAACCGATGAAGAAACCTCAAACAAGAACTGAGAGACTCTTGGCTGCTACAAAGTATTTACAAGCTGTGATACTTGCTAAAGGGGGGAAATACAAGGTACTAACTCTGCAGGGTGTCCAAACTTTCCATCCACATTGTAAAAGTTAAAAAAGGACATCTCTGTACTTTTATTTCAAACTGAAAAAAAAATCATTTCAACCACTTCATTTTAAAGAAAATTCAAATACCTTTACCATCCAAAAGAGATAAAGATAAATATTGTTTAAAAAAACAGACAGGCCCTGCCATGTTAAGTAAGAGGAACACTCATGCTGTTTCATCTAAAATAGAAATTGGACACTTCCTATTGAAGAGATAAATGTCACTTCATCTAGAATTTCGTCTGATCTTTCCTGACCTTTCGTCTAGGTTTAGGAGATCCTGACCCATTAAGACGACTCCTGACTTTTGCTGTCAACCTTTTTACCTCTTCTCCACCGGCGTTGATGACAAAGATCTTGAAGAACAGGCTCTTGCGCATTTTTCGCAGCAGCACTCGAGGAGGCTTCACATGAACCTGCACGTGGTTGCGCTTGGTGATGCTCAGCTTCAGCACGGGGGCGCTGATTTTAGCTGCGAGGACAGTTTTTATGGAGTCAGTTTGAAAACTGGTGGACAGAAGGACGTGCAAAACAAAAAGAAGAAAGTTACTGACTTTCCCAGCGAGGGCTGAATCTGGGGGACAGGACCCAGGCAGACCTGCTCCCGGAGGACACGGAGGATGCGTGAACGCGGGCGTAGTACCACTCCGACACATCGGAGGTGACCCGACTGAGGTCACACTGATGCTCCTGGATGCCCTGGCAGCTGGCCACGTCCAGCCACTCCTGCTCACCATAACTGCAAAGAGCAGGAGATAAGAATATGATGTAAAAACATTGACAATTCACTTCAAAACTTTGACTAAATGCATTGAAACTCCAAGAGTTTTATGCTTTAAGCTCAGTTATGATATAAACAGCTGATTATAAACACTTCTTTCAGACAATTTGGATCAAAAAGCCTTCTTTCACGTTTTTTATGTTTACATGAAGAAGTGTTATATTACTCTAATCGGGATATTCTTTTGGATGTTATTCTACAGTATGGAAACAATAAACAGGATGTGTGTGTGTCGCCTCACATCTTCCACTGGACATGGTACTGCAGTGAGGACTGGTTGGTGGGCGGAGTCCAGATCATGATGTTTCTGTAGTCAGTGGAGTTGAACCTCACCTGAGTCGGAGGAGCGAGCAGCTCTGCAACACAGGAAGTGAAGAGCAGTAGATCAAAACACGAAATTAGAGACAAACAAAAAAAAGCTGATGGGACACACGGCAGGCACCCTGACGTGTTTCAACTCACACCTTTTAGTTGCAAATCCATTTGTGCTCTGTGCAAAAAAACTTTTTTCTAACAGCCAGTTTGGAGAAAATAAACCCCTTTCATAAAAACAAAAAAGAAAGTAAAACGTCTGTAATGCAGAACAGATTTTTGCATCTGTGAGCAAACTTCATCAGCAGAGCTGGAGATGCTGCTTATTGGCAGGTTAGTCCCAGTTATATCAGTAAATCGGGATATTTTCAGTCAGGCTGTTTGCAAATGTTTTCATGATCGAATGTGGGAAATAACATTTTTTTCAGCTTTTTTTTGGGGGGGGACACTGCATGTTTTTAAGCCAACACACCTGCCTTCGATGGCTGTCATTATCGGGCGTCTGCAGAGCTTGATATTGAGCTGAATGATGGAAAACATGCAGCAAAGTGTTGCCCCGAGGACCAGGGTTGGGAAACGCTGTTTTTCTCAGTCATATTGAGTAACATTTCGCCTGTAGCGTTTTCCTGTTTGATCTATTCTGATTTGTGGCAGTCTTACTGCAGAAGAGCATGTCAACAAAGCAGTTAGTTTTTGGTTTTTTTTGGGTTGACTTTCATTTGTAGTTCCTCCCATTTAAAGATGACTTCTTCTAACTTTTACTGAAATTAAATTCGTTTTTCCTTTTACTTTGGAACAGTTTTTAGCTTATTTGTTTATCCCTCAGCTAAATGAAATTAAAAAGTTTCAAAAAAAGTAAAAATCTAAACTTTTAGCTGCTTTTATATTTACTGATTGACTTCAAATTGTATCAGTAAATAATGATAAAAACAGGGATTTCTTTGTTTCATTCAGCACTTTGGAAACCCCGGAAGCCGTATTTTTCCACCAGACCTGAGTCGGTTAGGGTCAGACGGAAAGCTTGCACATTTTACCTTGTCCTGAGATGCAGATGGCCAGATTTCCCAGCAGCAGCACGGCGCCGAGCAGCAGAGGAGTCATGGCAGCGACTGCGGATGACAAGAATCCTCATAGGACTGATGCAGCTGGAGGATCCTCTGACCTTAAATCACAGCCTACTTCCTGTTTTAAATGCCAGCATTTATGGCATTTCTGACATGTGAAGGGTGTGTGTGTGGGGGGGGGGGTCACATCTCTCTCTCTCTCTCTCTCTCTCCCCCCTCAGGCCTTTAGGGTGGCTCCCATTTTTCAATTTGCAACACAACAAAGCGCCACATTTACGATGTCCGTCCCCCACTGACTTTTCCACATGTTCTATACAGTTGTGCACACAGCTTTCTGAGAATCTCTCTGATTTTCTGGAACTCAAAAATGACTAACTGCAGCAGTTCGTGGAAGGCTGCGTTTGTTTGCTTGCTTGTTTTTGTGAACTGTCAGATTTTGTGACTTCTGCACAGACTTCATCTTATCTAGAAACAGAACACGTTTTCATCTCTGTGGATGTGATGCAGCGAAAGGTTGAAGGGCTGACGGAAACCATACAGGCCAAACTAGCATTACAGCATCAAGATAGACAATTGAAAAACAACATGGGTGGAACTCCATGAACGTTTGGTGGAGACCTCAGAAAAGCTCTTTACTTTTATTATTATGAATGATTGTCTGTGTTTTGACAAGATAAGAGTTAGTCTGAGTGCCTTTGATCCTGGACACCAGAAGCACAGTTTCTATGTTCTTTGTGTGAAAACCAAAGACTTTAATGAGATTTAGAATCATTAAAGTTTACATATTTATCTCACTGCAACAGACCCACGACCTGTCCAAGGTGCAACCAGTGCAACCTTCACCCAACAGTAGCTGGGATAGGCTCCAGCAACCCAGAGACCTGGAAGGGATTATACAGGTTTGGAGGATGGACGGATGATTATTCCAGACCCACAGTGATCTAGATTCACGGTGTGTTTACACAGAGTTCCTGAGATGCAAACAGGATTCTGTTAAAAAAAAAAAAAAAACGACATTCCAGTCGGATATTTACTCAACACTCAGAAATATACTCACTGGCTGCTTAATCAGGCAAACCTGTTCAACTGCTCATTAATTCAAATTTCTGTTTAGCCAGTCACATGGCAGCGACTCAGTGCATTTAAGGATGTAGATGCAGGGTCAAGATGAACTGCTGCAGTTCAAACCGAGCATCAGAATGAGGGAAAGGTGACTGAAGTGACTTTGAACGTAGCATGATTTTTGGTGCCGGTGGACTGGTCTGAGCATGTCAGAAACTGCTGGGATTTTCACCCACAACCATCTCTAGGGTTTACAGAGAATGGTCAGAAAAAGGAAAAATATCCAGTAAAGCAGCAGTTCTGTGCATTGAAGAACCTTATTGAGGTCAGAGGAGAATGACCAGACTGGTTCCAGCTAATAGAAAGGCAACAGCAACTCAAATAACCACTGGTTACAACCGAGGTCTGCAGAAGAGCATCTCTGAACACACAACACGCCCAACCTTAAGGCAGACGGGTTACAGCAGCAGAAGAACACACTGGGTACCACTCCTGTCAGGTAAGAACAGGAAACTGAGGCTACAGTTCACACGCATTCACCAAAACTGGATAATAGAAGATTGAAAAAACGTCGCCTGGTCTGATGAATCTCTATTTCTGCTGCCACGTTTAGATGGTCGGGTCAGAATTTGGCGTCGACAATATGAAAGCATGGATTCATCCTGCCTTTTATCAACCGTTCAGACTGGTGGTGGTGGTGTCATGGTGTGGGGGGTATTTTCTTGCCACACTTTGGGCCTCTTAGTATGTCATAAAGCTGGACTCATCTCAGACTGGTTTCTAGAACATGAAAATGAGTTCACTGGTCTCAAATGACCGCCATAGTCACCAGCTCTAAACCAGATCGCCTTTGAGATGTGGTGGATAAACGTCCACTTGTTATACATGTGTAGCAAGTATTAGCTAATGTTATATATATTTAGTGAAAATGACATACAGCTAACAAACACTGTTGATTAGCAACCTCCAAAAAAACGAAACGAGAAAACATAAGAAGTGCCAGCATAGAGCCCTGAGGCACCCCACAGATGAGAGGAACAACTAAAAGACCATTTTCTAAAATGAATGCTAAATTTATTGTGAAGTCATGATTTTTATGTTCTAGCAGTTACTTGAATTTAAATAAATGTGATCCCTAAACTTCCTGTTAGTTTGAACTACTTGTCAGGTGCTCAAGCATCCATATTCTGATAAACCAGTAAACTGAGAAGCGGAAGGTACAAAGTAAAGTGAGACCATGTTGGGGAAGTATGGTAAAAGAGTTCAAATAGCACGACTGGATGTGGTATTGTTCAGTAAAAAAAAGGACTCCCGGTTAGACGAGTATGAAGTGAAAGCAGAAGAAAAAAGACATGCAATGTGAGGGGAATGGAATGGCTTTTCAAAATAAAATGTGCAAAAAAACCAAACACTTGTTTAACCTTGTTCTTAATGGGGGCAGCCTGCTCTTTGCTGAAAGTTTAAGGTTAAAATATTTGTAATTAAATGATTGTCGCACGTTTAGTTCTGGCGTTGAATGTGGCAAAGTGTCCTTGAGCGAGATACTGAACCCCAATGGGAATGGGACTTGTGACTGTATAGTACTTTACCTTTAATCAAGGTAGAGCAGCACTACAGTGCTCAGCATAAATGAGTACACCCTCTTTAAAAAGTACTCATTTAATCAGTAGCTCAAAGAACGAAAGAACAGTTTCCAAACGTTCCATAAGGATGAGTTTGATTCAACACTTCTTTACCTCCAAAACATGAAATGAAGGTCAATAATGTAACTTAGATCAGAAACTCTTCAGTTTTACTCAGATTGGTTGAAGTAAAAGTGAATACACCCTACATCAAACACTACTACATCTAGTATTTTGTATGGCACCGTGATTTGGAAGGACAGCACCAAGTCTTCTGGGCATAGAATGAATAAGTTGGCGACATATTGCAACATCTCTCTTTCCATTCTTCAAGAACGGCCTCTTCTAGGCATGGCATGGCATGGCCTTTAGGAGAGGCTTTCCTTTGTGGATCATACCCATCATGCATGCCATTCCTCTGCAGTGTGCGCCGTTTGGTGTCACGGGAAACGGTCACTCCAGTTCGGCTCTCTCCTGCTTTAGCTAACGACAGTGAACTCGCATGGTGATATTCTTTAACCCTTCTCATCAGAAGACGCTCCTGTTGAGGTGATAACTTCCGTGGACGGCCTGGACGTCTCTGCACTTCCATCTTTCCTACATTTTTGGATCACTTTTGCTTCAGTATTTGGACTGATATGCAACGCTTTCCTGATGATCTTTTACCTTTTTTTGTAAAGAAACGATTCCTTTTCTCAGATTTGGTGACATTTCTCTTCCATGAGGAGCCATTTCTGACAGCATGAAATGGGAAGGGCTTTTCTTTGTTAAGTAATGCTCTTTTAGAGTCACTCTGTCCCGACTCACGTTTGTGGGAGTGTTTTGTAGCAGAATATCTCATAGAAAATGTTGATTCTGAAAGGACACTTAAGAGTTCCTGAAAAATGCAGTGGGGAAAACTCATTTATGCTGAACACTGTGTATCATTTACTATATCAATGGTTAAATACAGGTTTACCTATTAAAATAAAGATAAACAAAATATTTTGACCACACGGATTATTACTTCATTTAAATGCTACTAATGTTTAAATAAGTTAAAGAAACTTGCCTTCATGATATAGTAAAAATGGTTACAAAAGTTGGATTCTGAATAAATTAAATTGTGTTTTAATTAGAATAACTTTTACATGAGCATGTTTGCAGCTTAAAGGACTGTCAGTAAATACAGCTGATTCTATTTACTATTTTTGGAGACTGAATAGAGTAGTGGAGTATGTTTTTATCACCACCGCTCATGGAGGGAGGAACAGCAGCGACGGCTTAAATGTCATAACGTGTCATGGCACGTTGCCTTCTTCCCTTTAGAGCGAACTCACGATAGAGCGCCTCATATTTTTTACGACTGGTCAAACATTAATAACGCCGATTGGCAGCTTCACCCAAATGTCAACTTCCCTTCAGGAAGTACGGCGGCATTAAGCAATCACATCTGAACTCGGTGTCACTGATTTCACCCAGGTTTTTATTGGAACATGCATGTGGAGGAAAAACAGTCCAGTGAGACTGAAGACAATTATTTTCAGAAAATCATCAACATTTCAGACTTTGCAGGAGACCGTGACCCAAGCAGGATGCTTTCATCCTTAGAAAAAAATACCAGTTCAGTCATAAATTTAACAAAAAAAATCAAAGACATAAACAACATTCAACTGAGCAGCTCTGGAAAAATTCAGTTCCACTCTAAGGCCACACTCCAAGCTTCTAAAAGCTTTCCAGACCTTCAACACTTTTGTTCAATTTGAGAGAGATTTAGTCATCGACAAACACCGACCAGGTAAAGATTACAGCCTGACCTTCTGTACAAAGCATCATCAGCGCTCTCAAACATTGGACTTGATTATGATCTGAAATGTTAGAGCATAGAAAACATATTCTGAAATTCCTTCTGAACGCAGGTTCATGAAAGTAGTACAAACAGAAGCTGACAAACCATTGATCACAGCTGTCTATACAGCATTTTGAAATCATTCTGTAAACCGTTTTAATAAACTTTTCTGACATCATTTCTGGTGAGACCGTGTCAGAAAAGTTCCGTTTCGCGCTTGTTGAAGCTAAAAAAAAACTGTTTCCGCTTGTGTTTATCAGGAATTATTTTAATAAAAGCACCTCCCCTTTGATTAGAAACAAAAGAACCACAGAAACAGTGTGTGATTTGTTGGTTTTTATAGCGAGCGTTTCATGTTTTGGTTGTCTGGTGATACCGAACAGATCGACATAAGTTTCAGAAGAATCTTCAAAAGTAAGCCATTCGCTAGCCACGCCCACGAGGTCAGAGGTCAACAAAACTCCAGGGGTCGTTGAAGACTTAAGCTAGCAGCATGTCTGTGACAGTTTGCTAAAATGACCAAAACAAAAGGTGTGTTTTCACCTACTTGAAAACTGCCAAAATGGCTGCCAAGCCGTAGGTCGTGTGGCCATCCCATCATAATTTCAAAACTTTCTTTGGATACCATCGACACATGTATTGTGGTTTTGTGAGAGGATTCCAACCTTTTTTTGTTTTAATTGGTGCTGAGTCAGAAGTTTTTTGGAACGTTTTTTTTTGTTTCCTGCGCCCACACTAAACATTTTTATATCGTATGCTATCCTGTTTTGTTCAGATTGAGCTACTGAACTTGTGGACACCCTATTTTCTGCAGCGGGCCATCATAATAAAGGTTTTAAAGCACTAAGATCTAATTTTTTATTATTTCATAATAATTGTAGGCTACGAAGAGTAAACTATTGAAGGACATGCAGGAATGTCAACCTTTTGTCCAAAAACATTACACTGCAACAAATTAAAGTTTTTCTTCTTTTTTTAATGTGTCTTCCAGTGCAGTTAGCTCGCTATACTGATATAAATAAACCTGTGCTGTCCGCTGAAGAAGAATGACGGACGGTAAAGGTTTAAGCTGCTTTGTGATTGGCAAAGATGCATTTGCAGTCAAACTGCTGAACTAATCCATAGCCATCACTTTTCAGCTAGAATGTAGCTTCAGTTGCAAAGCAGAACAGATTGGTTCTTGAAGCGGTGATGGTCATCACCTTTCATGCTAAATGTTAATGCCGATTCATTTAGTAAATCTGATTTTAAAAAAAGCTGTTCTTTGTAACATCAGTTCCTCCTGAGCTTCACTTTTCCTCCAGGTCCTTCTTGTTCGGTAAAGACCGTCTCTCGTAGTCTGACTGGAACACCTCTTTCTCTTCATCGCCTTCATTTTCCTCCAGGTTCCTGCCATCCATGTACGGGGGGCTTTCACCCGCTGGGGGCCCCTCTTCACTGTCCTGGGAACCTTCCTGAGTGGGCAGCGGGGAGCCGCGGGAGTCGTAGTTTGAAGTGTTGGCATCTACATCCTCCATGTCAGTTTGGAAGATGAGAGGCGTGGGCGAGGACTGCTCCACCTCCAGTGGATGGAAGGGGTCCTGGAGTCCCGGCAGGGTTGGCGGCTTCACCAGTATGAAGCGTTTCTTAGAAAAGCAATGGCTCCGTTAGGGGGGCAAAAAGCACCAGAGAAAGATCAAATTTGAGGCGGGGAGACAATCATACCATGAAGTGAGGCAAAGTTGTGGAAGGTCGGGTCTTTTTACGGTAAATCATGACCAGGATCGCCATTGTAACTGCCACTGTAACTATGGCAATCACTATGAAGACGTAAGCTACACACAAAAAAAAAAGATTAATTCAGGCTCATAACTTTACAGTGAATAAAAGAGAATTCCACTCAACTGTAAGGTGTGTATTCTTTCAGAGGCTCAATGCAGTGACCTCTTCCGGATTTTACCAGAACGTTGGAGACCGTTCCCTTAATCTCCACACAGTGCTTCTCTTTGGGATGAAACTGCAGATCTTTCTCACACACGCTCTCCTCACAGTAAAGCGTCTCTGTCTGCAGACACAGAAGACTGAACGTCAGCCGGATGCAGCCAAACATTAACAGCAGCTTTCTCTGAGACTTTGCAGATAAAGAAACATCAGAACGAGAGTGGGCGGGCGGGCGGGCTCACCTCTTTCAGAACAATAACATGGTATTTGAAAGTTGGGATTTCCGTTTGCTGTCTGCACTTCTGTTTCTTACACCTTTGGATTTTGGGCTTGTAAAACTCCCAGGGGTGCTGGAACTGGATTCGGAGTTTGTGGTCTGGTAGAGCAGTGATCATGAGAGGAGGGAGGTCCACAGAACCTTTAAAACAAAAAACAAACAAAAAAAAAAAGAGGTTAAAATTTGCTCAAAGAGCTTTGTTTCATTGTCAGCAATAAACTTACTATAAGATGGGAGATTTTCAAAATAACGTTCTTTTATTAGATCTTAAAAATGTGAAAAAAAATGGAGGAGAGATTTTATTTTGTTAAGATTTATCTGCAGACAACACAAACAGTAAAAGCCTTCTACCATCTAAGACACCTCCAGACTTTCTTCTGTCTCACTGCCAGCAAAATGCAGATTTTCAGTAGAAAAGGGGAGCAGCTGTGTTGTACATTAAAGTCCCATTGATTTACTTAATTCATTTCAGAGTGCTGTCTTTAACATGACTGCAAATATTCTGTCAAACACCTGATGGAAGAGGAGCTGCTGTTTTTATCGCTGAACGTTTCCTTTGTTGTTTTTTTCTTATCGTTTCTCCCAAAAATGCAGACGCAGCACATAAATGACAGAGCAATAGTTGTTGGAAAAAACTGTGTTTAGGCTCCAGACAAAATCATCACTCACAGTGCTGAGATACTAGAGACATTTGATTATAGCTGAAATCAATGCCACCATCTGGGGAGGGCTCAGACTCGTTCTGTCCCATCACAGCCTTCACGGTGACAAAGTAGTCATTATTTGGATCTGACAGACGGGAGAGGTCCGCCTCCAGCTTTGGTGGCTCCACCCACTGGGGTCGTTTGCAGCTGAAAATCAACAAAATGTTTTGTTAAAAACTTACAAACAGCAAAACAAAGAATGGTTCGCATAGCTAAGCTGCACTGTGGGAAAAACTATACTTTTTTTAATACTCTGTTATTGCATGGTATCATCTTTTTATTTATTGCCATATTAACGTTAAATCAGCCAAGTTAAAAATAGTAAACTTGTAAATTTTTAAAAAAAGGCACTTTTATAAATAATCTTAGAAATAAGTAGTGAAATAATAGTCACTGACAACATACAACAGCCTACATCCTCCATTAAAAACACTTGGCTTTTACAATATTCTGTCAGATGACCGAGGTGCTAACTTTGAACAACTAATCAGCATTTATAAAAGATGCGGCCATACTCTTTGTCGTTTGAATAACAGGAGATATCAATTTTAAATTGGAGCCCAGAAAGAATCTCATCATATTTCCAAGTCAGCCTGTTGTCAAAGTTATGGCAGTGAAGTTTTACATCTGTTGGTGAAGGCACTGTAAAAACAAAAAAGAAAGACAGAGAGAGAGAGGTTACACTCGGGTATGGGTAAAACATAATGTTGAATGTAGTTTAAAAAGGCCCAATTAATCAGCTCAGATTGTTTTTCATTCCCAGATTTTATGTATATTAAAACAAATTCTGAGTCCTGACATTAACCTCTCAACTGTTTTATTTTGATGCTGGGACTCAGAGGTAATGATCCAAACTCACCACTAGAGGGCAGTGAGGATTCATGCAACATTGCTTGATGATGGAAGTCACATAAACAAAATTAAGCTTAAATTGCATCTCTGAGTACGTCTTTATTCAACTCATTGTAAATTAGGAGCAGACAAAAAATGCTGTTTGAAAAAGCTTGTAGTTGTGACATAAAAAAAAGCTAGGCAGGCCACATCCACTTGTAGACGACTAGCTCCATGTATGTCTGTGTTTTCCTCGTCTGAGTTGGTATCTTGCTCAGAACTGCACGGCTGGATAGCTCTGATAAGGTAGCAGGAGAGATTCACACCAACTGTCCTGTCCACAACTCAGAAGTTTCTTTTTTATATATTTTGGCTAAAAACGGCAGGAAAACTTGAAGGAAACACTTTGAAAATAGATCAAGATGATCGGAGTGGGACTTTAACTCAGACAGTGAGATTCCTTAAACCCATACTTTAACACAATCAGGAAAGTTTTAGGACGTTTTATAAATATCTCACATGTTAGAATCTGTCTAAATAGAAAATGAACATTTACTCCAAAAGAAGAACAAAAAACCCTTCAAACTCTGAATTATGTAAGAATACCAAAAAGGTATGATAAAACTGAGTTTTATCCTTTCCAAACATTAAAGTCAACAAGTTGTTCAGAATTTTCAAAGTAAAAGTAGAATTATGACTTGTTTCACATTTAAAGTCCCACTCCAACTAAATAATTTTTATTGTAAAAGCATCCTCAGTGGTCTTTTAACTATGATTATGCAGTTTTTAGCCTAAATAAAAAAAACTTGTCGTTTTTTATGACATATTTGATGTGCAGAGCGGCAGAAGCTCAGAAATCCCCCTCTGAGTTTTGGGCGGGACAGTTGTCGCAGAAGTTAGCTCCGCTAATTTCCCATCAGCCCTTTGTCTACACCCTCTCCCACTAGCTTATAGCGCCTCACAAGCCCAAGCTAACGCTAGCGTAGCAATAAAATAAAATGGTGTGCAATATTAGAGCCAAACAGCCCTCAGTTTAAAGTTAGATTCCAGCTCAGACACAGAAAGCGAAGACGTTAATGAAGATTTTGTCTGCAAGTGGATACTTCTGAATTGTAGGGGAGCAGGGAAACTGACCCACCCATGGCAGTTACTGCGTCACAAACCCGCATATTTTTAAACCACTGATTTTCATCTGCTCCTAATCCAACACAAGTTGAAAAAAGTTTTAAAACACAGTTTTAATCTAAAATTCTTTAATATAATGCCTCTATCTAGGCCTGGGCGATAAAATGATAGCTATCGATATCGCGATAGTACTTTTTCTCGACAGTAAAATTAGCCTATTGCGATAGACTTTTATTTTGAAGTGTTCGAAATGAACACTCACCAGTCGCGAGCATGTTCTCCTCTTTGGCAAGTAAGTTAGAGAGTTAATCACCACATGGAGAGTAAATGTTTGTGTAAACTCAGTCATATTTATTAACTCTTCTTCTGGTGAATTTCTTTTTTCCTCTTCTAAACTGCTTAAGCTGCGCTGTTGTTAGACACTGATGCTATGATGCTAGCTTGTTAGCTGCAAATGCTACGATGCTAACTAGCTGTTCTGTGTGATCACGGAACGGTTTAAAGTCAATGTTTTCACGGACCGGCCTTTAAGACGCGGCGGATAAATACAACAAGATGAATTCATTGAACATTCATAAAAACTTTATATTCTAAATAATAACAGAAGTGAATCCACTTTTTTTTTTAGCAGTTTGTGTAGAATAACAGTGTGTTACGCTGAAAACTATGACCTGTCAGATGTTGTGCTCAATCCTCCTTAAAGCTGCAGCTTTAAAATCAATGATATATAATGACAAAAAACCAAAACATTATACTGTTTTCAGACACTTTTTGTTCTGATTTGTTATAGAATGTGATCACCTGGAGGCAGAATTAGGAAATCTTTAATAAATCTGTTCGTGTTTTCTCAGCATGTTTGAATTTGAAATTACAGTTAGATGATAATAAAGACGTGTTCATACCATTTATAAAATACTTTTATGCTATTTCATTTTCCTAATAAATAAATAAATCAGAACATTTTTTAAAAAGTAAAATGCTTAAGGGATTTCTGTGTAAAAGCTGTTAGAATTTGGCTAAAATATATGTTTTGCCAGTGGATTTATTTATTCTACCAGCCAACCTGGTCAGTGTTTCAAAAATTAAATTTCAGGCACAATATGGAGGTATCCTAAATATTTAAAATCTGGCAAAACACAGCGAAACGTGCACTGCAAATTGTGCAGAAGACATGCTCGTTCTAAAACTGGAAATACCACCAACCTTTTCATCACCTGAAGCAGTGCCACAGAGCATGCTCAGTCTCAGACTGAAATAAATGAGAATTCTCTGCAAAAAAAAAACAAGTTCAGACCTTCACACCAGCAACAGTCTAAACTCGGTGAAGAAATTCAGAGGATTTGCTTTTCGTTCCTAGTTTATTCACAGGATGTTGACAAAAACATTTGTCAATTTGACATTTGTTCTGTAAAACTTAAAAATATTAGAATGTATTTATAGAATTAATGCTTTGTTTTTAAATGGAACTGATCAAGCAATTTAGTGTTCTGTTTTATTCATGTTCTCTTCTGAAACTCGAAAGGTTTTGCTTTAATTTTCAGTTTAATTTGTAACATTTATGCCTTTTTTTTAGTTTTCTAGAGGAAAAAACAGTTGAATCACATTCTTACAGTGCATCTGTTATGTTCAAAGTATGATGGGAAATAAATATTTAAATCTAAATAACCTGCTGATGATTACACATTTCTCTAATGAGCCACAGAGCGCTCAAATTTGACAGATAAAGTTATTTGGTTTATATCACAATACTTATCGTTATGGTCTGATATGAAAAAAATAACATTGCAATATTAAAAAAATCACTATCGCCCAGCCCTACGTCTATCATGAGACTAAATGCTACAAGAACATGTTTAAAACACAATTTTCGTTGGAGTGGGCTTTAAAGCACTAAAACCATGTAATGTCCTTGCTTGGTATCTGTCTCAATCACAACACATATTACAACATTTCTGGGACATGTTTTACATTTCCCCATTTTCATAGACAACATATTAGCCAACTTCATGACAGGACATGCTCATTTTTTTTCTTCTTTGACGAAATGCTGGAAATTATTTTACACTGATATGACCAAAAAAAAAAAAAAAATGTTCACATTCTTTTCAATGGTAAAAACAGCAGCACTGCAGATCCTTCTATGATCCAGAGCATGCCGACGCTTGCTTGACATTTTTGCTTCTAGCTGGGCTTGCAGCAAAGCAACACTGCTCCTTCACTCACCTAACATCTTAGATGCAATAAGGGAACAGAAGACAAAACAAAAAGACGAAAGTTGAAACCACATTCATCACATGCAAGACAAAACTTTTTTTGGTTGACTTCATAAAAGCCAAGTTGTGAAATCTACCCGGGCCTTGTACGGGAGTCAACTCATAAGCATAAAGAAAATGTGGTTTCATTTCCTGTGTGAAAAAACACGAGAGGAGCCTGAAACTCACAAAACACTCACGCAGTCAGTCTTACAACCAGACATTTGAAAGAAAATCACAGGTGGCAGCTATCTGACTGTAAAAAAAAAAAACGTGATAACCACAACAGTAACTTTGGTTTCTGAGGCTTGTCAGCCTCCTCTACACCTACAGTGCGAGTTTATTTTATGAGGATAAACACGAGCACGTGCAGTTAGCGCAGTGAAACATCCCACAAATAACGGAATAGAAACTAGATGAGATCAGTCGAAAAAGGAGGTCACTTGTCTGCAAAACACTTCTTGGAGGCAAACATGAAGTGATGAAGTTAACAGTCATTTGGGTTAATATTTTCCAATTAAAGTGTTGAATCTAGCTTACCATAAACATCATTACAAATGAAAAGATCATATCCACTTCCTCTGAACACCAGGAACAAGTGTCCATCAGTCAAATTAAAAGACTGGAATCACCTGAACCTGCTTACAGCAGAAAGTAAGGTTGAAAAACTGGATCTCATAGACCAGGATTAGGCGGTCCTGACCTCAAGGGTTTCTACTTTCATGCATTTAAAAAAAAAAAATTATTTAATTTTTTGCCTCCACTGTTATTCATCCAACGACCTCAATCTGACAAAGACTGCTGGAAAGGTTTTTCCAACAGTGACTCATGACATTAGTGCACCTGACGACTCTGTGAGCTCCAACACATTTATTAGTCATCTCTCAGGAGGTTAGACAGAACAAAAACACCCGTAGCATCCTATTCATCGTAGAAATGCTTAAAAAAACAAACCTGAAAGACACGCCTAGAAAAACCCATCACATCTGAGATATCTGCTCAAATGCTGAGCCCACATTACCCAGTGAGAACTACAGTTTAACGCTTTCGATGACCATTTTCACCACAGAAGTTTTGCTTTAAAGGGTCCATAATCATGGCAACACCTTGCATCTGAGAGCAACAGTCTTTTGATCGGCCCATATATTTTGTTATCCTCCAACCCTCTAAATTACATTGAACATAACAGGCAAACATAACAGATGAATGACTAAAAAGGACCGAAAAAGCAGATTGCCTCCATTGGGAGGCGTGCGAACTGGTTTAGAATGTAAACATCATGTAACAGCAAATCTGTTTTTCAAAATAAATGCATTTGGATCAACTTGTGTTGAATGTAACTATTAGTGAAAAACCTAAATATGTTTTCTGTTGTTAAGCAATATTTACTTGTTTATTAACTTTTGCACATGGATCTGTTTTCCCCGTTTTCCCTTGAGAAAATTGAAAAACTTCCACAAAAACCACGAGCTGAAGTTGAGTAAGAATGAAAATTATAAAGAGGAAATACGTGGTAAAGCACATTGCATTACTTCTTTAAGATGAGTTGCATTTTAGCGGTCACGCGATATTTTGTTTGAATTTTTAATAAGTTTCACCAGATTTTAGGACATGTTGTTGTTTTGTTTTTATCAGCTATATTTACAGCTATTTAAAATCACTTTTATTAGCATTACCATCAATATAAAGATAAAAAAAAAATGTAAAATAAAAAGTTATAAAACAATTCATTAAAATTGGTTCATTAAAAAAATCGCTCGCGCACGTCGACTATGATGCAGCTAGCTAACCGTTAGCTAGCTTTCCAGTAACAGCGTTCCCACGCAAACACTTGGTTTTACTATTTTTTAATTTTTTTTTGCCTCAAGCTAATAAATTGTGTTGCATTTTTCCCCCACCGTCTACGGTAACATTAAAAACAGAATAGCTATTTCACGGAGTTTTGCTAGTTTCTGCGACACAATGATAAGAACTCACCGACGGCCAGCGCTACGTCCGTCCACAGGAAAAACAGGACAACATGGCAAAGGTTTGGCATGTTTAGTCCTTAGGCCGGTGGAAGAACCGTCTCTGAATTAAAAACACATGTAAAGAGAGACTTGGTGATGGCACATTTGGAAACGGAAGCTGTGTGGTATACGCTGTCGCGTCAGAATAGCACTCGGAGGAGGGTTTCCTGCATCTGCCTTCCCATCGATCCACATGGATACTTCATGGACCCGCTGGATTTTGCACTGCCGTGATGCACCGAAACGCCTTTCATCTCCATCAAGTCACGTTTTTTATTTTGTTTTAAATAAAGTTTAAATAAAACAGCAGTACTAAAGTTTATTAACGATTTCACATGTTTTATTTAGTCTTATAGTCATAGATGATGAAATAAACATTTACTATAAAACTTTAATCAATAAAAGAAGATTAGAACAAACAAATAATCTGTTTTATTATGACATGATTTGCTTCATGTAGATTAAAATAGGTCCCAAACAGCAAAAATAAAGGATTTATGATTTCTAGTGTTCACGAATACGATGTTCAAACAAATATTGTTGGACAGTTTGTTTTATTTGCATTTTTTCTCTGATTGACGAAAGGAAATAGTTACGTGCATACGCGTTATATTAAATGGAAAGCAAAATTTTCCCCTTAAAATTGAAGTGAAAACTTAAAGTAAGTTAAATTCTTGAATACAAGAATATATTTTAGAGAAAAGCAAATAGACTCGTTTAAAGCTACATGTTAATCTTAAACCCCTAAATTATGAAAAAAGCAACTTTTAATTTTAAAATAGTAAAAAACAAAACAAAACAAAACAAAAAAAAAACGACCAGGGCAACAAACAAATCAAAACACGGTGATTTAATATTTCCAACTACACTTGAATGCAGCACAAGTTGCCAAAAGCTGCCAGTTTGCGGGGAAACCACCGGTCATTCCCACGCAAGTTTCCCTCAGAAAACAATATTTTAACGATCACGTCTTTGTGTTTTTGATTCTGGCAGAATCTTAAAGACAAATATTCAGTCAATTGTCTTATAAAAAGACTAGAAAGAGGGGGATTTCTTCATTGGGAACACCGTTTTTCTTGTAAGATTCCTGAAAACCAACAAATCTGAAGTTTTCTGTGTCCATTATGAACCTTCCACTTTCTTTCCCTCTTTCTATTTTTTATCTAACATAACCTCCTTAAAGCTGAATTTCATTTGGTTCCAGCTTCCAGTCTTGGACCCATCCCACATGATGACGTCAACTGGATGTAAATTTTCTTCCCTTCCCAGCGTCCATCCGGCGCATTCACATCAGCCTACCAACAGGGATGTGAGGTAAGTCACAAACCAGCACCATAGAAGGGCTAAAAACTGACTTTACTGCCAGAAAAGCGCTAAAGCCAAACTGTTGTGTTGTAAAAATGCATGTTTTTGCCCAGCTGCTGCCATCATCAGAGATCTGGATCTCCCGTTACATGGCATGGCTGTACATTCCTGTGTTATGTAATACAAACATTGCGATAATCTGTCTTCATGGACAAGGAACAGCATTGGTGATTTTCCATAGGCTGCATTTCACTGCCATGTGGGAGTTTTAAAATGATTTTCTGAGTAAAGTTGGCCCTTATAAAGACTAGAATCTGCTGTTTGAGGCATATCAAGTTTAGTTAAAGTACTTTTTATGCCCAGTCTTCTTGCATCCTTCCTGCTCACGTTGTGGATTTTGTTCCTATAACTTGGACGATGCTCTTAGGTCTAAGGTTAAAAACAAAACGTCATTTCTAAAAACACCTTAGATTTTTTTTTTTGTTTTACCAAAGGTTGCCTGTTTTTGGGGGGAAATTATGATACAACTGAAGAAATAAAGTTTTTTTTGTAATGTTGAGTCCTTTTAATGAATTGTATCACCTTTGAGAAAATATGATTTAATCTAAAATAAATCTGAATGAAAATTATCTTGGAACAGCTTTTAATAGACCACAGGGGTCAAGGGTCAACAGAATTATCAATCTCTTTCAAAAAACGTGTATTTTTATATTCTTCTCTTTTCTGTCATTAGGACTCTATTCTGTTAAATTTACAGCATATTTTTACCATACATTTTAATCTTAAAGAGAATAAAAAGTACTGGAGATTATAATAGAGTTCGAATAATCTGGACCCAGAAGATTCTCTGACGGGATTTCAATTAGTTTGGTTGAAGAAAAAAGGAAGCCAACTTTCTAAATTATGTTCACTATTTTTTTTTTAAACTTTTGTCTTAATATAAGATCAAAAAATAGCAAAGACAAGAAGATCAAATACTTTTACTGGTTCCCAGAACTCGGCTTGTGAGTCAGGGAGACAGTCTTTTCAGCTGCATCTCCTCTTTTCTGTGAGGTCTGCCAGTTCCCTCAGTGATTTTAAGTCACTTTTAAAAACGTATCTTTTTACTCTGGATTTTAACTCCAGCGAGCAGAGCTAGTGGGCCAGCTTGTTAACTTTTATTGAGTTATTCTTTCTATTGTCTAATAGCTTTTGTTGTTATTGTGTCTTTTATAGTATTTTATTGTTAAGTGATTTTATTTGATTTTGTGTTCAGCATCTTGGTTACTCCCGCTTTTATAAGTGCTTTACAAATAATTGATTGATTGATTAATTGATCGATTGATTAATTTATTGATTGACTGACTGACCCACTGGAAATGTGTGAATTTGCTTTCTCAGTCCCTTTCCTCGATGTCATTTTAACATATTTTCTAAAATTTTCAAATACCCTACATTATGATGACCCCTGGTGTTATTCCCTTTATTTTCTTTTACCGTAAGATGTAAATATGCGACTCATTTACATTTTTTTAATCTGTTCGCCCTTACTCCTCCTCCTCTACTATTTCTATCTGTGATGCTGCAGCACTGGAGTTTCCCCGTTGCGAGACGAGTAAAGGCTTATCACTCTCTCTCTCTTAAGCAAACTCATTATTTTTTGCTAAACAACACCTTGTTCGTTTTCTCCGACCTTTTCTTGTACTTCTTATTGTTTTTAAGTCGAAGAAAAAAATATTTAAACTTTTCTCAACCTTTTTGTTGGACCAAAAGTGTCAAAACATAATTGGACTTTGGAGACAAATTTGTGCTTTTATTGTTTTTACCCGGCTGACCGGCTCAACGTTTATTGAATTTTGAAGAAAAAGAATCCATGGTTTCTTCCATAGAAGGAAAAGCTGAGTTAAAAATGCTGCAGATAACAGTCTTTTTGTTTAACCTAGCCCAAGGCCAGTGGAAGAATGCGGTGGTCAGCTCTGTCCGGGTGTCAAAATAAGACACAGTGTCATGTTCCTGCTCTGATATCGATGCCAAACCAAGAAATCTACCCAGACCTTTGGAGAAGCCAAGATTTCAAAACACTGTTTTCTCTGGTAATTTCAAAGCGGTCTTCCTCTACAGTTGTAATTTTCTGACTGTGTGCGTATGTTTTTGCTTGTGTAATTCAATGAGGGCCCGCCGTGCCAAACAATGTCTCCTCATGACTGTGGTTCAGGAAGAACACACCCTTCACAGGCCTTTTGTGTGTGCGCTCTGATCCAAACCAGCTGTCGGTGTCCACAGTGCTTTTTTTCTCTTTCATAATAAAATAAAACAAAAACTTATTGATGACGCATCAGGGAGGCAACTTGAAGCATTTCAGTGCATTTTAAAGCAGCAGAACTCTGTTATGGAGTTTTTGTTTACATGAACCGAGCACTTTCCTTTCATTTAAACACCAGTTTTACTCTCACAGACGATTTAAAACTTTCAGATGTCAGTTATATCTTTAGTTTACACTTCTTTCAAAAGATTTTAAAGTCATTAATTAAAAAAATAGCTGTGAAGAGGAGGTTCAAGACAGAGATTTGTAACCCTTTAGAATGATTTACAGAAGTTTCACTTTAATTTTTACTCACTGTGTTTTAAGTTACTGTAAAGATGTAGGGACGGGTCCTCAAATATGACCAGAAGTCATAGTTTGTCCCCTGAAGCAGCAAACTCTCAGTCCAATGTGCAACTTTGACTGGGAAACTCCCAATTTTCAGCAAGTTTGACCCAGAAAAAAAACCAAAAAAAAACTACCAGCTTTTTTGTAGGATGAAGTTCGTCAAAGTTTAAAGTATTTTAAAAAAGCCAAAAAAAGTTTAGCTTCCTTTTAAATCACAACCTCCAATGGTTCAAGCATTGACTGTATGTGAGAACTGGACTGAATGATTGTGACGTCACCCGTGGAAAATGGCTTACAATATTTCCGGCTTCAACCAAATGAAGTCAGTTCGGATGCCATCTTTTACCGGTACAAACGCCACCATGTACAAGGCAGATGACGTCAGTAGCAGCAGTGATTGGTTGGGAGGGTTCAACGTGAGACCACATGTTGTCACTGAGGCATCTGATTGGCCAGTTTATACCTTGAATAACTTGCAATGAAGAAAAAATATAGCAGATCAAGAATGAGTAACTGCTGTTTATTTCTAGTAGAAGTTTACGGCATTGTGGCTTCCTGGAACCAGCAGGTACTTCCCGTTTGGAATGCGAGGGGAAGGAGTCGCTCAGTCCAGTTCTCTTTATACAGTCAATGGTTTCAAGTAAAAATAATGCAACTGCCAGAATGGAGGGTTTCTAAAGAGTCTTGTCAAAGTGAAACTAGTGATGATAAGAGAAAAAAAAAAGGACATTTTGTCAGTATTTACTGAAATGATAGATTTATTTGATGTGCAGAGACGGAATAAACCTCCTATATTTTAATGTTGGAGTTCATACTGGTTATACTAACCATTACTTCAGCATACACTTATAAGGTTTGTTCTATTATTAAAACAACAAGAAAAGCTTTGTTGTTTATTAAATAAATCAGCAAATACCTAAGAAAAGATGGGCATTTTGAGTGAGTGCACTGAAGAATCATTACATGTCTCTATTTGAAACATTTTTTTGATTAGATGTGTTTTTCTCTTCTTCTCCAGGCTGAACACTGAAGACCTCAGCATGTCTTCAGGGACTGCCTTCCTCTCATGATGCCTGTCTGTAACCCGCCTTCGCCTTTCCTCTCCGTCCTGCTGTGTGTTTGCGTGGTCCTGCAGCGATCCCACCTCCATCTGGTTTATGTCACCCACAGCAGCTTATTCCACTACTCCTGCAGCCAGGACCCTCCGCCCTGCAGCATCTCCTCGCTGACAGATTGCTGGTGCAAAGAAGTGCAGCTCGCCTCTCTGCACCGTCCCCAGTATTCCGCTCTTGCTTTGCAGATGAGACATTTAACTGTCTGGTTCACATCGCCGTCCAACGCAGCGCGGCTGCTCAACAACTCCAAGGTGAAACACCTGACGCTGATCCACTGTGGAGCTGAAGGATCCAAAGGAACGGCCTTGGTGTCTGTGGAAGGGCATTTTGTGGTGCAACACCTGGAGAGGCTGACAGTGGTGAACCTGCCTGAGAGACCAGTTGGAGTACTGAACAGAGTCAAAAGCGCAAACTCAGACCCAGAGAGAGAATACGGGTCTCATTTAGACAAAAACAGATTCCACCTGGACTCCAACGCGGATTTTATGGAAGACGCGATGGCAGATGCTTTAGCTGCGTCCTCATTTCAGGTCCAAGACATCTTTCTGGGGAGGGAGCTCGGAGCGGCCCATCATGAACAGGCCCGTCTGGGAATCATTAACAGCTCCGTGCTGGACTGGGGGGCAACTGCCAAAGCCTATACGGTGAAAACACATATAGGCAGTGACGGCGCTCTGCCCTTCCCTGACCTGCACCTGTCAAAACTACCAGAGACATCTGAGATATATGTCAGCTTTGTCTACAGTTAAAAAAGGAGCTTTTTATGTCTTAAAAATCCATTACGTGAACAATCTTTAGATTATCTTCACTTTTAATTAATCAGCAAAAGAAAACATGCTTTAATTGTTCAAAATGGGACATAAAACTTGCTCAATTACAAATATTCTCATAAGTGGGGATCACAAACTTTCATACTTGTAGAACGAACCAATAATTTAAAGAGATATTTTATTGTATAAACATTTTTTTTGTTTATTAGAAAGGGAAGCATTTTATAATTTAATGGAAATGGATCTTTCTGCCTCTCCTGTCTCGTCCAGGAGCTTTGGTCTTGTTTTTTTCAATCTGACCTAAAGGCTTTTATGGCTGTGAAACAGCACATTAGATGAGCAAAAAGATCATCAAAACATTCTGCGATCAGAGGAATGCCTCTCATTCTTGATCTAATGCTAATATTTTAACTGGATTTGCCTTATTGTGTGTCACAAAGAAGAAAAAACGTATTTTCCGATAGTCGGCTACAACCAGGGGAGAAGCTATGGGTTCAAAAAGCTTTGCCCCAAACTTTCCCCCCATAATCGATTTAAAAAGATTTTAAAATCGTCAATACAAGCTTATTTAAGCATTGCAAACATAAAACAATGTTTTACATGAAAAAGAAACTACCCCCTGCCTTAAAACAAAATGTTTTGGCTTCACCCCAGGCAACAACTAACTGTAGTTTTCTGGCTGTTTTATGATGTGACCTTTCAGAAGCTGTGTTAGCAGATACTGTTCTGTTTGCGATCCAAGATTCAGCAAAAACCGAGAAAAAAAACACACTTTCAGCCGATTTGGACATTTTTCTCACCACCCTTCCCTTCATCGTCAGCTCTGCGTTCTTAACTTCTGCTTCCTTCAGAGTTTCCGGGATCTGCTGCTTTGTTTTTCAGTTTTTTTTTATTCTGCCACAAGGTGGCAGCAGATACAGTTTTAGAATATTTTTTTTACAGTTTTATAATGTTTTTCCTTTTTTATTTTTGAGCAGCAACATGATAAATTAGCTGTAAAACTGCTGACATGTTCTTCATCCGTTAGTGGATGAAGACACTTTAGAAAAATTAAATATACGTAAAGCTTTCAGATTAAATGAGAAATGACAAGTCGTTCGAGTCAAAGACTGTCAGGAATGAGCTAAACATAACGAAGCAGAATGCAGTTAAAAGGACTGAATTGGTTGAAAAGTAAAGTAAAGCCAAAGTTAGCAGTTAATATTAGTGTTAAAAGCAATTCCTATGTTCCAAATTAGCGCTTTGGCCAATCTCAGCTTGGAAACAGAATGCTGACAAGTGTTGTTAAATTATCAGGTTTCTGCTACAAAACCTAGTTTGGTCAGCAGCATAGTTACAAGACTAAATCATTTTTGTCTTGGACTGAATTTTCTTTTATAAAATACAGGTTATACACTTTACTCAGACAAAAAAAGTGCTTAGTTCAATTTTGTGTTTATATGTTTCCCATTTTTACCAATGCACAGTCTCTGTATTTCCATCTGCTTACAGAGAGTCTTATTTAAGAGTTTAATTGAGCTGAAAAAGACTTAAATTCTTAAAAAGAAGCAATGATATCAATTATGTATCTTTTTATTTGGTTACTAACATCAGAAACTTAATTTACTGGCTAACCCGGAGTAACGTGGAGCATTATTTAAAAGGCGATCTTTCTAATCAGCAACATAAACCAGATTAGATTATTC
This sequence comes from Adrianichthys oophorus, assembly GCA_036245035.1. NCBI lineage: Eukaryota > Metazoa > Chordata > Actinopteri > Beloniformes > Adrianichthyidae > Adrianichthys > Adrianichthys oophorus. Next base: position 4,811,838 of record BSAI01000096.1, on the reverse strand, counting down.
ACCCAGGCTTCCATGTACTCTAATAATGTACATTTTACTACTTTATAATGATTATGAAGAACATTTGAATTGTTTTCCATTATGGTGACCAAATTGTTGCTAATCTTGGATTTTTCTCCTTTCTGCAAAAGGAAAAGAGTTTGTGTATGCACTTATTCAGAAATAAAATCTACTGAAGTTTTATGAAGTTTCAACTTTTCATTTTGACCCCTTTTAACAAATAGTCAAGATGTCATTTCTCAAATATAAGCTCTTCAAACACCTACAAATGCACAGTCCTTTATGTCCAACAATTCCTAACACGTCTTTTAATTGAATTAATTAATTGAGTTAATTAATTTTGTTGGAGCTTAACTTTTTGCCATCTCTGTTAACCATTTCTTCAGCAATCTGGAAAAGGTAATCCAAATGGTTTTGAAACTCTCCATAAATAAAAAATAAAAATAAAAAAGTTTAGCTGATTTTTTTGCTTCCTTGGTTTTTTGTTGTACATTTTACTATTTAATATTTCTCCTTTAAAAAAAGTAGAATTAGCTTCATTTAGAATTTGTTAGAATAAATTTGAAGAAAAAAATAAGATCACATCTACATTTTCTCCTGCTTTTCGTGGGATAAATTAAATGTAATTAAAAATCTAATTCTGTGTCAAAGACACGTTTAAATACAATGTCAGGTTAGGAGTTCTTTTTCTAACAAAACAAAAAAAAGTCACGTCTTTGAGGAAGAAATCGAACTTATTGCTTTTCTCCTCAACTGTTTGCCTCAATACAAGAAGGTCTGCAACTTTATCCCCTTTTTTTTGCCCGTGGTCCAAAGCCCAACTCTGCTCCAAACCCCAGGAACCCACAGACAAGTCCTGTCAGCGGCTGCAGTGTAGATCACCTCCTCTTGAACCCCAGCATCCCTTTAGCTGCTGCTCAGCTTGCAGCAGCACCAAACCCCATCAGCTGTTGCAGCTAAAACTCGTCTGTTCACCGCTCAGGTCCCTCCAGCGGATCTCAAGTCCGATGTGATCTTACAACCTTGTTCTTATGGAGATTCATGAATATTTAAAAAACTGAAAAAGTATTTTTTTTTGCACAAACTGAGGTTATGAGCGCATGAATTAAACTAATTCTGCTAATCCTAGTTCATAGTTCCTATGAAATACACTTTTAGAGACTAACTATCTTGCTGATTGACGGGCAATCAGATACTTATTTTTGCCATTGAAAGTTTATTTTAAAAAAATTTTTTCATTACAAATTATCTAATTTTTTTTGTGTTTCTTTGTATAGAAAAAAATCCTACTGTAGGGCCCTCAAACATCTGCAGTAATTGTATGTGTAAGCTTGTAATGAAAATACTAAACACTACATGGCAGTGTGATCTATTTACCTGAAGCTGAGACAGTGTAGAAACGGCAGAAAATCAAGTTCTAAGCAAGACCTATGAAGTTTCAAAGCTGTTCGCATCACAGCAGGTCAGACTTACAGCCAAAAGATGAGTTGGCTTTCACAGTTCACCCTCCGTTCCTGCTTTCCTTTACCTTTGCATCATCATGGTTCAGCTCTGCAAACTTTTCAGACGCTCCTAAAACACTTGGGTTATATCTTCAACCCAGCTGTGGGGTTATTCACGTTGGGATAACCCAAAAGTTGAAATGACCCAGAAAAAGTTAGTCCCTTTGTAACCTTGGGGTTGGGTTAAAGACAAACCAAACTGAGTTTTTAGTGTGTGGTCTGCTTCTTAAAGATTTTGTGCAAACATAAGGACACACTGCCTTGTTTTCTTATTTTTCTGCATCAAATTTTACATAACAACTGCTTAACGTCTTTTGAATTCAAAGTAAGCATGAAAAACCAACCAACTATACCCACACATCAGCTGCTCGATTTAGAGTGAATACTTCCCATTTACAGAAATCAGAAATCAAATCTTAAATAAAAATAGAAAATAAAATAGAAAGAGCAGAAACCGCTGAATCCCTTTTGGGGTCTTACATTCAGACCTAAGCGACAACATAGAACAGGGGTGTGCAAGGTTTTTGACTTGTGGGCCACAAAGAGTTCTAAAATTAGACAGAAGGGTCGGACCAGGAGCTGGAGCTGACCTCCTACATGGACAGGGTGCTATGTAAATATTACTTACTTATAAGAGCGAGAAATAAGATAGAATCTGGATGAAAACCAGCTTTAATTTGGATTGAAGATTAATGTTTTAAAAGAAAACATTTAGGAAGTTTTATTCTTCAAAAATGTGGCTTTGGCTCTCATTTTAGTGCCAATTGCCCTCAGGGAAAAACTGAAAAACTTGGAAATATGCTGCATTCATGTGGTGTTGGAATAATTGGAAAAATGACTCTGGAAAACACCCTTAGAAATGACAAATCTTCTCACACTACATGAATGCAGAATAACTTTCTGCTCTAAATAAAGATCAGTGTATTTGTGGTGCATAATGGGAAGACACCAGAATTACAGGGAAAATAAAACACCAATAAGGATTATTAATAAGATTTATTCCATATGGCCCCACTGGTCTAGAATCAATCTAAGCATGTCTTAAGGGAGGAAGCTGGAGAAAACCCACGCACAAGGAGAACATGCAAACTCCACAGAATGTTCTTAGCATGACTGAGTCAACCACGTGACAGAACCAAGATGAGGCATTTTCTGGTCACATCTGGACGCTTTCCGTTAAACTAATCATTTGAACTGAGTTAAAAAATGAAACTTTCATCCAATTAAATAATTTTTAATGAAAAATGTTACAAGATTTTTAACTTTTGTTTAACTCAAAAAGACAAAGGATATTTTTGAAATAATTCCTCAACCCAAATTTACTTCATTAATTATTGCATTAAAACATTTTCCCCTGGAAGACTTTTTACATTTAGACGACAAGAAGTTGAAAAATAATAGCAGATGTTAAACATTTGAGTGAAGGGCTTATCAAAATTTAGAAACCTATCACACAACTTAAACAAATGTTCCAACAAAATAGTTGTTTCTTTTTTCTGGACTCAATCAATCCCAAATGTATTGTAAAATTAGCTTAAATTTACCTAAATAAACAAATTATTTGTTGTATTTGTAAAACTGAAAGGGTTTTGGTTGATTCGTTGAACCAAAGACACTTTGGGGAAACAGTTTGAATTCTTTCTGAATTTGCAAATAAAATTAAACAGCAAAGAAATTGTAAAATAAATTAAATTGTTATGTATTTGGACAGTAACAGAAGATAGTTAAAGAAGCATGACAAAATGGTTGAAAATGCATTTTTTTGTTGTTGCAATAAATAACTAAAAATAACATTTATGAACAAATGTATTTTATTATTTTTATTTTATTTGAGCAATGCTGGTAAATGACTGCAATTAGGTTTGTTTTCCATAAAGGTTAGCCCATTCTGAAGCTTTTAAGTGTTGCTCTTTTTATTATTATGTTTGAGGTGCAGCTGGTTTTTGTTTTTTTGTTTTTCGTTTTGGCCGTGATTTGATGCGTGATTGGATAATGGCACATGCGTGAGGAGATGGCGGGAGCGCACGTGAGGAGGAGCGCGCGCTGACACCTGCTGGAGAGCCGCTGATTTGCATGATAAAAGGTGGTGAACGCAAACTGTTGATCCCGCACCTGAGAAGGTCAGCAGTGGAGGAAGAAGATTTTCAAATGAAAACTACATCAGGATGGGAAAAAAAATACTTTTTGAATCAAGGAGAAAAAAAGCGTTTTGTTTTTTTTAAATTGAGATGTTAAATGTTACTTCCACACTCTTACTGTCCTGCTTCCATCCACCAGAGTTTTGCTCCACGCTGGCGCCGTCTCCTCACCGGCAGTTCAGCAGTAAAACATTTTTATAATCAGCCGTTATTGTTCGCCGCCTCCTTGTGGGAGATGTGCCCATGTTCATTTTTTAAAAGGGCAAATCAGTCATAATTCAGTTTATAAACTGCGGCGCGCGGGGAGAAATGCCTGCATGAATATTCATGAGAGCCCGTCCGAGCTGCCAGGCTCTGTGATTCATTAGGCATATGTAAATATCACTCACTTTAATTGGTCCTAAACTAACTCAACATAATGTTGTCATTAGCAAATTATTACTTATTTGTGATACCAATGGTACGGTGTGGCGCACAGACCCAAAGCTCCATATATATAATTGCAATTACAGCTCTTTTCTTTTTCAAAGAATGCCTGCAGGATCTAATGGATCTGTATTCTGTGAGCGCGTGGACGCACAACAGCAACTTGAGCCCATCTAGAAGTGGACTGATGAAAAAACACTTTCTTTTGACCTTTAGCCTGAACATGTTGTGTTAGGATTCATGATTAAAAAGACAAATGAGCATCTGGTTTCCGGAATACCGTTGAAAGGGTGAAGGGTTTGTTAATGTCTACAAATCCAAGAGGATTCGTTTTCACTGGTCTGAATCAATACATTTGGACAAATTATACACAAACATGTCTTTGGGAAAGAGACAAAAAAACACAAGGGAAGTTTAGGACATGGTAAATTACAATGCCGTTCAAAAAAAAGTACGATGTATAAACCCAAAATACAATTGAAACAGTCAACAGTTATAATTCAAACAACAATTTCACGTCTTGAATATTCTGCTGTCAAACACCGTAATCTAAAAAGGATTTCAAAGTAAAAGCTTGTCTGACACCATCAGGATGGATTGCTGTCTCATTGTGTTTCGTCGTGACTGGGCTTTAACAGAAGTTTCTCAAAATGGGGCCAACATGCCAGGGATGTTCCATGGTGCTCATCCACGCAGAGACTTGTACATGAGCAGCGCTGTCTGCTCTCTGAGTGACAGGAAGCCAGTGCTAAGACTACAGTCACACGTTCCAAAAGTTTTTCAGCAAATTTTTTAAGGAAGTTTTTTTAAAAATTGTTTAAATTTGACAGTAACTGGACGATTTTTTGACATCGGTCAGTGGCCGCCGGGGCGCTGTCCGGCGACAGGCTGGTGGCAGGAAGGTAGAAGCACAATAACTGGGTCTGCAAGGTCCCCCAAAATGTCTGGTGATCGGCTAATTTCAGACCCCCTACCCCCCTGCCGCCACCGTCTGATTGTTAGAAATTGTACGGTAGCAGCGCAGCCACTCGATGAGGGCTGTTGACATGGCCCGCGGGTCTGGCGCTGACCAGACGTCCATCTGGTGGTCCTGACCACCGTGGGTCCAAACTGGGACTCAGCATTGATGCTGCACAAACTCATCTTGGCGCTGATTGCGCCACAGCGACTCCAAGACCTGCGTATTACACATGGGAGCGGCTACGAATGAAGTGATTTTGCTGCAGATCCAACAATTCCACGTTACGCTCAACTTTTGACGAGCTGTGTGATGCTGTGGGACCTCTTGTGGCGCCGGCTGTGCAGTAAAGCAGCCAGTTCCTGCCAAGAAGAAAGTCACGACACTCGTGTAATTGGAAAAAAGTTTCCATTGCAGTTTTGCAAAATATGTCAATTTCGACACGCCTCAAAAACCACCTCTTCCAAGCGCAAAACGTTTTTTTTTCGATAAATGAGAGGTTTTTTTTTTTTTCAAAATTGTCTTGTTTCCATTTAGCAAATTTATTATCACAAATCCAATTTTCGCAATTTCATGCATCAGAATCATCTGATTCACGGCATGTCAAAGAATGCGCGTTATTTAGTTGTCACCATCAACATCTCTGGTTTTAAAGGGTTAAAAAAAAGCAGTCTCAGCTTGGGAAAAATCTCCACCACGAATTCACCAGGCCTGTGTTTGTTCCGTCGCATATACAACTGAAACGGGGAGATGAGGAGGCATCGGCAGAATCTTCTGGAGAAAGGCCAGCTTTTTGTGTATGGCCGCAGTCCGGCGACTTTAACACATCGTCTAGTCAGAGCTGCTGCCGGCCGGCGATCCGCCCTGTGGCCGCCCAGCTGTCGCCCGATTCCTCGAAATGTGCCCAATGTGCTTAGAGAGAAAAATCGTCCAGTCGCCATCAAATTTTAACTTTTTTAAAACCTCTGCGCCCACTGTGAAGTGTGTAAAAATCAGTGCTGTCAATCAATTATGTTTTTTAAATAATTTTTATTATTATTAAAAATGTGTTTAATCTGCTGGTTCAGCGACTATTGTGTTACCATGACAACGACCACATTAAGTATCAAATATAAAAATAAAAATACAATACTAAAAAAACGATTGAATCTTTATTTCTAATGCGTAAGACGGTCGCTTCTGACGTGTAAATGATCTGTTGAATCTGCTGAAAAACTTGCATCAAGGTCGCCGCACTGCATTTTGGGATATATGAGTCAGCAGTCGTCGAGCAATTTCTTTAAAAATGATTTTTAATCAGCTAAATTTCGTTAAAAACATCTCAAATGTTACTTTAGGCATAAAAAATCTGAGAAGGTTCTTATTTTGTGATTTCGTTTAGTTTGCAGTTTGAAGTAAAAGATTTGTAAATAGATTCTCTAGTTTTTGAAAGACTCCATCTCTTTGACATCTGCTCCCATGATTGTTCAATTTTCTGACATCATTGCTAAAGTCCTCAGACAAACATGTTTTTTTACTCCACTAATGTTTTCGAGAATATTTATTGGGACAAAAACGTGAAAAATAAAATAAAGAAATTGTCGGTATTTTCATTTTAAAAGCCTGAATTGTAGTCGTTTAAAGCAGTTTTACCGTTGCGTTTCCATTCATTGATATGGAATGAATTTATCTGTTTATCTTGAAAGAAAGCTCAAACTCATGCGCTTTAAACTAGTTTACCGCTGTGACCCAAAAAAAAAAGGACTGCTGAATGCGTTTAAAATGAAGAGCCTTCCTAGTTGCCACGGTCTGCCCGACACGGCTCGGTTTGGAGTTGTTTTATTGAGGCAGCAGCAGTTTGAAACAACAACCGTGACAAAACAGGCCCACAAAACAGAGGGAGAGGCAGAGACGAATAACTGTTTTTGTGTGTGTGCTGGAGAGAAAGAGCGAGGGAGCCAATAAAGTAATGTGATGGATGATCTCCTTTTCCCAGAGGGACCAGCACCATGTAAATTGGTCCACACAATGCATTATGGATAAGGCAGTTGAGATTATAGCTTGTTAATGTGTCCCGCCCCTGCCTCCCCCTCTCTTTATGCATTTCACTGAGGGTCCCTCTGTTCCGGCCCAGGCAGTGACATGGTCACCTCATTGTCAGGGGCCTGGATCTTCTGGGTGCAGATGGAGAGGGGAAGCGTTTGGCGCTGCAGTGCACGGCGGGGCTCATTAGAAAAGTCTGTGGGTGTTTAGGTTGTTCAGGAAGCAACAATCAAAGACCCCACAACAGCTGATTTGGGTTTTAGCTGACATCAGTGACAAAACGGACAAAAAAAAGGCCAAATTCTGAACTAACATGCAAGCACCAGAGGACAGAATGGAGCGTATGCTTCCTTTCTTACTCGTCAACCCCGACCCCCCCATCACTACATCTAGTGGGTTCACACCCGAACCATTCAATCCTCAGTCTATCCCTCATCTTTACTCCAAATTACACGCTTGTCCTGCATCTCGGGTCCGCCCGTTCTGAATAGAACTGTTTCCTTTTTTTTGTTAGAAATCATTCTGTATTGCAAATATAGAGAACTTTATTTGGATTTTTGCTTTTATGAAAGAAAAGTCCCACAGGATCTGTTCAAATGAACAAAAAAAAAAAAAGCTAATAACGTTCACACCCCGGTCTGTTAGAAAATGCCTTAGCTTCAGCTCCAGTGAATATAAGCCAATTCCGTCACAATACGGATGCCGCCATGTTGGAGCTGGATGACAGAGATTGGTACGAGTCTGTCTGAGTCAATGTTTCCAAGGCAACTGCTGTCACCAATCATAAATAAGCTCATTCGACGTCCACACCGCTTCCACTGAAAGCGCGCTCGGGCAAATCTGTCAATCAAACATTGCAGATGGTGGGGGCAGTGGGCACCACATGCTCTTACTGAGGCATCTGATTGGTCAGTTGATAACTTGGATAGTGAAGAAAAAATATAATGAAAAACAATTCTGGATTATCAAGAAGATGTTAAGAAAAAGGCATCATAGCAAGAATGCTTATTCTGACAAACTTCAGATGAAGTTCAAACAAGATCGATGGCGCAATCCCATACAGACTGGGTTGAACAGGTGCTTTTAGCTTCCTCAATGTAAACATATGCATTAGAGAAATTTTCGCCCACACTTTCCATTTAATATATACACTATATTGTGTTTCACGTTTGTTGTTTATTTAAACGTTTTTATGGATAATCATTTTATTTCTCATCCACTCACACAACCATTTGAGATTTGTTCTCCAATGTAAGTCTTTTTCCATTTTTTTCTTTTACTTTAAACTTGGAAAATAACTATTTGGGGGTTTCAAGCTCATTACTAATTACTGATCAATGTCTAAGGTTTTTTTCAGCGTCTTAATGATGCTTTCTGGTGTTAAAAAAATAAAAACTTAACCTTAGAAAGATCAAAAATGTTCAGCGCTATTCTACGTTTAGCAGCTCTATAGATATTGATGACTGAGGTCTGTCTGCAGCATTTCCTTTTTTAACATGTTGGGGACCTGTCTTTCTCCCAGATTCCATAAAAGATGTCTATTTGAAATATTTGTTTGCAGTGACTGGCTGTTTGTCTCTTTGATAAACTGAGTTTAAAAAGAATGAATAAACGTCCAGGAGTGAACAGATGATTGAGACTGAGCGCTGAAGTTCTGCATCCAGATGGTCAGACGCACAACTCCAAATGAGTAAGGAGTCAGAACAAACTGTCATCTGTTTAAGAGAGTTTGACAGACATAAGTTATTGTTCTGTTAGAAAGTAACTTTTGCACAAAAAAAAGTTGGAAAAAACTAAATGTGCTTTAAAGTGTATGTGGAATAATTCAAATGAATGAGTCTTCCAAACAGAAATACATTTTCTCTGTTTATCAACCAACAAATCATCAGTTTAAATTGTATTTTTATTTGAATGAGACAGACGAAGCAGGTTAGGCTCATGGGTTTGTCTGTGAGCGTTTCGCTGGACCCTCCACAGCTGTGTGTGGGCGGGCGGCTGCCTCCACCCATTAGAACGGGTCATCTCTCTCTCATGAAGAGTTTTCACGGCTGTGGAGCGGATTAGCAGCAGCACAGACGCAGACGGAGCAGCGCAGAAGAGCGGAAGAAGGAGGGAATGAGGGAAAGAGCAGAGCATTAGCATCACTTCAGCATTTCTTTACGTCGCCTACGTCCAGAGAGCGCGGCTGGATCAGAGGAACGAGAGAATGGAGGCATCTAATCCCAAGTGACCTTCAGAAGAGAGGCGGGATCAGCTGATCCGACAAAGCAGTAACTGCATCAGCTGTTTGGAGTGAAGAAACTGAAGAGTTCTGTGGAAATTCAGAATAAATAGAGATTTATTTAAGCTAAAGTTTGCAGTTTTATGTTAGAACTATCTCTTTTTACAAAGCCCCCCCCCATCAAATTGACAAGACGCATTTTAGCTAAATGTTCTCATCTAAGATCCTGAAAAAATCAAGAAAATTCCCTGAAAAACGTTCTGTGGCGTCATGCGGTTGACGTGAACCAAGGACACGAGCAGCTGCTGACCATGATGGAGCCACAGCATGAGCTCCCATCATGCATTTCTTTAAGGCTGCAGCCAAACTGAGCCTCATAGGAAACAGGGAGGACAACTTCAACAACTTTTTGTTCTAAAATGACTAATTTCTGCTTATTACACTGGTTTTTGTCACTACAACCAAATTAACTACATTTAGGTACATAAAAACTTTTGAAAAAAGTTTGAAGTAATTCTATCTAAGGCACTGTCACAAAACGCTGTCATAAACGTAGACGGCGCCATTACAAAATCCGGTGATTACCTCGTTTTGCAGTAAAATAAACAGAGTTGATCTCACTAACTTTGTGACTTTGCATTTACTTTTTTGTAAACAAGAATAAGTGTTCTAACAGTGCGTTATAGTTTCTCCAAAGGCACCATAACTGTGTCGCAGTGATGCTGTTTAAAACATTTTTACTGGGTAATTATAAAATGCATATACAGTGCTGAATATCGTAGAGAAAATCTTAAAGCATGCGAGAAAAAAGTTTAAGAGTTGACAGCATCAAAGTGTCTTTTACCACCTGGCATTCATAATGACTTACAGCTTCCACCGTCATAGATGCTTTAACCGGAATAAATTACTCTTTTTCTGGAATGTTTACTTCCCATTTCTCCGGCTGTCTTAGCAAGAGCCTGAAGGTGATTAAATCCTAAAGAGAGTCGAGCAGTAAACCAGCCAAAGTTTCTTATTTACAATTAAAAGATTGAGTGATGGCCGTTACGGCTGTCCCCCTCTGCAGCACACACTCAGACACACACAGCACCGCACGCCAGTTGGTCCTAAAGAGGCAAATTCCTCCGCAGCATTTCCTCAACATCATAAAGCGTCTGCTGCAAAAGGGATGCTTTTGCAATCCATCTGCTCGCCCTGACATTTCCAGACATCGCTGGCGTTAGGTTGATTTGGGGGAATTTGCACACCATATGCTGCGGTATCAAACACCTACATGTAAGCCGTGCATTCCCTAATCGCTGCATCATTGCAGCTTGTTTGCCTAATGTGCCTGTTAATGTTATTTATTGAGAGTCTGCCCGCCATCCAGTTCCTTCGTGCATGGTAAGAAGACAGACGTAAGATATGCAAATGGTAACGTCGGTTGAACTTCACAGCAGTAAAACAGGACATTTGCATTTGATGTAGCACATAATAAACTGGTTATTAGCATTTTAAATGCCTCAAACAAACTTGAAAAATGTGGCCTTTTCTGTTGTGGCTGTCACACACACACAGACCAAACGGGCTTTAAAACATACGGAGGGCAAAAAGGTCACACACGGACAGATACGTGGAGGTTGTGTGGTAATCTGACTGCATAAGTTCAACTTCTTTTTCTAAAAACCATCGCAGCCACTAAGTAAAAATGCGACTCCCAATTACAAATGCTGCTGCGTTTAAGTCACCGTGTGTCAGCATTTGGGATATGTGACCGCAGACTAACTGATGATCAGGAGCTTTAAGCTTTGGCAACGCGCGTTCAAGTGACCACTTTCAGTGAAAAGTCTCTGTAAACACGCGTTAAAACACTTTTCAGGCTTCTGTGTTCAAGACTCTCGCATTCACGTGTTGCTAACCAAATTTCTACAACCCTTTTTAGACTCTACGGCCGTTGAAAACATGTTGAATGAATCAAATCGCTGTTAAAATTAATTGTTACAGCATTAATGCAGTTGATTAAAAATCTTGACTGTAAATAAAAATGTGGACGGGGCTTTGTGGAAAATATTTGAATTGATTATTGTACTAAAGAACTTGATAAATGCAGGAAATGAACGTCTTTCTTTCTTGAAAATTCAGAGGAGAAATTAATAATTGCTGTTTGTGCCTGTTCAGAATTATATGACACCAAGACTTTCCCATATTGGAATAGAAAGAAAAGCCCTGGAGCGTGACTGGAGAGATTTGCACCACGTTAACATTTTGCACCAAGCCTAATCCAACTAGGTGTTGGACATGTGCTAGTAAACAGTAGAAAAGGAAGAAGCCCCCCCCCCCTGCTCATCCAGGGTCCTCCATTCAGGAACACGCCACATGCCCAGTGTGAACGTAGCCTTAAACTGCATTCACACCGGATGCAATTTGCGCAGCAGGGGAGTCGAGTTTCAATGTAAAGTCAATGTACAAACGTGATCTGAGGTTCTGCGGCTCAATTCCACTGTGATTTGAGAGATGTCGTTTTGGTGACAGGTGCAGAGCTTCAAGAGTTAATTTTTTTTTTACTTTGGCAAGCGTCAACCAATCAGGGGCTCAGCTTTGGGCACATGACGTCTTCAGTGACTCGATCGACAAATTCAATGTGGCTGCTCGATGTTTTCGTCCTGAACTTTCATCCATTTTCTTAACCCGCTGGGGTTGCCGGAAACTGTCCTGGCTTGTTGGGCGAAGGGGGAAGCAGACCTGGAAGCAGGAAGTACACCCCGGAAGCAGCCTTCTCGGTCCGCTAGCAGGCAGTCCGCGTGGCGGATTAGCAACCAGGGAAGCATTTAAAATACAACTATGAGGCAATTTAAAAGGTTCCACATTTTATTGATATTCCAAACAGATCAGAACTGTGTCCCGTACGAGGTCATGGGGTTGCTGGAGCCTGTTACTCCGCTACTGGTGGGCGAAGGCGGGATCCACGTGGCATTTGTTCAATTAAATGAACTAAAGAACATGAGAATACAAATCTGATCTAAATTATTAATGTCTTGTTCTTAAATAAATGGGATTAAAAGGTGAACTAAAGTAAATCAAATTAAATTCAGTTGTATTGTAAAATAAACTTAAAATAAAGTGAAATAAAAGTGAATAAAATAAAACAAAGTGCGCTGTCTAAAACATGATGATGGTTTACCACAAACAAAAAAAAACCTTTTGACTTTCTTTACTCCTCTTTTATTTGTCGGGGCACACTGGAATCGCTGAAACATCGAATTGAACGTGAGGATTTTGCCAATAAAATCAGCAAAAAGTACAGGAGATTAGAGTTTAGCTTGAAACAATCAGACTTAAGGACTTTTTATCCAAAAAGTCTCAAAACACAGAGAGATTTTTGTACAACCCAGATCCTAAATGTGCTCCTTACATGTGACCCCACCCGCTCACCCCTTCTGGCCATCTTTAATCCTTCTCTCTCCTCTTCATCTCAAACATGCTTCATCTCGTTCCCGCTTGCTTCATTTTCTGGTCGTGTGCACCTATTGCGAGGGGGCGAAGCAGACACAAAGTGACACAGGACGCAGAATGGGGAGGAGAAGGAACAAGTTTGGAGCTACAGCCTGAAAGGAGGCGATGGGAGGTATCTGATTGTCCCGAGCTGAAAGGGAGCGTTAAAAGGAGAACCTTGTTGCAAAAACTGGTGGGCTGGGCTGAAGGCCGGTTAAGTGCTGGTGATGTGTGTAGCCCTGTTTGTGTGGCTCTAACGAGCAGGAGGAGACTGAATGATGACCAGAATGAAACAAGGGAGGAGGATTGTAAAAGATTAACAGGAAAGTTTGTATTCCAGGAATAATGATACCGAAATCGGTGTTTCATGTGAGATTAAATATGCCCAACAGCAATATTTACTTTATTTCTAATGCTCTTTGTTGCACTAATTGAGAAAAAGTTTGTTGGATCAAAACAAACATTTCATGTGCATCATTCTGACCCTGTTTGGGCACACAGGAATTGCTCCGCTCACAATACCTTTGTAACATGTGACCAGCATTCAATCAGACGATGTACACCTTGATCTGTTGTGAAAAAGGCTTAAATCAGAGCGCAAACTCATATCAAGGAAGAAGAAGAACTTAAAGATATGTTTCCTCATTACTGAAATGTTCATTTGACTTGTTTTGCCTAATTAACATCAGTGTCTTCCCAGAACAAAACAGCCCCACCAATAATAATGAGGACCTCAATATTCATGTTGCAGGAGACGATTGTGAGGTCCGTAATTAATGAGAATGCAATCGTTTGATCTCGTTAATTAAAGGCTTGCTGTCATTTGAAGGTTTGTTTACTTCTCTGAAATGTGAAATCCCATTGATTCGCCCAAAAGGGAAGAGGAAAAAAAAGGGGAACTCTGAAAGGCGTGAATGCGGCTCGTGAAAGTTGCTGTTGTACTTTTTGAATGTTAAGGGCGTAAATCTTCGAGGTCTCTTTGATGGCGGCAGCAGGGCTCGTGTTGCTGTCTTCCATCTGTCGCTCAAATGCTTCAAATCTTTGTGAGACTCCTTTTAGTGAATCTTCAAAGTGGGTTTTATGGTGTCTTTGGTGAGCAGAATAAAAGCGCCGTACATCCATAGGCATTCAGTTTAATGTACTACAACCCTCCTCTATAAAGATAAGAAGATAGCTTCAAAGAGATCAGCCATACAGGGTAACTGATTCATTTTTCTACTAGAACACGTGTGCCCTCGTGAAATCTGCACCAGTAGAATAGTTCCTCCATCCAATTTTCAATGTTCTTGACCACTTCATCAATTCAACTGCTGATCAATCAGTCGTTTTCTTTATCTGCTGCTTCTCTTTGTGGTCACCAAATCCGCCTCAACACCTTCATGTCCTCTTTCTCTACGTCCGTGAACCTCCTCTTCGCTTTTCCTTCAGTCTGTATTTATCTCCAGAACACCTGAAATGATCTATTCTTCTGATCTCTGCACTCAAATCCTTCTGTTATTTTCAGATTTCAATAAAGATTATTGAAAAAATAGTCATCGGTCAGATTTGTTGCTGTTGTTGTTTTTTTCTTTGACTTTTTTTAAACAAAGCACGACTTTGCTAAATTTTTGCGACAGATTCATGCTTGTCAAAGCCCACCTGAAAGAACACACGCTTTTTAATCCTTTCATCAATTCATGTGGGAGGCAACAGTGAGAAAACATGGTCATTACCCCATTTGTTGCACAAACTGAAAGTGTTGTCAGGAATAAAAAGTGAGGATTTCGTTACTGAAAGATGGGTTCTGCCAGTCTTTTAGATTTGGGATTTACAGAAGCAAAGAAAATGTGAGATTATGCTTATTTTATTTCTTAGCAGCAGAATTAAATCACCTCCCAGATCTTGATCTTCATCCTCAAGTCTTCACCTCTTACTTCTTCTCTCTGTCTCTGCGTAGTTTACATTTATAATCCAAATCCGATGTCTTCATTTTTCTTTTTTACTTTTTTAACACATTTTTGCTTTCATCTAAATAATGACTGACAATTATTTTCATGGGCTGCACGGTGGCGCAGTGGTTAGCGCTCCTGCCTCACAGCAAGAAGGTTCCCGGTTCAAGTCCTGGCTGGGGGACCTTTCTGTGTGGAGTTTGCATGTTCTCCCCGTGCATGCGTGGGTTTTCTCCGGGTACTCCGGCTTCCTCCCACCGTCCAAAAACATGCTTCATAGGTTAATTGGTCACTGTAAATTGTCCCTAGGTGTGCATGTGAGTGTGCATGGGTGTGTGATTGTGGCCCCTGTGACAGACTGGCGACCAGTCCAGGGGTGTACCCTGCCTTCGCCCATGAGTAGCCGGGTTAGGCTCCGGCAACCCCGTGACCCCGAAAGGGATAAAGCGGATTGGAAAATGAATGAATGAATGAATTATTTTCATTTATTTGAAGTTTGTCATACTTGGTAGACATGCTGATTGTCTTTTATCTTTTCATTCATTCATTTTCCAATGCGCTTTATCCCTTTCGGGGTCACGGGGTTGCCGGAGCCTAACCCGGC